>OY015313.1:23087922-23246417 GCA_955612985.1 Cheilosia scutellata | reverse complement strand
GGCCCAACTTACCCCACCAACGGGGCAAGTTGGGCCAGTGAGTGGGGTAAGTTGGACCACGGCTTGAAAAGTGGAAGAATGAGCTTCATAAAGGGCAAACAATCCCGAATTTATAATAGTATCTTATTCAAAATATAACAAATAAATAGAATTCAAAACAAAAAAATGCTTCACGACGTAAAACAGGTGGACACGGGTATAAGCCCACTTTCGACAAGTATGTCACTGTATCCCTCAACCGGCAGCTTTCTCAGTTTTTCGCTTGCACGTACGCATTCTAGAACAAATAATAACGGTCATACAGATAACACATGTATTTATTTATTTAACGGAGCAAGTTTTTCCCTAGGCCCAACATGCCCCACACCTAGTTTGATGAACATATTGGGTAACAAAACCAAAAATACTCAAAACTATCCAATTTCGTACTATCCAATTTAGTTTTTCATGCTAAAACTGAAAATTTGATGTGCTTCGCCTCCTGCTGATATGATGCAGCTGAGACCGGTTCTGCACGTGTTGGGTATTGTGCAAGCATCATTTGTGTATGATCCTGTTCGTTTAGAACTTACTGGTTCTGAGTAATTCGCGTGGTCCAACTTGCCCCGTGGCCCAACTAGCCCCGCCCTACCCTACTTTAGCCCCAAGCAACTTCTCCTTCTCTATAAAGCTCAGGTGAGACCAAGCCTGGAATATTGTTCTCATATATGGAACTCGGCCCCAAAACATTCACTTAACCTATTTGACAGCATACAGAGACGAGCAGTTCGACTTATTGGAGACTCTACACTCACATCAAATCTACAACCGTTGGTGCACAGAAGACAAGTCGCTGACCTATGTTTGTTCTATAGGTACTTCCATGGTATAGATGTTCCGAGGAACTCAAAGACATTATCCCTCGAAATGCAACTTTTGAGCGCCCCACAAGACAGGCTGCTAATGCTCATGATCATGACTCATGACCATACAGTACACTTGACAACCGCGAGGACATCAACTTTCCAAAACTTCTTCTGTTACAGGACAAGCAAACTTTGGAATTCGCTTCCTGGGGATATTTTTCCAGAAGTAGGTACACAATTTGCAGCAATTTAAGTGCAGATCTAACATACATCTGCAAGCATCTCGGGGCGCTGTTGAAGCGTTATAGGTTCGCCTTTCCCGGGAGAAGTATTTAAAAAAATATCATAAATAAAAATAGCTAGAATTTAACTTTTATCTAGATTGCGGTCAAATTGTGGGCACTACCCTAGAATCGAGCCGTACTCGATTCGAGACGTAGCGCATCCTATATCTCATGGGTTTTTATAGTTCACGAATGGACTAATTTCCGTTTGATCCCACAAGTGAACTGAAGTAGTTCAGAAAATACGCCAATTATTTAAGTTTACTCAGTAAGCCCTTTGGCTCTTTAAAAACACTTTTCGCGGCTGAAATCATTGTATACTATAAACTGATTGAACAGAGTCTGGTTCAGAGAAGAACTGAGCTTGTAAAAAAGCGGTACATATGGTAGTCTTGACGTATTCCCTTGTGGCGTAGTGAGGTATGAACTACACTGAACTAAATGAACTATCGAAAAAGTAGGCAAGTGGGTTCAAACTATAGAGCGCTCTCTGAAATGAAAATAAAATGCACAAGCGCTGTATAAATTTAAAGGTCTAATTTTTTACAGTTCTACAGTAAGTAAGCGGCCGGCGCGGCTCGTCGTTGGCCATGGTTTAGTAGTCAGAGTGGTCGTCGCTTGTGACCTGAGCGGCATAGTCTGAGCAGTAGCGGTAGCGGAATTCCAGTCTGAGTGCTTCATTATTTGAAATCACATATTTATTAGAAAATCGGATCTATAGAGATTATCAGAGCCTTCAACTAAGACCGCGGTAGGTCGTGCGGAACGACTGGCAAAACCATCCATTCAGGTTGTCACACTACTCCTTCCTTAGTCCATTGCATAGTCGTAGATCATCTGCTTCTGGTACACGCCATCCACCACATTAAAGCGCCTTAAGCGTGCTTCTAATTAAAGTCCAACGACATCACTGTGCAAGAGGCATAAAACTAACCAGGCTACTATACGACTACCAGCCAGCCAAGCATCAGAATCGCAGCCAATTAGGTTTCACACTCGCTTTGCTGATGTGTTTTATTGTCTCGTGGAACTCGTTATAGTTGCAATCGCAACTCCCCACATCCCCGTCAACTTTAACCGCAATGTGTACGCAGTATAGTGTACTCCAATTCGCGCGAGGCTGTCATGAACTCAAAACCTATTAAATTATTGAACATGATGGTCGCCGCAGCACTTCCGGAAGTTGCATTCAGCTTTCGTCTTTTGGGTATAGGACTTGTGTAGTCCATTCGCACGAGTTGCCGTCAGCGAAGGCGATTGGCAGCACTTGTTGCTGAGATTCAGGTGGCATCGGGTATACGGTATACCCATCAAACCACCTGATGATGGCTCGTCGACTCAAGCTCGTTGGCCACGGTCAATTGAGCCGCGTTTATGACCACGGTATTTGCAAGAATGCACTCAAGTGCAGCAAGCACGCTCAGCGCATAGAAGTCGCCACAAACTGTCCTGGCAGAGGGATTGGGGGGTGGGTGGTCATAAAGCCAGCCATTTTTCGTTGGGTAATTTATGACTTTCATTAAATCACTGCTCAAGTACACATCGCATAGAGTAGTAGTTCGTGATTAAGTTGGAATCAAAATTGAATTAAATCAAAACGATGCCGTTACTATTGTCGTTGCTGCTGTGGCCTGGCGATGGTGCTGCGGGTTATGTTGTTCGATCATGACGAACAGGAGGCCATTATGTCGTCGTCGTCGTCGTCGTCGTGGGGGCGCCCAAAGCCTGACGCGATTCGTGGGTAGGATTTCAATTGAAACGTCTCTATCGCGTCTATCCGGGGCAATTAATGAGCCGAATTGGATTGAAATACCGGAGCGCAGCAGCGATCGCTACTGGTTCTCTCTGGCGGCGGCGGCGCTGTAGCAATGAGTTTGGTATCGAATTTCTTCTAAACATGGCAGCCTCTGGTTTTTATCGTGGGCCGGCAAGACTAATGGATGACATGTTGTTCAATAATTAAAGTGTCTGGCGTAAGTATCGAAAAAGCGGGTCAGTTTCGTAAGCCCTCGACTCTTTAATTGGAAACATGAAATGCTATGAAACAGAACAGGACAAGGTATACCTACCTCCCTCTATGCATGGGTGCGGAGATACAATGGTATGCTATCCGATTTCAAATGTACTTCAGGGTCGGGATGTATTTACCTGCTTGTAATAGAAAACTTCTGCCAAATATCCGAGGTTTCAAATCGGTTGCAAAATATGCTGGTCAACCTGATGTAGTCTCAATTTAACAGGACACACGATAAGGGGTAAATTGCCAAGGGGATGGTGCATATAACAGTGTGGCCAAGAGTGAGTGTGGATGAGATGAAGCCAGTTGATATGCTTACTCGAATCAGCAAACTAATCTCCCGGACAATTGCCTCTCCTCTAATGGTGGCTCGATTCGCTTGCACCAAAGGCGTTAAAATCTCCACTTTGCCAAAAAGTCTTAATCTTAATAAAAATAAGCTTATCGCTCGTAGGGCGCAGTAGCGCAGTGGTTAGTGTGCTGGACTACTGTGCGAGGGATCCCAGGTTCGATCCCCGGAAAAACATAAATTACATCTTAAGGTTTTTTCTACTGCGCCACCTCTCGCGAACGTCTGACAAACATCCGAGAGTTTGACTGACTTGAAAAAGCTCAATTCAGCCGTTCGGACTCGGCATAAAATTGTAGGTCCCTTCCATTCGTCCCAAAAATAGAAACTCACACAAAACGAATGGTTGCTAGAAGCTAGGCCTTGGGTGTCTACCGCCTGTTGCGCCACCTATTTATTTATTTATTAATTTTTTATTTTATCGCTCGTAGTCAGGCTATAACATTGTAGTGTTTAAAGATCGCTGTTTCCTACTTTTGGTATAAGAGCGTACCACGCTGAATTGATAGGCGATTTCTCGCCGCAATTATTTTTTGAAAGAATAAGGCAATCGCCTAGTTTAGGTATCTAAATTATTCTCTGCTTTATTATTTAAATTTCATTCCTTAAATACTACTTACAGTAACTGTTATACTTATCTTCTATCTTATTTCTACTTACATTATCGACATCGAATAACTTATTCTAAATTCCTATTGGCTATGCGCCATTCAATAGGATCTTATTTCTATTGAGTGACATTCAGTTCAATTGAGTGCATTGAGTGCATGACACATCTAGCTGTGTGATACGTTGTGTACATCAAGCTGTGTGGCACATTGTACTCGATTGAACTATATGTTCTTACGTCACTTTGTTATTCAAATTAAACTACAAATGTGTTGTGGACAGTGGTGTATGCAAGTGGGTACACTACAACATGGCAAAGTATGCGTCACGGCCGATGAACCATTTCTGTGATGAAATTTGCGGACTTTATTAGATATATTATTATCCCGAAAATCTGCCCCAATAACCCTAAAACCATCATCATATCAGATAAAAGACACTCGCTTATCAGACAGTCAACAGATTTCGCAAGTAGCTGGGTGAACTCTGCGAGTTATAATTTTGTCTAATGAGAAACTCTAATTCGATATCGCTTTGCCAAAAAGTCTTAATCTTAATCAAAATAAACTTATCGCTCGTAGTCAGGCTATAAGCTGACAAAGTATGCGTCACGGCCGATGAACTCAATATTGTTAAGCCAAAGAACGCACTCGTATCTCAACGGATGATAAGGAAAGGTCAAAGTTAGGTATAAAAGACTCAAACATTTCCACCTTACACTCATAACGTGTTGGATACCTACAATGGTCATTATCAAACAATTCGCAGTACTGGCTACATTTGTCATATTAGGAGGATGCTTTCGCTTTGCAACCGCTGGTCTAGGCAGCAGAATCTACGGTGGTGAAAACGCCCCCGACGGCCAAGTTCCGTCTATGGCGTCTCTGCGCTTATTGTTCAATGGAATTTACTACCACATCTGTGGCGGCTCCATCATAAGCCCCTATGCGGTTATCACCGCTGCTCACTGTGTTGTCGACGAAAATGGTACCCAACCGTAAGTCATATACCTATACGTCCTTCCAAAGCTCGATCTAATACGTGAAACCTCTCTTTCAGTCAGCCAGCTAATTTATTCTCCCTTGGTGTGGGCGACAATGATCGTCGCAATCATATCGTTTACTACGTCTTACAAATCATAGTTCATGAGTCCTATAATGGGATGGACCAATTGAATGACTTGGCCATAGTGAAACCGACAGAACCACTGCAGTTAGGGGTTAATGTTCAGCCGATTGCACTTGCTACCCAGGAGGTTCCTAATGGAGAGTATGTCAATGCCTGCGGGTGGGGAAGGGATGGTACTAGTAGCTTGCCATATTTGCTGCAGTGTGTCAAAGTAACGAAAATAAGCAAGCTCTTATGCTTTTTTAAAATGTTCCCGCTGTACAAGAATTCTCTGTTATGTTTGGATCATCCAAAGGATAAAGGCGTTTGTAATGGTGATTCTGGTGGTCCTGCTATTTACATTAACAAATTGGTAGGTTGTGCTCAATTTGTTATCGAAGATTGTGCACTAAATAAACCAGATGGTTTTGCGGATGTTGTCTACCATGGTCCGTGGATTGCCAATAATATGGCTTGAGTCGAACAAGTTGAGCATTTCTATTATTGCTGACTGATGTTGTTTTGTTGGTCGATAATAATTTATACTTAGATATAAAAAACTTGTAATTTTTGGGGTTTGTTTGTCAGTGGTTGGTTGGTTGTGGTTGTCAGTGTCAGTTAAATTATTTTATTTATTTTACTATTAAAGTTGTTAATTCAAAGAAAATTGTTTTCTTTTGTCAGATTGCGAAAGCCAAAATGTATGTCTAGAAATGTATACTGCAGAATTATTTTCTCACATATCTGTACAGCATGCGAGGAAGTGCCATGTCAGAGTGACGGAATATCCAATAGATAAGTACGCCACATGCAACGGCAAGTAAGTATACTGGTTTACGTTTTTTACCGTTAAGGTTCCCCAGGGATGGCGATATGATGGTGCCTAGTCCTAGTGCCTAGTTAAATGTTTTGAAAATTAAAAAAAAATTTGTTTGCTAATATGAGCATCTACTGTCAGCAGGGCCAGAAGTTGTGCGCATGTCGTTTTTTAAGCAGTTGCAAGCTCATCCGATTGCTCCACAAATTTGCCTTTCATTGTCGTAACTGGGGCCGCCACTGAGCTATGATAATTTTCTGCAGTAGGTACCTACTCTTTCCTGGTTGCGGTAATTGGGTCCTTAATTTTGAACGAACAAAACGCCTGGCTGTCTGTGGAAAAAATATCGTATGGTGCGATTTGTCTTTCTTCGGATATAGGACTATCAGCCGATATCAAAAAAAAAATGTGTCACTTAAAAAATCACCAGGTATAGGCTGTAATAATAAAGCTGCATAGAAATTAGTATTGAAATTTGTTACGATCATAAAATGTCAGTTAAAAATATTTTAAAATAAAAGGTAGTCACTTTCACTTGTACCGTAAACGGTTTTCAAATCGAGGCAAACCAAGAAAATTGCGATTTGCGAGTTTGGAGTCTCAGTACATTCCTTTCTTCTGATGTCTACGATCGTTTCACACTGAATAGGCGAAGTGCCTTACGGGTCAATCGCGTGTTGCCTTAAGCTGTCTTCCACAAATGAAATATTGGTTCTTAATTTGAGGGCAAACTATGACTTTTTTTGGTGGCGCTTACAGTCCGGGGTGGACCACGGCCTCAACCAACAAGCCAGTCCGGTCCCTCGCTAGCTGCCTCCAGTTACGCACACCAAGTTGGTTGAGGTCGTTCTCCAATTGTGCGACCCACCTAATGTGGAGTCTTACTCTACTGCGTTGTCCCTCAGAGGTGGATTCGAAGACTCGTCGGGTTGGTGCATTGTTGTCCATATACGCTCCACGTGCCCCATCAGCCATCTCAGCCGTTGTTGTATTTTTAGCTTTTTGACCAGGTCAGCGTCGCTGTATAGCCCATATATTTCGTCATTGAATCTTCTTCTCCACACTCCATCGTCGCAAACTGGACCGAATATTACTTGAAGAAACTTTCTCTCAAAGCATCCCAGAAGGTTTTCATCCGCTTTTGACAGGGTCCATGCTTCTGCACCATACAGCAGGACCGGGATGATTAAGGTCTTATATAATATCTCCTTGGTACTATGAGAGAGGGCTTTACTTCTTAGGTGCCTTCCTAGCCCGAAGAAACAGCGATTGGCAAGAGTGATTCTTCGCTTGATCTCTGCGCCGATGTCATTTTGCAAAGTGATAGTGGAGCCCAGGTAGACAGTCTTTAACTATACTTCGAAGTTGTATCTGTCCATCGTGTCGTTTCTCAGAGTCGCCGATGTTGAGAGTCATTTCTCGTTGACAGCATATACTTCGTTTTGTCCAGACCCATCTTCGCCACCTCCGTTGCGATGCTTGCACATGCGCCACTGACAGCTCGCCGCGTTCTCCCAATAATGGGTGGAATGCATAAAAGACAGTAAATGCTTTTACTGAGGATTTTCTAAGTAAATACTATTTTTGGCATGCATAAAATGAAGTAAACACCAAGATTAGGTGCATATTTACTTCAAGTAAAAGCATTTACTTCTCTTCGCATGCATTTTTGTAGTAAATACTTTTTTGGAATGCAGAAAAACTAGTATGTGCTTGTTTTTCTGCAGTAAATACTGGACATTTTTCAAGTTGCTATCGACCAACTTGAAAATTTCCTAGCATCTACTAAAAAAAAATAAGTATTTCTTATGATATCCGGCGAATTCTAAGTACCTTTTTACTTGAATAAATACAGTATTTACTTAAAATATTTGCAATCAAGTAAAAACTTTTTTTTTCAGCAAGTGAAACGAAGTAAATACTGAAAATCGGAGCTTCTACTTCAAATTCTGCTACTACTTCCACTTCTACCTTTCAGTATTTACTTAAACCTTTTACTTGAAGTAAATACTTTTTTTTTATGCATACCACCCAATGTCAATATCATCAGTAGTTGAACGGACTTTTGTAAAATTGTAGATACCTCTGTGGCCTATTTCACCAACTTACAAATTTGTTTTTACAGGTATTTTTCCACAAACTATGTAGAAAAATTACAATTTTTCTTTTAAAATAAAGTGGTGAAACTGAATTTGTCTCTTTTTCTAAGAAAATTGTCAAAAAATACAAATTTGTAAGTTGGTGAAATAGGCCACTGGTGTTGGCTTGTGAGTTTCGTATAATTGCTTCAAGAACGATGTTAAAGAAAATACATGATAGCGCGTCGCCTTGTCTCAAACCTTTTTCGTCATCAAATGGCTCGGTGGTGTTCTTGCCGACTTTGACGGAGCAGCGAGATTTCTCCATCGTCATCCTGCACAGACGGACGAGTTTGGCGGTGATGCCAAAACTTTACATGGCTTTGTATAGTTCGCAAACTATGACTATTTTTTTTTTAAATAAACTTGTCTCAGGAGAGACCATAAGCGTGGAAATTCAATTCACCCCCCCAAAATCATGCCTCTATTGATAAGATTAAGCCAGCCAGGCCCTCGGAAATTAATTTCGTTGATCGAAATATAACTAACCCATAAAAGGTATATATAAGTCACAAAGTGTTTCAACTGGTAAATCTGTGTAGAAATGGTCAAAGAACTAGCTAGCTAGCTTAACTACGAGTATATTTGAGAAGATAGTTAAAGAGGCCCTAGCTGATGGATTTCCGTTCTTAGTCGAAGCTCTCCTACCTGTGGTGGCAGGTGAGTGAATACCTTGGTCTACATTGGTCCAGAAAGACGGACCCTATTTTGAGTCCTGAACTACTACTCTTAAGAGCAGAAATGAGACAAATCACTCCCTTTTTCCTATGAAAACGTTTATCAAGAATGGTGGTACCATTTCTATATGAAGGCTACCCACAAACCATCTGTCCAAGCAACCCTATACAAGGGTTGACGACCTCAAACACTGGTCGCCTCCACCCACCACCATCTATAGGCAATCTGCAACAGCAATCACTATGCCAATAACAAACCAATCCCTCCCTTTGATATCGCAGGTTCAACGAGTCCCTGGATATGCATATAGTCATGCGTCTTCATTCCGATATGCAAAGCACATAAAGAACACGCGTTACGTTTGGCAATCGCATACACACAATATACCTACAGCCAGCCTCTCTCTGGTCCGCAGATTAAGTGCCCGCGATAAATTTGTGTTTTTTGTATAAATCTTAACAATAAGTCGCCTGAGGACAATTACCCGCCTCCATCACCACAAGCAGACCGCAAACCAAATCCACACACAATAGAAGGGGAGCCTTGGCCACATTACGACCATTCTGTGACCACAGTCGATGATGATGCAGATACGGTTGCATACACCGTATACTCAGTACTCACGTCTTCCCAGCAACAGCAGCAACAGCTGATTTTAGTGTGATCCATTGGCATTTTCGATTGTTGGCCAATAAATTCGTGCGGTGGAGTCCGATTCCACCCAGCGATTCTTAATCAGGAAGACGCGCGCGCGCCGCACAACACAATGAAGTAATAAATTTGTCGGAAAATGTTATAGGGCTAGGGCTACGCCCTACCCATTTTCTGCAGCTTGACCAACTCCTAGACCCAGATACTTGTAATTCTGCCTCAATTGTGACTTAATCATCATTTTTTCTTAAAGTTTTAAAAATAGATCAGCGCGCAGCAACTTTGTAGGTTAAGTGCGCTGTTCGACTGAGATATAGAGACAGGAAAATAAAAAGCGGAACTAGCCGAAGAGTGGCAGTTTCAAGTGTTCAAGTGACGCCAATGTGGATAGGACTGGTGGTGGTGCGTCTCTGTATATAGCCCATCAGAGAGATGTCTTTGTCTGATGGGGGATGGGGATTCTGCGTTCTTTATATGGAACATTCAGTTGGACACATTTGTAGGATATGTGCGGATGAAGAGGCAAAATATTCTCAAGTGCGCTGTCGGGCTATGGGGAAACTGAAGAGTTCCGTCATAAGCGACGTTATCTTTGACACGAGCGTGCATACGTATATACATCCTTAGAAGATGTTTTGGGGGGCCATGTGGTTTTCGGGATGAAAGTGTCATATCGGAGAGTATGAGTGCATGAGTGACGACCGGATGGCGTAAGAGGTTCTAAATGTGTTTATCAATTAATTGAGGATCGTTCAGGAATGTCGTGGGGATATGTACGCCTTTCATCTTGTTCTTTGGATATATGGGTATGCGTCATAAAATTTGGATCATATGACTTGTGGTTGCATGTCCGATGCCAAAATTAAAAAGAGGTTATATAGGAAATGGTGCATTCGTCCCAAAATAAAAAAAAAAAAAACAAATTGTATAAAAGAATGGTTGTAAGTAGTACTGTGCATCAGTAGAGCGCTTAGGACCACTCCAACAGCGGCGATGAACATACTATTCCACCTGATACCGCTAGACCTCTATTGCAAAAAGGTGGCAGCGAATGCAGCCATCCGTATGAAAGCAATCCGTCTGTGGACTAGTCGACAAACTGGTCACTCGTCTATTCTAGATAAAATAGAATGCATCCCGAAAGATACTGATTACACCCTCCCACCAGTTCCAATCAGCGTTGCCGAAGTGGCACGATCGTCCTTATTGGACACGCAAATTTATTTGTGGGACGGTGGCACGCAAAAATTGAAAATGGCACGCTTTCTTCATTCTTCATGGAGTAGAGTTGAAGATTCTCCGGGTCGGAGCATTAATGTCCTTCTTTGTTAGAGTCCATGCCTCTGCGCCATATAGCAGGCCGGGATGGTAAGTCTTATACAACTTCTGCTTAGTTGCTCGGGAGAGGGCTTATTTGTTACTCAATTGCATTCTAAGCCCGAAGAAACAGCGATTGGCAAGATTAATTCTTCCCTTGATCTCAGCGCTGATGTCATTGCTGGAGTTGACCGCAGCGCCTATGTAGATGAAGTATTTTACTTCCTCAAAATTATAGCTGTCCAGTCTATTGTTACATTCTGTCCAAGACGCCGATGTTAAATGTCCTTTCTTGTGGACAGCATATATTTCGTTTTTCTTTCATTCATCGCTAGTCCCATTTTTGGCGCTTCTGCCTCAATACTCACAAATGCACCACGAACAGCTCGTCGAGTTCTGCTGATTATGTCAATGTCATTGGCTTATGCGAGTAATTGCACAGACTTCTGAAAGATTGTACTTCCGGGGTTGGCTTGTGAGTTTCGTACAATTCTTTCAAGTGTAATGCTAAAGAAATCACATGACAGCGCGTCACCTTATCTAAGACCTTTTCTGACATCAAACGGTTCGGCGGTGGTTTTACCGACCTTAACGGAGCAGCGAGAGTTCACCAGCGTCATCCTGCACAAACGGACGAGGTTGGCGGGGATGCCAAAACTAGACATGGCTCTTTATAATGCATCTCTATACATATCAGGTTGTTGACCATCGGCTTAAGGCGTTCACAAATTATTGCAGACTGGATCTTGTATGCAATGTTGAGGAGACTTGTATCTCCTTTCTTCAGGACCGGACAAACGATGCTGAGATTTTATTCATCGGGCATACTTTCATCCGACCAAATTTTACAGATGTGTAAGTCGGCATACACCTTACCAAATCATCTCCTCCAGCCTTGAAAAGTTCAGCGGCTAAGCCGTCCGCACCCACAACTTTATTGGATTAAGTTTAGATATGGCTATCCTTACTTCATTTTGGTCAGGTTGATGGGATTCTGGGAATCTGGCGGCATGGGACATATTAAGAGATCAAGGGATACACGGTCGGCAAAGGCTCTTGCAGTCTCTTGCGATCGAAGTCGAACTTTCTCGAAGTAATTTCTCGTTGCTGGACTGTACGAGTTATCCGTAAGCGTACCTTGGCAGCTACTAGGTAGTGGACAAAGTCGATGTTTGCACCCGTGAATGTACGGACGTCTAAAATACTGGATGCGTGTCGACCGTCGATCGCAATGTGATCAATCTCAATCAATAGACCTGTCTCTGACAGAGAATATTTATTTATGGAAATGGAAATAACCGTTTGGCGTTGGCTTCACGGTGTGAAATGTGAAAAAAAATTTGTTTTCTTTGGACACGCTAAGGGCACGCACCTCTGAAAAAAGTGACACGCTTTTTTTTTGTTCGGCAGCAATGCTGGTTCCAATTCAGTAAGAATTTTGAAACCTGCATACCCTCCAGGTCTGACTGGGAGAGTGATGTAGTGTCTCACACGAGATCCGTCTGCTTTTATACAGATGGGTCCAAAACGGAAACAGGAGTAGGGGGGAGGTGTTTTCTCCCAAGATTTAGCGCCTCCAACGCTTTATTCTCAGCTCCTCTTGGTTCAATGGGTAGTTGTGAGATCATTAGATCCTGTGGTATCACAATGGGCCTCCTCTGGCCTAAGTGAGGCTGCACTTAATGCGGCCTGCCACTCTAACCTAACCTAACCTAACCTAGATTGTACGATCTCATTCCGTCTTCCTAATCACTGTAGCGTGTTCCAGGCGGAAATCATGGCGATCAAGGAGGCCCTGTCGTGGCTACGGTATAATGTAATATCCGCAAAGAATATCATAATTTTTACCGATAGTCAAGCCGCGATTAAATCCCTTGATTCGGTCATCTTCAAGTCAAAAACCGCCCTCAATTGCCGCTTATCTCTCAACGAGATGGCGAAACAATTCAAAATTCACCTTATATGGGTGCCGGGCCACAGGGACATTCCGGGGAATTGCAAGGCCTACCGGGAAAGGAGAATCTCTATATGCCTATCGCTACGTGTAAACTTTTAATTAAACAAAATGCGATAAGCGCCACTAATCGAAGGTGGTCAAACTGCACCACTTGCTCCATCACGAAACAGACCTGGCCCATGCTGGATCCTTAACAGATAGTAGGAATATCTTGGATTCTAAGCTCAGTTATAAGTTATATCAGGCTTCGAAAATCTGGACTTAAACCTACGGTCCATTGAATCAGAATCGAGTCCATAAAAGAGACAACAGCCACCGACTTTCTAACCTTTAAAAGGAAATTCAATGCCACAATTGATGAAAGGCTGGAATGTGTCCAAAAATCATTCAGAGAGATGGATGGATGGATGGATGGCCTAAGTATCTTCTGTGAGACTCTGGGTCTATGGCCAATCATCTACAGAATTAACGATGATTGTAGTGACAGGTGCTATACTATAACCCAAGCAGCAAACGAGAGCATGAGACTATTTCGCCATGTAACTTGACAGCCATCGGCTATTAAAGTCATAGAGTAATCAATGGCTGTTAAAGTTTCAAGGACCACTTGGACAAGATATTAATAAAAATGGTGATTCTATAGTGCGGTGCCAGAACATATTAATATTTTGAGCAACGAGTAGCCAAACGAACTTGCAAGAGAAGAGTCAAAGATGCACCCATCTCAAGCCCTTTCGTACATCCGTAAAACCTCTGCTGAATAAATACGGATAAATCTGCTCTTGACCGAAGTTGTCTCGGATACCCCCAAGCTTCGAGATTCGCCTAAGGTAGGACTGTTCTACTTATCAATCCTCTGTGCGCAAACACATTTCATATTCGGGTGCTGACTGGTGGTCTGCAAAAGGATGGGTCAATGACTCTACTAGACTCTAGATCTAGGGCCATTAAAGAGATATACAATTTTGCCACCATCAGGGTCGTCTGTTTTGACCTTTTTAAACTGCATTGCAGTAGTAGGAACAAAAATAACCTCTAACTCGACTGAAAGCCTCCCAAAACGATACAAAAATCGAACATCCGAACTTGACCCTTGTGGACAAACCAATTCGGACCAACTACGTGCAATCGTTTCTTCGAGTGTTTCCACTCTCGCACCAATCGAGCATATTGGACAAATTTGCCGGACAATAAATCGAATGAGATCAACGCGAGTGTAAATGTTTTGGTCAAGACAGAGACTCGCAAAACACTTCGTCCCCGACCGCGTCGTCTCCCAGATCTATTACTAACTCGACGACCGACGGTGTGATTCAAACGTACTATAGCCAAGTACAATATTGGAAGCTTCAAGCCAACATGAATGGAAAAAAATTTCCCAACGAGATCCAAGGAAGTCATATACCCACCGCTCATACCTACTACCACTCTGCATGCCGTTGGGGTAAATAAATGGTTGCTACGAGTACGACTTATATGAGTTATGAGAGCCTTATGCGACTCTAAGGCTGAGCGCTTTGCTGATGCTGTTGTTGTTTCCAGGCGGCTTGGCGGTGCGACTATACGAAATTGAAGCACCTGTGCTGCATGGCACTGAGATTGAATTGCACCGCGGATCGCACTCTATGGGCTGCCATGCTGGTTCGTTGGTCTGAGACTGAGACACTGCTGCTGGTGCGCTGCCCCGGTGCGTTACACATTGTCTCTTCGATGTTCGCCCGTAATAACGTAGTTGGCTTCGGGTGAACGGGTTTTTTGCGCGCATGATTATCGAGATCGATCAGTGAGTGCGGCCCGGACGAGTGTCCGAGCCAGGATGACACATCATGATTGGTTCGTTATGTGAGAGATCGTTGGCAGCAGAACGCACATATACACTCATACACTCTGTTCTGTTCTGCGCCTTGCATTCAATTTTATTGCTTTGCAATCACAAACGTGGCCAGAATCGACAGTGGCAGATATATACCTTACATGTAGGTACAGACATTCTTTGGAGCCTTCGCGCTTACAATTCCTGATTCAAGTGCTAGAGGTCGATCATGATGTGCGAGATGGTGCAGCGCTGTATCATCTATATGTTGCCAACAACGTGCGATGTGCAGTTTGGCGTGTCACTCGGTCGTGAGAATTAGATTTAATTGATTTCCACACGATCCGCAGCAGCAGACAGTAGACGACCAAGACGACGATGCGATGGCGACGAAGACGCATTGGCCGAATGAGATCGACCGGCCAACTGCCAACTGAGGATGAATTTTCAATTAAGGTTTTACCGCGGAACCAAAACCGGAAATTAACAATATGGACACATGGGCACCACCTTGCACTCGTATATACCTGGGAAATAAAATTATTCACTGATGATGATGATGGATTCGTGGACTAAAAGAGGTCATTATGGGCGCGTGTAGCCTAGATTTTTTACTTAAGTTTTGCTTAGGGAAGGAGTCGTCTCTTTGTTCAATTTGGTGAGGAGGTGGAAACTGTAAGACAGCGCTGAATGTCATCCTAGGTCTAACAGCTATTCGAAAACACACACAAATGGAGGGAAGACTGAGCATTTATCGGTTATTTCATTTGAACAACCCTTATTCCTACCATGGCGATGTCATCTGTCCTTACTTGACGATACGGAGCTTAAAAGCAAATTGTTCATGCTTCTAGAGGACATGTTGATGGTGCCGGAATATGGCTTCCATAAAAGTTTCTCTATCATCCATCATCCCTCCATGGAAGAGGAATGGGAAGAATTCAAACCCAGTATACATCACGACTTGACTTAGTCTGGTATACACACTACGGTTCATCCATATTACTGTCCTGAAAAAGCTTATCAATTAAGCCGTTCGGACTCGGCATACAATTGTAGATCCCTTCCATTCGTCCCAAAAAGAGAAACTCACACAAAACGAATGGTTGCGAGAAGCTAGGCCTAGGGTGTCTACCCGCCTGTTGCGCCACTTATTTATTTTATTATTTTTACAACCGAACATAGTGCACTGGATGTACACCGCGATCGTAAGACCAATCCTGACCTATGGCTCGGTTGTGTTTTGGGTCTAGAAACGTTGCTGAACCTACAACCCATCGAGCTATACACTATGAACGTGGCAGCCAGCCAAAGGTGGTCTCAGACTACGGGAGAACAAAATTTGGAAGCCCGAATCATGCGGTCACTCACGCATACTTCACATCTTTGATCAGAGCGGCCTCAAGTATCACTTAAAGCGATTAACTCCAATCTGGTAAACTCCAAGTCCGTAAGCCAGTGCCCCTGGGCATTGAGATCATTAAATCATCACACCAGGAATGCTATTCTGGGTTTCCTGGACATGTTGGTGTAGAAGGGAACGAAGCAGCAGATAAACTGGCCAGATGCGGCACTGACATGGACGTACTATTATGTGACACGGATGTATTACCAGCCTTTAACGCAGCTAAGGGCTTCATTCACAATATCACATTAAACTTGGCTAAGGAACGATGGAACAACACCCACGGTTGCACTATAACTCGTAGCTTGTGACCCGCAATTGACACAAAAAGGTCAAAGATCCTAACATCTTTTGATAGAAACCAAATCCGAGTGCTCGTCGGGGTAATAACCGGACACTGCATCATTGGGAACATGGCCAAAAGACTACGTATCTTTTCGCAAATGATTGCAGAGATGAAGAGGAAATAGAATCTGTGGAACATCTGCTGTGTCACTACCCAGCCCTCTAAGAACGCCGCTACTCTTGTATGGGTGCATGGTTCTTCGACGGCTTGGAAGATCTGTACTATCATGCACTTACTACAAAAGGGTAATCACAATGGGCCTTAATGGCTTCTGGGAGAATGTTGCAGTAATGCAAACTGCCCTTCTAACCTAACCTATAACCTAACCTTGTCGTTGCGCCGCTTCCTGTAGTACGGAGCCACGTTTGCCGCTGGGCCGCTTCCTGTATTACCGAGCCACGCTTTTCGTTGGGCCGCCTATTGTATACTCAACGTTAACCTCAACTTAGGAATCTAATCATTGTTAAGTTAAACATAAGACATTAGTTTATAAGTTGGTTACTGAAATAAAGAGTACCACTTAACCAAAGTTTGGTGTTTCTTTGAGCAAATCCTGGATCCGGTAGGCAAAACCTCAGAAAAACCACATCTTTTCTTGAAAATGCGTGGGCCACTTTTTCATTATATAGACCCAACTTTTTACCCTTTCTGACCTTTTTAATTCAATTGGTTTTGGACGGTTTCAAGTCTGCGATTAACTAAATAAATGCTAGTGTTCCACAAGGCTCCATTTTGTCTTCGGCACTATTTCACTAAAGATATCTTTCTGCCGCTTCTAGTCGCCCCTTTTGTCCGACACTATAGCCAAGGCAAATCATTCTTTGACAAGAGTTCTTTAATTTTCGACATAAAATGAGGATTCTCAACTCGACGACAGGATGAATCGTTACCATATAAATATCGACATCCAGGTCGCGTGTATTTTGGCATCAAAATAGGAAAAGAAAAAATGTGAGGCCAAACGAAACACTGGATATAGATTAAAGGCGAATAAGTTACAGCCATCCTTGCGATTAAAAAACACGAATCCTTCTTAATATTCTCAAAAAAAAATGGCTCAAATCTGAAGCGTATTCCAATTCCCACAACCTGGCTCAGGATACCCAACCCAACGCAGTGTGTGGTCAGTTATGATGATGGTCCTTTTCTTAATCCGCATCCATTTCAACGAACCGCAAACTATTAGAGAACAAAAATGCATCACATCATAATTATTATCTATTATTGCCATCATTTTCCATCTGTCGGTCTCTTTTGTGACCGTCAGGATAGAAATTAATAAATTTTCCTTTTTTTTTTTTCAAAAATATATTATAAAGACAATTTCCAATTTTATGGTCACAACAGATACAGATCCTTCTGCGACATATCATTTGTTGGTCCATTGTCGAGCTGTCATCGCGTCTATTCCCTACAAAGAGAAACACCATATCAACAATAATTATCGACGAATCCTTTTGTAGAGTCACACAACCGCGATATGAATCTTCTCACTTCAACAGATCGACAAAAAACAAAAAGAAGGAAAACCTAAAGTTCCCGAAAAGATTCTTGTCAACCTTTCTTATCTCATCGTTGTGTGGAAAACAACACAACCCAGATTGCCGGGCTAATAATGTAACAGGTAACCAATTGATGTCAAAATGTCCTTTGACATAGGTCCGATGTGCGGCAAAGGCAAAACACCGAAAAATTGGTCCATTTCGTATTTTATTGGACGATAATTTGTGTCCCCTTTTGGGTATACCGTATACCAACAGATACAGAGAACAGATAATCCTTTAGCGCATGGCGCTAAACCTTCAAAAGGACATTCGGAATAATAGATAATGTCGAGAGTTGTTTTCTCTGAATGGATTTAAATGTCATCCACAATAGAGATTTGCATCTTTCCGGAATGCAAGACAAAAAGGACAATGAGTGTAATTGGCCCAAGCATCAGGGAATATCCTTTTGCGAGGATAATCCAGAAGTGAGCCACTTGAACGAAACAAGATTAAACTGCAAGTGGGCGATTGTCCTCAAAATGTATTCCAAAAGGATTATCATCGCAGCATGTGTATATACTATGTGGCTCTATTGTGTGGGGAATGTGTGTCCTTTTTGTTGTCTCATTGTTGCGAAAAGAATGGACATATACAAGATTTGATGGGATTTCTATTAAAATATGAATTTGGGATAAATTGGCTCACAAAAGGACACACATTTTCAATTGTGACATTGTTGTGCGGCAGTTTTTAAGGGATTCACATTGTTGGTCCAGTACTTATAGGCGCCAGGACTCCGGATTTGTCTGTCGTCTTTGATATAGTTTCCATTGTGGTTGGTTAAATGTGTTCTCCCCATATTCTGATTGTCAGTTTCCTATGACTGGTTTCACCGCACGATTGAATATATTTATGAGTGTCGCTGCAGTTGTGACGTATCCTGTCATCCGTGTCCGTTCAATTAACAAAGTTCTACGAATGAATTTTAATCGCAATCAATCAAAACAGAAACACCTACCAATTTGAGTGCTGAAACTCTAAGTATGGAGCTGCAAAATTTGTATACAGCCTCAGAGGTAGCGTGGGAGTGGAGCTATGGGCGTTTAACACAAGCTTTCGTGTTCATGAGGAGAATTAGTTAATATGTCCAGTTTAGAGTTTAGAGTGCTGACCAAGCATTATTCTTGAAGATCACTGATCGGTACTGCCTTCTGGGTACTACATCACTTTCGATTGTGCAGATACGATCCTGTGATTTGAGATTTTAAATTTATGCAAAAAGAGAAGTAAGTATTCAGGATTTCAAATGAATTTAGTGGATACGTGCGCCTGCGCATCCAGACCGATCCGTCATCGATTCTATAGGAAGTATTAGAAGATCGCATCTAAGATGATGGAGCTCATCAACAGAATCGACTTCCATAATTGTGACTTGCAGCATGAGGAGCAAGTTGGTTGAGATCTTGGTTCATACGCAGAACTGTTAAGGTTTTAATACCAACATCTCTCATAGATCGGTAGCTCTTCCGATGATTGGTGGTGAAATAATTTCACAATTAAAGTACACATTTGTATTCCGATGAATGCTTGATCACCAAAGTGTGTAACTACAGGGGCCTTCATTGAATTTGTTGTCATTTTTGAGGCTTAGTTTTAGCAAACCGCTGGAAGTCGATTGAAGTACTAAGTGGACCACACAACCGTGTTAATATCTGGTGATCGATGTATGATCACTTCAAAAATTTAAACCATTTAAATGATCCACCAAAGGCACAGATTTGCATCCAGTTTAATCACACGATCATTTTTTTGCCGTATTACTTACATAGCTTTGGATAAGATGAAGGCGATCGTACCACGATCACACGATCCCTGATATTATTCAATAGTTGAATCGGATTAGTTCTATCAGCAGTTTTACTCAATTTTTTTACCAAAGTCTGTGATTTGGCGAGGCTTTTACCGACTTGCACGATCATCACTTAACCGATCGAGGAGTATATGATCACTTGAGTAACAACTGCCATGAAGATCACTTAATGCTCAATTTGAGTAAAATTTTTCACACTCTATCTATACTAAGAAATTCTGCGACCCCAATGATAGGGACTGGTAGTGATCGATACGCGATCAGTAAGCGGACTTCCTACTTATGATATGATCATGATGATCGTTAGTTCAGAAGAGTCAGGGAAAAACAGATCTTATTAAATACCCCAGTGCTAATATTCAACTTGCCAGCCATCGATGTTAACATTTTTGTTTCGATTTTATTTACTAAGCAATCGATCGAACCAATGGCTTTGGTTGTACTGGGCCGACTCGAAGTCATTTGCTTATCAATGATCGAAAGCGTGTAATGGATATCTTTATCTAGTAGAATTTTCTTAAATTAAGGTGCACGATCACTTAAATGAAGCATGCTTCAAATATCATTCAATGGTATAATTCTGACTGGTTAGGATCGATATACGATCAGTAAGGGGTCCTTCTGTTTTTCCCTTAACATGATATACTTTACGTTGATAAGGACCAGGTTGCCTCAGCTAATTCTGCATTCAAAAGAATTTTCTCGAAGATCATCAAGTTGATCGTAAATTGGTAAGTTTTAACTATTTTTCATTTTCTCTGATATAGGAGTGGATCTGATTGCCTCGCGATCAGTGATCAAACCGTTCATTAAACAATTGCATCTAATGGACTTTAAATTCACTGTCACTGATGTGTTGTAGCCAGGCTTCTGCCGACTTGTTGACATGTCACGTTCACTACATATCGAAAAGGTTCATCAGTTAATAAATCATCAGCCTTGAAGATCGCTTGATGGTTGATACGAGTTCTAGTAGAAGTTTCTATATGTAATTAATTTAAAAATTTATGATTTGCATTCATGAAGGACTGCAGTGATCGACACGTGATCAGTTGGTGATCCTTTTTTGTTATGGCATGAATCATTACTTTCAATTAATTAGCTATAATCCCCTGAGAAAATAATTTTGCTGCCAAAATTACCTTCTCGAGGTGCGGGGCACTAACATCCGTTTTGCGCTAGCGATCAGTGCATGATCAATTTTAATTTATTGTCGCTTTAGCTAAGTAGTTGAGCATTGGTATTAGTAGAAGTCACAATACATCCATAATATCATCCTACTGCAGTTTTATGGATCCAACCTGTGAAAACAACTAAGTCGATTGCCCCGCGATCGGTGCGATCGCATGTATTCAATAAGTAGTTTTTTCTAGCAGGATCTATGAGCAGTATCACTCAAATTTTGTATTTCAGAAGATATAGCATGATCACTACTGAAAGGATCGAAGAGTGTGATGAGGATCACTGATCAGTTGGAGAAAAACTACGTTGAAGATCACTTAAATGTCGATACGGGGTATATAGAATAGAGGGTATAGACCTCCCCCCCCCCCCCAAATAGATATATAAACTCCAATGTGAGAATATGAACGACTAAAAGTGATCGACATACGATCATCATCAATTGACAAAATGTCGATCCCAAAATATAACAATAGGTACAAGACTGCCCAACCAATCTTACAGTGAAAATTAAAATGATCACCATCAGGTTAACATCTGTTTTGCTAACGATCGGTGCATGATCAGTATACCTTTTTTACCTAGTAAACGATCGATAGGATTGAATTTACAAGTTTTACAGCTTTCCACAATCATTTTTCTACAAATTTATCGATCCAGGCTCTGAATAAGAGGGAGTCGGTCGCGATCAGTGATCGAAATTCGCTGAACGTTTAGTAGTTGCAACAATAATACTCAAATTTTGTACCATTTTCTGTGTTTTGCTCATAATTTATCAAAAGACCACGATCAGTACTGCACCGATCAAAACATGTATGATCAGATAAATTAAGACTTCCTCGCAGATACATTTTTGATGCATGCGGGTAAAGAGTTCCCCATAATTGATTTCTAAATTCGATCAAATGACGATCGATCAGCGCGGTTCCTCGAGCTTCGCTATGATAAGGCACGTTTTTTTTTAACTGAAAGTCGGCTAGTTGGTGATAACGTTTTATTTATGTCTTCTTCATTGATCTGTTCTAAATTATCACTCCCAGACCCATCAGTTCTAACGAATGACGACGAAGCCGCCCATTCATCGCTGGGAGTCCGCAATCATAGTCGGAAATTCATCAATCAACCATTGAATAACCCAAAAAAAATAAATCCTTGACTTGCAACATCCGCGTATATTGCGGCATCATCGGTTCGCTTCACACGTGCATCGTGTCGCATCGCACATAAATTCGGTCACTTCTCCTGAATTAAAAAGAGATTTACTTATCTCTCGGCTATTGATCATTTAATTCGCTCCGATCCGTGTGGATATAAATTAATTGGACAATTGAGAGCTATATCGTGCGCGCGCACACACACACACCCCAGCCAGCGGCCGCATCTGACTCCACTTAGCAACCGAAATTAGCTTATCTCAGTTGTGCGTAATTAAATTCTCTTAAAGTGCAATTAAAAATTGGAATTTCTCGATATCTCGGTGCGCGTGAGGCCGAGACGACGGCCTGCTTCTTGTCTGTGCGAGCTCTACAACTATACGAGTGGGTATCTATGTGGCTTCTACTTATATGCCATTCCATGCCATGCCCGATTTGTTTGTTTTCGTTTAACAAATTCAATTGAATGGATTTTCTTTTATTGGACCGAAATTAATGACACACGCAGCGTCGCGTCGTCGTTTTTCAATTGAAAAACGTTTTTATCGCGTCTCTCTCCAGGAACTACCGTGCACCCATTCCGGGACAATATTTGTGTCTGTTTCCAAATACAAATTTCGAGGAAACAATTTTACGATCGTGCCCGGTGTAGGCTTAGTTTTTGGGGTGGCTATCTAAATTGATCGGGTCACAGGATGTTCATCAAACGCGGCCATGTGGGAACACTGGGTGCGATCCCGCATATACAAAGAAGCTGCAGTGAATGAAGACATCCAGCAAATTGTATGAGTCCATGCAAATGCGCGCACTGAGGAGAAACTTGATTTTGACAAGCTAACCGCCCGTGATCACGCACTACGCGATTGCTGTTGGCATGGTAATTCGATTATGACATGACTGGCGGATGATGAGATCGCTTGCTAACATGCGTTTTGCCAGTGAAATTGATGTTTTACTGTGTATGGTAATGCAAATTGGCCGACCGATGATGATGTCTCGAGATAAGAATCGTTGACACTCCAGACTTGTGTTGCAACCTGTGTAATGTTGGTCATTTGCATTTGGTAGTCGTGTTGATTCAACTGCGTGTCATTCGAGTGTAGGAAACTAATTTGCATTCGAGTTGCAATGAACTCATCTGCATTTGGACAGACCTTGGCTGGTAGGGGGCTACCTGTAGCGTGCGACTTGTCTAACAAGTGAAAAGTGGATGCATCTTCATTGGGTCATTATCACTTGAAAGATCTGGTCATTGCGCCAATAGTTTCCGAATGTAATTGGCTATATCGCTGGTGGTCATAGAGTAGAGTCATACCCTCGGAGTCGCGAACCTATAACTCCGTCGAAAACCATCAGGAAATGAAGAGCCCCGCTCCACCTGTGACATAGTCGAGGCAAAATTGTCTTCGCATTTGAAATGCACCCCACCGCAGACAATCTCTCTGAGAGTATCTCCCAACAACGGGAGGATAGTTCACAATGTAATTTTCGTGCGCTCGTGCAGTCCATGTGACAACATCGCTGCAGGACATGCACTGCACTTAGAGTTGCGTGACACCCAACGAGCCTTTAATAATAATTTCAATTGCACCATCATCGTGTCGGCCACACGGCATACACTGATACACATGGAACGCGCGCAGATTGCAAAAGTCCCACATATGGCGACTGTTTCAGTGTTCATGTGCTCGCCATCATCCAGGAACAAGAAGAGAATCCCCATCGCTGCAAAATTAAGGAGAACTTATGTTCGATTCGTTAATTAACAAGCGATAACGACCAGAATTACAGGTGTACAACACAACGTGCGACGCAAGCAGCTCATTCCATACAATCCGCATGTGATCTGCTATCCAAGCCAGAGTTGATGATGACGACGACGCGACGCTATGGAACCACCACCACCATGCACCATCATCATCATCGACCACATGCCATAGAATTCCATAAGTTCACCTAAAGCCGCTACAAACGGTTTTAGATAAACAGATAGAGATAGCACGCAGATTCCGGGCCCGAGTCGGAGTTCTGTGCTCCTCCAGATGGCAGCGAAATGGTCACATGGTGGTGGGGGGGCTAGAAAAACCTGTCCACCGGCTCAAAAATTGCATGTCCTCATATCAGGAACACATATTAGCCATCAAAATATATTTTCTGCCCCGACCGTCGCCTCGTCGTTGCCAAGCTGAACGATATTTCCCAAGACCATCAGTTGGACGAGGAGGACCATGTTTCACGAGAGATTGAGATAACAAAATCCACATCCATATGCGGAGCATATGAACCGGCGAAAGTCTTTAGCGGGCAACAGAGCGTATACACCAGATCCAGTCGCCTTAGGACGTTTTGGTATACAAACGCGCAATCACAGGCCACGAAGGGGAGGAGGATAAAGTGCGCGGGGACCAGCTGGATCTAAGCATAGTATCTGCCGGGTGCGGACATACACACAAGTTCTCACATTCATAGCAGTTTGGTCATATCACACGTACCTTAAACCAGGACAAATACGCGAGTATACTGATGCGGAGGATGGTTGCGATCTCTCTCTCTCTGCTTGTATCGATCATCGCATCCAATTGCAGAGCTTAACAGACAACAACAGCAAAAGGAGAAAAAAAAAAAAACACAAGGAGGACGAGAAAAGTATGGCTAAAGGTGGGTAAAGTTGTTTGTTGTTGTTATGGATCACCTCGAGCTGTGATCGGTGTGATCGGTGGCGGTGCGGCTTACTTAGCCCGGGCAGACATATGGGCATCGGTTTCGAATATTTGCTTGAGTTTCATATCGCGAATTGGTATAGGCAAGGTATACTTCGACTGGCAGTGCAGAGAAGGCGTTAAGATCCCACAACAATTCTTTGGAGCGGAATAGCTGAAGATCGCAATTGATTTCGTGAATACACTGAGAGAAAGTATTCGAAGCGCAAGGTTTTCCATTTTTTGATGGGAACTTTAAAACTTAAGAACCTCAAGATCTACAAAGATGTTAGTTCTATATAGAACTCCAAGATTTGAAGTATGTCACCTATTGGTGTGAAAACTACTGGACGGATTTTATGAAACTTTTTTGTGGAATGTTCCTTAAAACTGCGAGAATGTTATAGGTATATGCTATTTATTGGTACGCGTACTTTTTGCAAGTTTTTTCAACTAAAATGTATTTTTTCTAACTTTACCGCCTTTGCCATTACCCAAAGTAGTTGCGGGCGGAGCTGGTACTTATTTTCGAAATTCCATTTTGCAGGTCTTTTTAAAAGGAACTCTAAAACTATTGCTCCATCTTGAATACTCTCAAAAAATACCTAAATTGTTCAACTATGATGTGGCACCAAAATCATTCGTCTTGATGGCAACGAAGCGCAACAAAAAGTGTAGATACATTTGCACTGGACAGTTTTAGAAGCTCAGTGCAATGTTTGGTGGATGGAATTTCAGAGTCCTAGGCCCATTTCACATATACCCGGCAGACGGGTAACCGGTACCGGCTACCCGGTCGTTGGGATACATTTTTATGGACGGTTTCGGTTTGCAGGTGTGAACGCGCCCATAGCAATGTATTCTCAACGACCGGGTAGCCGGTACCGGTTAGCCGGCTCCCGGGTATGTGTGAAATGGGCCTAATAAAAGTCAACCTTCGCTATATCTTTAATGGGACCAACTATATTCGTTTTATAATTCACACTCGCCTTTTGTATCAGGTTTCTTTTTTTCCTAAAGCTAATTTTAATCGGGGGAACACTTATCGACGTGATAAACTGCCAATCTTTTGTAGATAGGGGATAGAACAACTTCTTCCTGCACTGTCAGGCTTCCTTTTCCGTTCGTTCCAATCCGACAATCACTCTTTTGCTTGGGTCCAAGAACGAGATTTTGTTGTAGGGCTCTATATAGGAGCCAATCTCGTTGTTATGCAATTTTCTGTCGCTCTTATCCAGGAACAACACTTTGTTTGTGGTAGGGCCCATCTAGAACCACGTTCTTCGCTGGGCCAATTTCTACTGACATAGAAACGGTGGGCCATTTTGTCGCAGGGCTCTGCTCCCAAACCCATACTTTAAATTGAACCGCTTTTTCCGTCGTCGTTGAGCACCCTTATCTCACTGTGACCTACAAACCACGCTTTGTCCTAGGGCTCTCTGATCCAGGAAACTCGGTTTTTTCGTGAGGTATTCTAGGAGCAAGTGCAGCGAAAACGCTTTTTGCCACCCTGATCAAAGAACCACTCTTTGTTGAAGCGGAAGGTCGCATATGCTGTGTTGTTCTATTCCCATGCCTTGCTCATGTAGATCTGGACTGGAGCCATAGTCATTTCTTTGAGCTGACTTATACCGAACATGTCGGCGTCGTGTCGCGAACGTATTTGCTAGGTAAAATTGTCCATGACGGATTGAAATGTTTGGCAAAACATGTCGTACATGGAGAGTATAGTTGCATTACATCTCTGGCGTACATTGGACAAATATCCGAGTACCTACGTCCCTTTCATTCGTTCCGAACATAAAAAGACGGATCAAACGAATGGTTGAGAGAAGCTAAGCCTAGGTTTCTTCTATACAGATTTGCGCTGACTATTTGCTGATTAAACAATCGGCCGATAGTTGGCAGTCTTTACAATTGAAAGGAAATCGTGCAGTACCTCAAACCATCTTCAAATCGGAGATATGTCTTCATGTCAATAAGACAACCGTTTAAACTGTTTGTAGTCTGCGCGTGCTCTTAGAACTGTATAGTCTGTATGCCCTTAAAGCTGCATTGAATTGCCCTCAAATTATTAGCATTGGTTGTCAGTGAGTCCACAGTCCTTTCCTCATGCAGTAGCTATGTAAATGCGGCCTAATCGTGAAACCGCAGCAAGAAACGTAATATACCGACCGCCATTTTACCAAAAAGTATTTCTGTCATCTATGTACGTACGTGTCCACAAAATTTTCCCCTATTTAACTGATATCCACCACAACATCGAACACTGCACCCTCATAGTTCATTGGTTGTAATTGTCCGTCTCCGTTGCCCAACCAATAGGCACGTAGAAATTTGTCAAACCTATTGTCGCCTATTGTCACCGAATGTCGTCCCTATGTGTCACCATCGACCAGTCAGACGACATTTCAGTTTTCATCTCTTCATTCAACCGTTCAAAGAACACACATCAGAATACACACAAAAAAAATGCAAACAAAGCCGAAATGGTCCCAAAATCGTCCTGAACAATAAACAGGAACAGCCCATCAGAGAGAGAGAGGAAGGTACATCACCGAAATTATTATTACTCTTGAGCCCACTCTAGGTAAGGTAAGGTATCTTTTGTTGTCACGCTAAATTCCCATCCCTTTGCACAATGCCAACGCTCTGTCTCATACTGTGGGACAATAAGGACAATAGAAAATGGGTCGGGAGTACTTAGCACAGACAATAGCCGAGGGACACAATCACAAGCAATAATGCGACGCTTCTGCTAGTGCTACTCCTGCCGATGTTGATGATTATGATGAGGTTTTGTGCAATTCCATGCTGCAACAGCCTATTGGATGGTTGATCCTTCGATTACTATATATATATATTTTTTTTTTGTAACATGGCGCAGACAGATGTCCAGGGATCATCGTCATAGAAGAACGGATGACATGAGGGATTACAATTCTACTATATACTTGGTGCATTATGAGAATTCGTGCATCCCTGTGTCAATCGAGGGTCCCTTACGTCAGAAAATGGGATTGTTTTCATCTATGGGTAGGTATACCCTGAGTAAATAGGACGATTTCATGGTGCACATGGCCAACGACAGTTGGTTGAAATTTTTCACTCGGAAAATCCATATTATTTCAGTTTTCAGAAGTTGTTTCGTTTTCCTTTATGCCAGCGAGGGTTGGCAAAAAATTGCATGAAACCAGATCAGTTATGGTGGAGAAGATGAAGGACTTTTTTTTTTGAGAATACTTTCAGCAGCCATAGTCTCTTTTTGTCGCGGAGTAACCTGAGAAGATGGGAATTTTCGGAGACCTTCTGTCATAAATGACATGATCTGATCCGATCCTATGTCATATGTTTTATGCGTCTGCAGATTTTCTTTTCCTTTTTTTTTTTTTTTGTCTTTTTGTTTATCTTTTCTCCTGCTGAAAGGATGTTGTTAATTTTTGATCCCAAGTACGAGTGTTATTATTCAATAGAGCAATCGATTGGTTGGGGAATTTTGCGGCAACTATAGTGGGAATTGATTTAATGAAGGACTATAATGGCGAACGAAGGCGATCAGTTTCATCAAACTGAAGTGAGAATACTTTTCAAACAAGCAAGTCCTAAGTAACTCTTATCCATCCCCTATGCAACTCGCACGTAACTCCCACGCAACTCACATATCCGAGCCAAGGTATTTAAGTTGAGGCTACCAGTTTGCGATGTGTGGCTTCAACCATGATCTTAATTCTGTTCACGATATACTCGTCGCGAACCTTGAGGATTCTTGTGGAAAGATTGCTGCCGTGTCATAATGTTAAATTTTCCACCACTTCTGAGGCCTAATCTCGTTCTCCAACCAGCTTTGAGCCGGAATATGCCACACACCACTTTAGGATGTATACCTATCGCACACAGTCCTTTACGCGTGCCTGGGACATAGTTCTGAAGAGATAGCCGACAATATTCTTATATTGACATAGGTACAGGTCCGTTCCACTTGCACCGAAGAACCCGAAGAATCGATGCCAAGAGTGCGCCTAATGTACTGGTTAGGAACTCGCATGCCACTCGGCACTCGGCTCTTTCTAGTGTTTCAAGTCTTCTTAGCTTTTCGTGGACACTCGTTATAAGTGAGCATATACCTACAACCAGTCATCTTCTGGACTCAGCGCTCAGCATATGGCTATTCGACGTTGACGTCTTGGTAAGTTCGCTCTTCAACAGCTATACATTATGTGTTCCGCATATTCTTCTTGGTCTGGGCATTCGAGTCAGAGAAGCGAGCTATCGTGGCCATCGTTCCTTTTCAGGAACTGCGTTGCAGTCTGCTGGTCTGCTCTATTTGTCCAGACCTCGATAGTTTGGAGCTATTTATTGGTCTATCTACCTTTTTCCATGCAATAGATGTTACCTTTTTTTCTTCACTTAGCCTTATTCTAGTAAAGATGTCCTATTGCCGGTTGGCTGTTTCTTTTAGGTAGACCCTTTGCAACTCTCTGGCAAGAATGCGCGTGGGGATCATTCCTGATATAACGAAAGCTGCTTCGTCCGAAATTAGTACAAATCCGCTTATTGTTCTTATTGCGCAGAGCCGCAGAGCTTCCTCCTTGATTCCTTTGTTTTATGAGCCCATACCAAGACCGGTGCACCGTATAGAAGTATTCCGCTGTCCACTATGGGTATCAGAATTCAGAATCCCCTGGCATATCCAGGCCCTATTCATAAGGCTACGTTTGCATACATGTGTTTTCTGTCGCACGAGATACGACTAACATTAAATTTGATAGCCGTGCGATTGCTAGGTAGGCTCGTTCTTTTTGAAAGTTATTAGTTCTATTTTTTCGACTTAATACTTGTCTTACGGCACGATATAGGTACTCGAGGATAGGGCTCCTCGATAAAGGAATCGCTCTCGTATCTAGAGATTTCCAAATGTTTTCGCGGTTATATCGGGCTCGGGCCTCTTCAAGTCTTTGATCATGTGGTCCGTTGGGGTGTTGGGTGGCAGGGTGTTCACAAAAGATCTGCCGAAGATCTGTGATGGAGATCTGCTTTCAGGAACTAAGTATATACTGGTATGCTATAAAGAATGATCTGTTCAGCTTGGACGATGATAGCCAACATTTCCGTCCACCCGACCTACACGAAGTGAGGATAGCGATATCCAAACTTAAATCCAACAAAGCTGCTGGAGCGGACGGCCTCCCAGCCGAACTTTTCAAAGCAGCGGGAGATGGCTTGGTAAGGAGCATGCACCAACTCATCTGTAAAATCTGGTCGGATGAAAGCATGCCCGACGAATGGAACCTCAGCATCGTGTGCCCCATCCACAAGAAAGGAGATACTCTGAACTGCGCCAACTACAGAGGAATTAGTCTCCTGAATGTCGCGTATAAGATCTTGTCGGCTGTATTATGTGAACGTCTAAAACCTTTCGCCAACAACCTGATCGGCCCATATCAGTGTGGTTTTAGACCAGGAAAGTCAACCATCGACCAAATTTTCACACTCCGACAGATCTTGGAAAAAACCCAGGAATTTCAGATCGATACACACCATCTATTTATCGACTTTAAAGTCGCCTATGATAGCGTATATAGGGACGAATTATACAAAGCCATGTCAAGTTTTGGCATCCCCGCCAAACTCGTCCGTCTGTGCAGGATGACGATGGAGAAATCTCGCTGCTCCGTCAAAGTCGGCAAGAACACCACCGAGCCATTTGATGTCGAAAAAGGTTTGAGACAAGGCGACGCGCTATCATGTACTCTCTTTAATATCGTTCTTGAAGCAATTGTACGAAACTCGCAAGCCAACACCAGAGGTACAATTTTTCAAAAGTCCGTCCAACTACTTGCCTATGCTGATGACATTGACATTATTGGGAGAATGCGGCGAGCTGTCAGTGGTGCATTTGCAAGCATCGAAACGGAGGCGGCGAGGATGGGTCTGGCTGTCAATGAGGACAAAACGAAGTATATGCTGTCAACGAGAAAGGACTCTCAACATCGGCGACTTGGACAAAACGTCACGATGGACAGATACAACTTCGAAGTAGTTAAAGACTTTGTATACCTGGGCTCCACTATCAATTCGCAAAATGACATCGGCGCAGAGATCAAGCGAAGAATCACTCTTGCCAATCGCTGTTTCTTCGGGCTAGGAAGGCACTTAAGAAGTAAAGCCCTCTCTCATAGAATCAAGGAGATATTATATAAGACCTTAATCATCCCGGTCCTGCTGTATGGTGCAGAAGCATGGACCCTGTCAAAAGCGGATGAAAACCTTCTGGGATGCTTTGAGAGAAAGATTCTTCGAGTGATATTCGGTCCAGTTTGTGACGATGGAGTGTGGAGAAGAAGATTCAATGACGAACTATACGGGCTATACAGCGACGCTGACCTTGTCAAAAAGCTAAAAATTCAACGGCTGAGATGGCTGGGACACGTGGAGCGTATGGACAATAACGCACCAGCCCGACGAGTCTTCGAATCCACCCCTGAGGGACAACGCAGCAGAGGAAGACCCCATCTTAGGTGGCGCGCACAATTGGAGAACGACCTCAACCAACTTGGTGTGCGCAACTGGAGGCAGCTAGCGAGGGACCGAGCTAGCTGGAGGGGCTTGTTGGTTGAGGCCGTGGTCCACCCCGGACTGTAAGCGCCACCAAAAGTAAAGTAAGTAAGCTATAAAGTTTAGTGGTTTATTTTTATGAGGTTTAAGAGGGTTAAATGTTCAAAAAAATTGATAGGTTCGCTGGTCAAGTTTTCAAATTCTTTTATATTGTTTTTGAAGTTATAGACGAAGAACTTGCCAAGTAAACTTACCAATTTTTTTTTTAAACATTTAACCTTTTAACAGTTAACATTTTTGGCTTAATTGCTTCCAAAGTTAGAGGAGGGTCGCAAACAGCCAGAGTTTATTCCTGTAAAATGGGTAAGTGCCTTTACTAGAGAACTTGGCTGGGGCACTACCGTGTCCTTTGATTCGGTGACGCAAGAAAGGACCGATCACAAGATGCTCTGTGAATGCCTGAATATTTGAAACTCTTGGTCAAGGAACTAGTGGGCCCCTACCAGGAAATCCACTTTCAGTAAGTCCAGTCCACAACCGACCAAATACATATTCACTCTACGGTGATCATACCCATACCATCTGTTTATCGATTTTAAGACCGCTTTATTACAGCATTTATAGAAACGAGCTATACGATATAGAGCCACGAATATTTCTGGCAACCCAGCCAAAATCGTCAGGTTATTCAGAATGACGATAGGACGAAGGAGAACAATCGCTACTCCATTAAGGCAAGAAACAGTATCACCGAGACCTCTGTTTTAGGAATGGAGTGATGTGACCAGAGACACAATTTTTCACAAGCCTGATGTACTATTGCATGGAAGAACTCACAAGTCATAGTTACGTTGGCTAGGGTATTCAATATTCATATTGTTCGCATCAAAAGTCGTGGTTACCACGAGATCCACGATTGGAAGCCGTCTTTAAGACGCGTGTCCTTCTAAATGTTTTTGGAGCTGCAGCAGATCAGTTTTTTTTTTTTCATGTTGAGCGGGCGAGTCAGAAGTCAACATTTCAATATTTTCCACAGACACTGTTAGTGATTCCTTCCAAGATTGTGGAGAAGTTATACCTATATCCATCTCAAACGGATGCGACAAGTATCAGCTGAACCCTTTTCTCTTTATAGTAATTGAAATTGTGCCAACTTTTTCCGTTTTCTGATGACAGTTTATAGATATCTACAGTTCGAAAAATCAAATGACATTTTTCCTACAAATTGTCTTTCCTTCTTTCCTTATAATTGTAAAGGCACCTTGCAAATCCCTAAGTATCATCAGTTCCTCGAACTCGCTCATAAACTCTTGCCCAAAATATTTCAAAACAAATCAACACACTCGTGTCTACCTGTTGCCGATGTGTCCACCATCCAAACTGGCGGTAAAATTTCTAAATAACCAGACATCTCGCTGCACCAAAGACCCAAAGGGTTAAGCGATGACGGAAAATCGTATGCTCGCACATTTAACCCTTTCACTGGGACATTCCTGAAATAAAACTCGCGACACGCCTGCCGAAAACTGAAAACGCGCAACGGTCCTTTGTCTTCGGTTTATTGTCTCGGACTCATTAGGACATATAATTACTGACAAAAAAAAAACGCATTTACAGCTCACCAACAATGAATCCTTTCAGCCAGGCACCGACATAGGTATATCTGAATAATTATATTATCAGGGTGTTAATGCAGACCCTTAACCCTTTCGTTTGGCATCTCTCGTTTTATGATGCGCAGCATCATCAAGCGTCCCTTTTGGCTTAACCCTTTCGTGTTGTGTCGATCTAATTCTCCAAACAACGCTCACCGAAAAGGACAAGCATCTATAGAAAAAGATCACATCTAACTAAATGCCATCCATAAAAAGAGGCTGTAAACCAATCAGGACCATCTTTGTCGGGAGCCTTGCATGTCCTCCTATATATACTCGTATGGTACGATTTTCATTCAAATTCCTTTGCATGTGCAGAGTCATAAAAACCAGTCAAAAAGGAAAAACTAAATTGCAGAGAAATATATCCTCAGCCTGCGACACACACACAGTTTGTGTCATTCACGATTTCGTTGGATGGATGAGTGTCCTCGCGAAACGAAAGGGTTAAATATGGAATTGTGTTCGTTTTCTGGTTTTTATTGTACGGGTGGTTCGGTTATTTTTCTTTTATTGCTTTATGATTCGGCGGCTAAGCATAAAGAGTCCTTTGTGTCAGCAGCATAAAGGACAAGAGGAATATTTTGCTGGAAAACAAGGACATGTGCAGCAGCCATAGCAAGAGGAATTATTATTTTAATGAGATCGGTGTGTGGAAGTTTGACAGTCAGCTTTTGGTGGCAACAAGGTCTGTCTGAGTATGATCATGATCAACACGATCACTATTGCCATCTTTTGGTGGGGCTTTAGCTGTGGTCAGTATTGACAATATTCAAACGAATGTTGATAGTAATGATCAGTGCGAGAAGGTAGACCTGAGTAGATCCTAACCTTCCCATATGAACTTTATCACCTGTCTATCGATAACCTCAAGTTTGGTCATCATGATCATTGGTTTCTAAGTGTCATTTGAAGCTTGGGGTGGGATTCTGTAAAAAACGAAACGAAAACCGCTTTCGTTTTCACTAAACCTGTCTCTTTCATATCCGTGGCAATAGACAGAGACTGATATTGTCGAAACGATAGCGTTCGATCGTTTTCGACTTACATAATCTGGTCCCTGATCTTGCACAAGATCACTGATCTACAACATCAATTGATTTTCTAGGTCAATATCTTAATTCTGTGATCTAACTTTTCACCTTACTCATTCTAATGTCGTTTTCGATTGGTAATCCAGAACCGTCCGGAAGCAATCCGAACGCTTCTGAAAGCGTTCGATTGGCACTCAACTGACAGTTCTTCTACAGTTCTTCTATCTGCTTCTGGATTTGAATTCAGAATCGCGGAGAGTTCTTTCGGACGCTTCTGGATTACCAATCGAAAACGACATAAGACTTCTCTTTGCCGGATTTAACAGTCAATTTGCAAGTTCTTTGCGCCTGCTAAGTGAATCCACACCGTGAATGCTTTCTTCTTCTTTTCTCTGATGGCCTTTCGAACACCGAGGAAGCAAAAGTCCAAACATGTTTTCAAGGGTTCACATCTTCTGCCAATAATGCTGTTCCATTATGTCGTTACACCCACACCCATTGAAGTCCCCCATCTTGATATCTGCCACCATTTTCAAGGGTTACATCAACTTCATATAAAAAAGCTGCGTACTTCGACTCCAGATTCCGTGCGCACTGTGTAGACGGTAGACATGGACTATAGAGCTTGGGTTGATTTTCTAAGCGTAAGCTTTAACTCTTGTGGGCGCAGTAGCGCAGTGGTTAGTGTGCTGGACTGCTGTGCGAGGGATCCCAGGTTCGATCCCCGGAAAAACACAAATTACATCTTAGTGTTTTTTTTTCTACTGCGCCACCTCTCGCGAACGTCTGACAAACATCCGAGAGTATAACTGTCCTGAAAAAGCTTCTCAATTCAGCCGTTCGGACTCGGCATAAAATTGTAGGTCCCCTCCATTCGTTCCAAAAATAGAAACTCACACAAAACGAATGGTTGCGAGAAGCTAGGCCTTGGGTGTCTACCGCCTGTTGCGCCACCTATTTATTTTTTTTTTTTTTTTAAGCTTTAACTCTTTCTCCTTATGGCGGATACTTTAATACTCTGGCTGAAAGAATAGGAGTTGTGAGTATCCGTATCCGTATTCCCACTCCCGCAGACAACGAATGCTACTACTGACATTAAGAATTTCCGCCCATCTGCATGGTCCACAGTTCCATAAATCCTTGGCTTTATTGAAAAGACATCATCGACGTTTGACAACCTCCCCAATATGTTGCAAGTCTGACTTCAATGGGTGTCGTTATTTGAAGGATTGACATTTTGACAATATCCAAGGTTGGTTTAATGCGTCTTGTCATCTTGGGTGTGCACTTCGTCAGCTATATTTAGGGTAACCTCTGGACAGAAGCACAACCGATCAGTTTTCACTCTCTGAATGTGACTTAAGAAGCACTGGGAACTGGGAGTACCTATGCTATGCCTATTAACACATGCTTTGTAGACTTGGGCAACCGACTCCCTCGAGGTATGTAGGAATATACTGCCAGAAGTATGGATTTGACGATTACCGCCTCAGAGTCATAAAACCTCTTTACGCAAACTGTACAAGCTGTGGTCGGATAAAAACTATTAAATCAGTGCCATTCAGCGTAGGCGTTGGGCTTCGTCAGAGGCGTCAGAGACAAAACGTCAGCCTTGGAAAAACAACGTTTGAAATTGGGAGTTCCTTGGTCATTCTTGGGCGCCCAATCGATAGCTTTTTGGACATTTAAGCTGAAGGAGGGACAAAGCAAGTGAATATGAAGTGATGGTCGTTCCTTCATTTAAGCCGAAGCTGGAAAAAGCTCGTACGAGCTGTCGAAACTGTACCTACTCTATAAAGTTGCTTCAAACCGCAATATATTAGATAAGTTGCTTAAAAGTTATCCAGAACTATAACGAAAATGAGAAGGCCATCACCGCGATCTTTCCTTCTTGTTCCCTCAAAGAGATCTAACTAATGGGCTGAGTTCAATGATGAGGGCCGCAGCATGAGTCGGGAAATGTTGGCTGATTGAACATCTGCCAACGATAAATCTACGAACTAAGTGGTTTATATCTACGGCTCCAGTTACGAAGGATGACAAATAGTTCTTATCGTAATCCCGGTAGTCTTCGCAACTATCTAGAGTCTCGACTAATTGACAAAACCTAAAAGGAGCTGCGACAGTCCCAACTCAGTCGACTATTTGCGAGAGACCCGCAATAAGGTTAGCTGTCTTTCGACAGCAGAAGGATGAAAAGGTGGGCCCGCCAGGAGGAAGTAGCTAAAGCATCCTTTAGCTCTACTGAGCTCTACTAAATGTGGGCATCTTTTATGGGATGCTACTAAAAAAAATAAATAGGCGGCGCAACAGGCGGTAGACACCCAAGGCCTAGCTTCTCGCAACCATTCGTTTTGTGTGAGTTTCTATTTTTGGAACGAATGGAAGGGACCTACAATTTTATGCCGAGTCCGAACGGCTGAATTGAGAAGCTTTTTCAGGACAGTCATACTCTCGGATGTTTGTCAGACTTTCGCGAGAGGTGGCGCAGTAGAAAAAACCTTAAGATGTAAGTAATTTGTGTTTTTCCGGGGATCGAACCTGGGATCCCTCGCACAGTAGTCCAGAACACTAACCACTGCGCTACTGCACTTCGTTAATTCTCGCCTTTCGCGGGTTAAATGTGTTCTCTTTCTTGCGACCGACACGGTCCTAAGATAAGCAAACAAATTTAACATGTCTCCTACCTATACCTACCTGACCATACCAATCTATCTTTCTGTTACAGAACTCTTCAAGATTCATCCATATCAGATTCATCCTTCAAGATTCATCCATCAGTGCCCCATCTATACACTGGAAGGGTGTCCTTTAGTGATGTGTTCCTTACCTTTGCTCCTTAATGTTTGTAGCTTAAAACAACCCGTTGGTCACCCTGGAGCCTTAATGTTTCGTTCCTTCACCACTTTGAAACGCAACTTTAAAGCAAACAAAAAAATATCCAGCTACAGGGTGGCACGACATCACGTTAACCTCAACGTTTGTGGATTTTTTTCCATCAGCACCCTTTAAACGTTTTTTATACCTAATATAAGCAAACTCAGGCATAGATAAAGCATCATCTGGCAAATTAACATTTTTGACACCAAGCTATAAGCAGGAGCACAATCTTTTGACGTGGAAGCAACATGAAGCTAGTGTTCATCGCAATCCTCATAAACCGGGAATGTTGGACGTAAGTACCTATAAATTTTGCTTATTTCCGCCAACATTCCGGGCAAATTCAACCCCATTTATAGACGTGTATAAATAGGCCTGCCAAGTGCCAACCTGTCAAACCCACAAGAATTGTTCTCCTGCAATAGTGCGTCTTCCACTAGACGCACTCATTGACAGTGCAATATGATGATAATTATTCTACATTTTGACACCTGTCACAGCGCAGTCAAAAAACGACAGCATTTTTGAGCGCAAATTAAATTGAATTCAGTTGAAATCTCATCTTCACAAGTAGGAACAAAATTTCTATCAAATCTCCTACTCCTTGTGGCCATCTTCCAGCCACCGCCAGCGGTCACCTATTATGCTCCATCTCATACCGATTACCACACCCAATACGCGCACTGTCTCTGTCACAAAAGTGGTTCTTATCATGCCCCACACAGCTACTAAGCTATTTGTCTCCTTCTTGATCTCATATAGTGTCGTTGGGACGACAAACAAAAATAAAACGAAACCCAATCCTGGCCCGCTCCACAGCTCCACTGTCCACTCCACCAAATAAGGTCACAGGTCGCATCGCAATCGCAAGTGTCTCGTCGTCGTCGGTAGTGTCGCTTCTTTAACTAACATTATAAATGTCGGTAAGTACACATATAGCGGTCGCTTCGCTCGCTCCCACACCAGGCGATTAAGCGGCTTCGCCATCTCTCTCCCTCTTGGATGTGGCGAAGGTTTGGATTTTCGATTCGTCCCACCAAATAAAAGCACACACAACGACACTTTCGAGGTGGCCTGGGCTCCCATTCGTCGCCGTAGCGCGATTTTGTGTCGCATTTCACAATCCCGCGCACTCCAAAACCGAATGCCAGAGAACTGCGAGAGGAACAGAGAAAACTGCTCCAACTGTGGCGCTGGCAATGCGATGGGGACGGTGACTTTGGTATATAACTATGTGTCGCCCCCCCTTTTGTAGGAGTTTTACTGCCGCCCGATGTCCAAAGTGTCGCCGTGCATTTAATTCGATTTGAAAGTCGCTCCAGCTGGATAGAGGTTATACACACACGCGATCCACTTCCACTGTTATAGCCGCCGCCGCCACCACACTACCACACGGCACAGTGAGGTTGAGTATCCGGTTTTTGGCTATCCATTTCCACATGGAGTGGATGTGGATGTGGAGTGGAGCTCCAGCTCCAGAGCGCTTGCCTGCCAAAGAGAGTGAGTGGACCAAATGGAGCACAAGTCGCCACAACAGATGCTGGGAAAGAGAATTCCCATCTCCCAGTTTCAATGACTCGTAAGAGTATTTGTTTTGGCCGCTTGGATTTGGGGAGCACTCTCGGTTCCTGTTCTCCTTCTCATTCTCGGTGCAGAGGGAGCCGACGTACGACCTGCTATTGTTTTTCGGCGGCCAACTTTAATGGGGTGGAAGTGGCGGCAACGACAAGTGGTAAAATTTAATTTCAACCTGATTCAGTAAACGTGTTGAGATTCTTCGCAAGGATGCTACCCACACATACACAAGCGTACACTGACTGATGAACTATTAAAGTCCGTCTCTAAGCCACCAACGAGCGTGGGTAAATCGATAGAAAGTCATTAGATATCGTTACAGCAGTAGGTACTTAGCGCGCGGCAATTAATGGTAATCGATGCGCTCGATGGCCTCGGGACATCTTTCTCGCCTTTGGGCGCAAAAAATAAGAAAATACAGAACTCCGTCGGAAGATGAGTGGTCTTCCGATCAAAGAGTGGCAATTAGTTAAACGTCATATCATAACATTGGAAAACATTTATTTTGTTGCTGACGACGCTCTGTACGAAACAGGAGGCGGGCAAAATGGCTGCTTATTGATTTGAAAGATTGCGGTGTGTAAATGCCGTCGGCATATCTCTCAAGTGGCAATTACATTTTGAACTGATTAATTATGGGATTAGGGCGATGGCTGTGAGAGATGGTTTGGGAAAAATGCATTTCCAAGTTGAACTCTGGAGCTAGGTAGGTACCTAATTTATAATAGATAGATACCGACTTATGTGGTTTTCTGGATGACGGAATGTACCTATGTAGATAAAGCTGGACAGCGATGGGAACTGAAATTCACAAACGGATAGAGACAAGCTCCTTACTCGAAGCTTTATTGAGTGTGGAAATATTTTATTCAGCCTAGATAATATAGTTTACCTATTTAGATACCTAGTATTGTTGCCAGCGCGGTATTTAACCCTTAATTGGCAACAAAATCGTTACATCTTCAGAAGGTATATATATCTATCTATCTAACTAACCGCCATACCTATTATCCGCAGATCGGAACACAATTTAAAAGTCCCTCAGTCGGTAAAGTAAGTTTGGTTTGTGCGGATTACCTACACCAAATTTTCCTGTGTGAGTTCACTAGTAGTTCGCACTGTTCGCAGACGAGTTAGTTCAATAATTGGTAAGCAGTATAGATATAGGTATCTAAGTGAACTAAATGAACTAGATAATTAAGAATTCTTGTCCGTTAAGTTTAAGCATATAAAATGTGACTTTCGTTTCACTTTTGACGGAGACATCATACAAAGAACCGCAGACTGGTTCGTAAAAGGAGCAGATTCAATCATTTCACTTATATGTAGTTCAAAGAGTTCCCTATATTGTGCCACGTTCAATACGAAAAGTAGTGCATAGGCTGGGACGCAGCTCAGAAATGAACTCCTAGGTAGGTTTAGGTAGGGGCGATTAAACTAAAAGAACTAATGAAAAAGCACTAATATCCATTTAGTTCCAGTAGATACTGAATTTCATTTCACTTTTGGCAAAGATTTACAGTACCAAAGAAGGCGGCCTAAAGTTTAATCACTGAACTACCATGAAGTAGGTCTATGAAGTAGATATGATCTACAATAAAGAGCTATGCAATAGACGTGCTTTTGCCGTAATGGAAGATCAGGAATTTATTTTGCAATGGTTATCGTCAGATCCGTCATTACCTTATGGCCACATGCGGGTCACGAGAACTCTTCTAACCTGTAATTTTGATTATTCACTCGCTTCTCATAAAAAGTGAGTAAGAGTTGTCCGGTCTAGTCTTCCAGTGCATCGCTTATCCTGTCATAATGGATCTATGGTAGGTATTTGCTACAAGTGAGACTAACCTAACTTTACCTAACCTAAACTAGTTCAGGCGATCATCGATTTCGTCCTGTCGTGTTCGGAGCGATGAAAATCCATCATAAATATCCCTACCTATTTACTTATGATGCGGTCATTTTCGGGTCGTAGGTATTTCTTGAAAAATATATTATGCCCGCAATGATGTGGGCGCAGTGGTTAGTGTACTGGTCTCAGCTCTCAGGTTCGATCCCAGCAATAGCACAGATTACCTACATCTTAAGGTTCTTTCCACTAGGTACGCCACCTTTCGCGAACGCCTGCCAAACAATCGAGAGTTTAACTTTTCTGGAAAAGCTCTTCAGCTCAGGCATTCGGACTCCTCGGCATAATATTTTAGGTCCCTTTTGTTCATCCCAAACAAATAAAAATGGTGTTCAGAGTTACGAAAAGGCAGAACATTTTGGGACAACTATTTATATATTTTATTTTAATGGCGCGTTGGTAATGAAATTTTTTTTTTTTTAAGTGCGTGTAGATGCTTTAGCGCCACGTTAAGGTTACGGCTACCTGACAAATTTCCGGAGAAATTATCGTGTAAGTAGGTACCTATCTGTCTTAAAGAAAGTTTGTGATGACAAAATGATCCCCAAAAATGGTCCAGACTTTCTGTGAGGGCATTTGCAGTCGTTGGTCTATTTCGATAATAGATAATAAATAAATAAATAGTTCTCACATTCTATTTGGATACCTACCTAAGCCAATAACAATTCCAACCATCAAAAGCCAGCATCAAGAACAATATTCGAAAAATTGGTCGACCAAAAACATTCCGGTAAAACAAAAACACCTACCCCATGTCAGTACATATTTTATTTTGAATAAGTATTTTAGTTTTAGGTAAAAAGAAAACCTGTAGGTACCTATAGGTAAGTAGGTATTTACCAAGATTCTAACTCACTCCTGACAGGAAGCCTCTGTCAAGGCAACTTCGAAATTTAAATTCAGTTGTTGTTGCTTGGTATAAATCAAAGGGTCTTGTAATGGACGCTGTCATTGCTGTCGCATCTTGCATTTGAAAGAAATTTACGCTACTTTTTGTAGACAGCCCGAATTTCTCACTAAATATCTACATATCCTATCTACTACCCAATTGTATGTTACCCAGTCTGTGATCCCAGGGCCCTGAAGACGGCCATTGGTATATCTACCACTACCAAATTGGAAGATATTAAATTCTTTCTCGCCTCGATAAATGAAGTAGGTAAGGTATTCTATATATTTCTCGGTTGTATCTATACCTACTTAGTTGCGAATTAGTGGTTAGGTATAGAGGATAAAGCGTTTACGGCCGTTCTCAAGTTCGTATGCGTTCTAAGTGCGACAGGAATTCATTCCCAAATCCCAATAGTATCTATGTAGATAAGTATCTATTGTATTTCCTTTCAGTAACAAATGCATCTGCTGAGTGATAATTTTCGTCATTTGGAAGTTTTAGAACACACATGAAAGCCGCCTCCGCTATATGCACATATCTACGACGCATATTCAAATAAGTAGATATCTACCTATACACCTACCTATTCCCAAACCACAAATTGCAGAAAGGATTTTTTGGAAAATAAATACTTACCTACCAACTCCCACAAAGCATAAATTGACTCGGGTCATCATTTGCAGAGCATTTGCAGACATTATGGCCAGCCTAGATCGCACTGCTGATGGCTCGCTCTGTAGATCCATCAGTGGCGTAACTATAGGGTGGCAGGGCTGGCAAAATGCCACGGGCCCCCGACCCGGGAGGGCCCCGGCCCAAGAGGCCGCGAGCTCAGAAATAACCTAAAATGTTTGCAAAAATGTTGTACCCAAGTATTTCAAAAAAATTATAAGCTCTAAAGCACTTCAGTCTATAGCCATCGATCTTGCAAATGCCTTAAAACGTTTGAAAATGTGTCTAGAAGAATTGGAAAGGTATTGACATGAATTTGTAAATTTAAAAATGGAAGCAAATAGTGTAGCAGAAAAATGGTCCATCAACCCTGAATTTTCTAAAATTCGTCAGAGGAAGGTAAAACGACGAACTTTGTGAAGATGAGCGTCTCCAAGATTTGTTCAAAGTGAACATATTTTATCTAGTATTGGACATCATTATTAATCAACTGAAATCGCGTTTCCTTCCAATGAATGAAATTGTTTCCAATTGGTTTCCAAAAGGTAATTGGAGTATTTTAAATTTAAAAAAAAATTTCAATTGTGTTTTGAGCCACCTTCTGCTCCAAAATTCACACCTCTCCGATTTGTAAGGGATGCATACACATTGGCCAAATAATTTACCGAAATCGAGCTCCAAGCTAATTCGATGGTTTGGACTAGTTTAGATACAGTCGAATAATGTTGTCCCGATCCACAAACTTGACGTATCAACCATTGCCAAACATTTTCGATGATATTCAAACCCGGTGAGTAGTCCGGTCAGCATTAATAGCTCCGCATTTTGGCTCTATAAATACGTTTTAACAACCCGGGATGTATGTATTGGCGCTTTATCATGTTGTTAGATCCATGGCAGATGTCCAAAAAGGTTATGAAAATATGTTAAAGCCTTATCAGTAAGACAACGCATTCATTGTGGTTAACAAAAATTTTAATTTTCGGCTGCCATAATACGAAACGGCCCCCACACCATCACACCTTCAACTTCAACTCTGCTATGCAGCCGGTCCAAATGATGAGTTTCTTTGCGGAGGTTATGGAAATAGTACCTAGCTATAGCCATCGGGGCCTTCCAAATTAATTTTTTTCGTCGGAAAAGACCACACGGTGCTACTACGAAGGCCACAAAATCGAACGCGTTGCGCTTTTCGAACCGGGTTAAGGGGTGCCTTTTTCTTGATTTTTAGTCTTTTTATATCCTTGGCATTCGAAATAATATGACGAATAGTTGTGAGACACATTTTTTCCTGATTTTTGGAAAAGAGTCGTGAGAATTTGACGCTTTTCCTAATATAAGTCCCCTTTCCGCAGTTGTAAGCACACTATGCATGCGGCCTTTCACGTTTATATCCATAGTTAGACTCATTACTTAAAAATATGCATATAACGTGTCGGCTCCTCTCGATTTTCTTAGCTAAATTGGCAATAAATAGGCGAGCTTTGATTTGTCCTTTTTCCGCCTCGGTTAAGCTTTTTCTCCACACATTTTTTAACAAATAATCTATCAAAGAATAATATGAGTCCACGTTTTGTCGGTTTTTAGTTAAAAATCTTTTGTTAATACATACTTAAAGCTTTAGTTTTAAATCTTCCTTCTGGTCAAATCACAACAATTAATTGAAATTTAATTTAAAAACAAAAATTAAGTCTCTAGCATGCTTGGTTTGGGACCAGTGGGCCATAGAAAACCGACCTTAGGGGGTGTGCTATTCAAGTGGCGCGGAGTAGATATATATAAAAACGAAATATCTTAATCACTTGCCAGGTAAATTCTCAGTTTTCGGTCCATTTTCAGAGACGAAATAGAAAAGTCTTCGTGTATTAGAGAACTTGATGATTTATTAATAAAGAATCATTTTATGTCATGCAACTTTCCTGAAGTATGTACTGTGTTAATGTTATTTGTTACAATTCCTATGACTATAGCTAGTGCTGAACGATCATTTTTAAAACTAAAATTAATAAAAACCTATTTAAGAAAGTATATGGGACAAGACAGGCTACGTAACTTGGCTATTCTATTGAAAAATTAAACTGTTATTTCATTATAAATATGTATGTATAAACCTATGCTCTTGAAAATAAAATTCATTAGATATTTAACTAAAATGCATACAATATTATTAATAGTGTTGGTTAACTACTTAAGTGGTTTATTAAAATAAAATTACAGCGTTACGATTTTTACTGGGAGGGCCCCATCCAATGAATTTGCCACGGGCCTCAGATGGGATAGTTACGCCACTGAGATCCATCTACCTATTGATTTCAACAATACGACAAACGACAGTATCTAAGTGACACTATTTTGGCGCCCCTTTGATCAGGACCAGAAACTCCTGCCAATTTGGAAACCATCCGCCCAGTGGTGAAGCGAGGGGGTGGGGGGTACTTTTCAAGCGTCGGCAAAACAAGGAAGTTTCATTTATTAACTTTAGTAACTTAAAAAAAAATCGGCAAAAACGAGGAATATTCAAAAATTAGCTCAAAACAAAATGTTAAAAAATAAGAAGTGAGTTTGAATTTCATTAGGTAGATAGCTACCTATAGGTTTTCAAACATTTTCAAAAGTTCCACCTTTCGGAAATGCCAATTTTTGGTTATTTTTTTTATACCTATATCTACCTAGATAATGTACCTACCTTCTCCGAGTTTCGATTTTAAAAAAGACGTTCGGCATCGGTGAATTTGCCGACTGATGAACACGAACGCCTTAAAATTTAGCGAGTTTCGATTCGATTTTAATTTGAGGTTAAATTTGAACGATAGTTTTATTCGCTAGTTTGTGGAACGCGGCTTAGATAATGATGTGGATTGCGAATAAACTTTCGTTTTGTTCGCGGGAAAAAGTTTGGAAAACGAAATTTCGTTATACCTACCTACCTATATAAACTTGTTTATAAACTTGTTTTCTTAATACATTTTGAATTTTAATGGGATAATTACTTAGTTAAAAAGGCTTTAAATTACCATTGGAAAATGACGACTCTTTCTTAGACAGGACATCCATAACTGAAATAATTTTGAGCACATTCTTAAAATGTTTACCCTCAGTGCTTTAAGTTGGCCATTGGCATTGCCCTTGCATGGTCAAACTACCAAGGGGCAGGAAGATAATTATGGCTGCTCTATTCGCAGGCCATCCAAAAACATGTTTGAGTGAGCCGACAAAAGGAGTTAATGGAGGTTAGGTATCTACTTACTACCTGACCTGGTGCTTCAAATTCTTTCTTTTGAGATAGGACTGGGAGTACAGGACGTGTCTTACTACCTATACCTACATCTAGAAGCTTTATTCAAACCTACCAAGAACAAAAGCTGAATTAATTACGACAGAGAACACGAGTAAAAACGGTATTTATCTGCGCTTTGGGAGGCCCTGATGCCAATTATCTGTTGATAATGAATAATCAATGAGTAGGTACCTAACCTATATCTAGTTTTCTCATAATTCCAACAAAACCGTTTGTTTACAAATACAGTTGTTGTTTGCTCTCAATAATATCTAGGTAATTCCTGAAATTAAAGTTAATTTTTCAGACATCTGTCTAGGTCGGCTGCTAATTTAAGTTCCAAGATCTCAACTGTAAGTGCCGTCGTAATGAGTTAAAACGTACCCACAGATTACACCCACCCACCACCACCGAACCAATTTTCTTTCTCTAAAGCCAATAAATCTGTATAATCTCTTAAAAACTACCCAAATTGTCCAGCAAAACAGTACTTTTCAAACGGATACACAGAAAAACGTACTAAAATTAATAAAATCTCCAATCACCCGGCCTACCCTATCGACACTTGGTTTTAGTTCTCTTTCAAATAGATTATTCCAAAGAGAACATCATACTCACACTCTCTCTTCAATTCTATAAATATTTTATACAAAACACCCATCTACCACAGTGTGTGTGATATCTCACCCATTACCACTTATGTGCATCCATATAGCAGAGTGGACACATTTTACAGTGTCACAGGATTTTTCAAATCGGTTAAGTGCCCTCCTGCCACTTCAGTGTGTGTGTGTGTGTGTGTATGGAATTGAAAAAAAAGGAAATATCTATTTATATAGCATTTCGGTCGCATATACCCACACAAGCGCACGGCCCGAGGCGTAAACGAATCACAATCACTCATACGGCACACAGCACGGGGTGGCTGGCTGGTATTGTCGTTTTCGTTTCTTTGCTTGTTTATCTTTCCTTTTCGCTCTGTCTTGACGGTTTTTTTCTTCTTCTCTGTTTGGCCCATTGCAACCGACTGTGTGTCAGTGTGTGTATTGTGTCATTCTGCACAGAGAGAGACAATTTTTGTTTTGCTTTCGATACAAATACACAAGGCACAAAACACAACTTGGGTTATTTTTTTTTCAGGGGGCGACACCTGACTTTAAGTTCTTGAAGTTCTCTTTTTTTTTTGCCTTCGCAGCTTCTTGGGGTTTTTTTCTATTTTTTTCTGTGTATTGGACCCCCTCTCTTTGAGCGGTTTTTTTTGCGGCATGGATGACCATCGCCATCGCCACAAAGTTTTGCCATTTGAATGGGGCCCAGTATCAATGGGTCCGTTCGATGAGACGCTTTAGACGCGACGCACTCGGTTGGTTTGTTTTTTTTTTTCTTTCTCCGTTCTGTTCGGTGACGAGAGCAATTGGATTACGAGGAGATTACAAAATTCGGTTGACAGAGCGAGCGAGAGAGAGAGTGAGGTCCTTCCTTGGATATATATGTACAACCCACACTGTGGCCCTTAATCTGGGTACGCATCCCTAGTGACATTTTGTCAGCAGCCCTACAAACAGAGTGGTGACAGGCGAGGACTTTTTGGGGTTTGCTTGCTGTGTATACGAGCGGTGTGTGTGTGTGGTTCTCTTCGTTTGTCACCTCCCTCTCTTGTGGATTAAAAACTCATTCGTGTGAGTGCGTTGGCCAGCGCACTCTGTGTGTTTGTTATATGGTGCGGTGTATAGTCGTGTCGTTCGTTCAGCGCTTTCGGTTTGTCATTGGCGTCGTTGTCGTTGGAGTTGTGTCTCCGTTCTCGTCGTCGTCGCCGTAGTTGTCGTCGTTAGTGTCGCCATCTCGTGTTGTCCTCTCTTCTGTCACTTGATATTATATACCCAGGCGCAGTGTGTATATAGAAGATATTTTTTTTTATTAAATTTTTGTCATCGTCGAGTGTCATTGGTCGAGTGAGTGAAAAAAAAGAAGAAAGAAAAAAAAAATAAAATAAAAATAAAAGAGAATAAAAAAAAATTAAGAAAGAGTGTGTTACATGGAACGACGACTTTGGAGGACTGTGTGTCGCGTAATTTGGCATCTCGGACTGGTTTAGCGACATAAGCAGCAGCAGCAGAACCCAGCGAACGACATTTTGCTGGAGCGCCAGTGTATACGGTAACCTAGTGTGGATTAATTATTTTCACGGGCGGACGGTGAAATTTTTCGCACACTGAAATTCTACCTAGAATCGCATTCCAATTGGAATTTGTGTTTGACAGTCACGCTCACGTTAAATTATTTTTTTTTGTTTGCGCTATTTTTGTGTCGCCATTTTTGTTGCAAGTCCGTGTGCATATGTGGGGTAAAATATATTGTTTTCTTGTTCCCTGTCGAATGTGTGTAATTATTGCTCCTTAACGACGATTATGCGGTTTAATTGTTACGCGGAAGAGGAGGAGCACAGCGCTCATAATTGAAGTTTCCAAAGCAATAAAAGTGTAATTATTGCCAGCAAAAAAGAAGAAAGGATAACGAGTGGCAGGAAGGAAGGAATACTAATTGGAGTATATAGTTAGTGGGTTGGATTTAAATTTGGAGCGTGTTCGCGTGTAATTTCTGCCAAACGGAAGGAAGAAAAGTGTGCAAAGTTTGCAGGTGTCTGTGATTTTTTGTTCCCTTTAAAATATTTATAATAACACAAAAGCATAAAAGAATAGGTTTTGCGAACGCACCCAGCTAATTTTGAGTGATAGGCGGCGAACTTGACAAAAGGGATTTACCTGCACAATCAGCAAGCAGCGACGGATGATTTCATTTGACATTTCTACAAATTGGTAAGCAAATTTAATGAATTTTGTTGTTTATTTAGTGTAAGAAGAGGCTGTTTTGGATTTGTTTATGTTAGATTGAGGTCTGTTCAATAGTTTCTAACCTAACTGTGTCAAGGGAGTAAATGGTGAGACTAACCACTTACTACCACTTACTGTCGATATTTTTTAAAGTATCTGAACAGTTTGTGCCATTTTGATGGCTTTTCCAAACAAGCACACCTAAACACAACGCAAACACAACAAATTGTGGGTTCAAGGTTTGTGCGTTTGTAAAATTTGAACTGTTTTGGTTTAAATGTATATAGGTACCTATAACTAGGAAGGTCAAGGTACCTGCCTCTTGGAGTCTTGCTCGATCGATTTCTTGACAAAATATGGCTGTAGATATCTACCTAAGTATAGCAGCTAAATTTCTTTAAAAAATAGACAACAGGATTTAACAAAAAAAATACACCCAGACTTTGAAATGACAGAACTATCCAATTATCTGACAGAAGGATTTTAGGATTGTGAATCCACTTTGTAGGCAATAAGAGCCAGTGCACACTTGCGTTTTTTTCCCGCGCGGGCCCGCAGCGTGTCCGCGTTTGCGGGTTACAGTACTCACACGTTCACACCTACTTAGATTGGGTGATGCACACAAGCATGCGGACACGCTGCGGGCCCGCGCGTCATACTTGCAGGTAATAACACCCGCGCGGGAAAAAAACGCAAGTGTGCACCGGGCCTAAGAGTCTTTGGTGGAGCTTTACGTTATCTAACTCATATCTACCTAAACTTTTAACGCCAGAGAGTGTCGCCTTAATTTCCACTGCACATTTTTGGCATCAGACAACGCAGTGAATACCTACTTAGTTAGACGTTGGTTCTCAAAACAATACCTATTAGATATCTACCTAGTAAGTTTACTAAGTCTGAAAGTTTCCTGATTGGCCTAAATTGATCATGTCAACAGTTTTTGTTACCTACAGAAGCGGATAACCAACAAATCTTAAGAATTTCTCGACTGTATAGGTAGCGATACCTACTTACTCAGTTGACATTTCGATTGTTTTTAACGAGTAAAAGTGACGTTAACGTCCAACATAGATATAGGTACCTATATCTATTTAGTTCAGAAAAATAATCGACCTTTTACCTATAGTCGACTTAAGATACTAACTAGACTTTTGAAAGTGCCGAATGTTTATGCCTCCATCAAGTCTGTTGAAGTGTCCGAGAGAATAAAAACTCGGTCGAAAATATTTCAGGTTTTGACACTATAGCAATGAGAAGTAAAAAAAAAATTGGTCCAGGGACCAGTAGATAAGCTACTTAATCTTTCCAAATATAACAGATGTAGATACTGCCATAATACTGCACTTGATACTCATTAACATTTCGATAAAAAAAACTACGAAGCTTCTTACTATCCGACGTCGGTCGATGACCAAAAATGACTGAAGTTATACCTACTCCCCATTAAAATAAGTGGACAATAAACTTAAACTATAAGTCATAAACCAAAATCGTACGTACCTACCTTCCTAAGTGTTAAGGCCTTAAATCGGGTGTCTTCAATTTAGCTTGAATCGAAAGCGAAAGTGAGTCACCTCTCACCTAAAACAATTTAGTGAGTGAGAAATCATTTTATTATGGTGAGTGAGGACTTACTAGGTATTCACTTGAAGCCCTAAACTTTCCTATACTTACTTTCGAATTTGTATCTAAACATGTGTGACATAGACTCTCTCACCAATTTGTGCGGTATGCCCCCGCTGACCTTTGACAGGAAGTTATACTCAAGTAAATCAGTTAGTAAACCTTTTAGAAGACTTATGTAAGCAATTGCAATGATTGAATTACAAATGATTGCCAATGCGTTCGATAATTTCATAACTTATTCTTAATTTCGAAGTTATCCATTTGAGCAAATTTGGAATAAATGGTGACTTCGACTCACACTCACTGACTTATCACATAATAGACTGTAGGTATGTTGTATTTATTGGAAACTTTTGACAGTAACCTTATTGACTTTTGTGAATGATTACGATGCTTATAGATAGATCTTAAAACCGAGTTAATTATAACATCGACAAAATGCTACTAATTTTCTGGTGATAGATATTTTTAAGTTTTATTAACCTTTAAAATATTAAACATGCTGATGGAGCCGTCAACTGTCATCCAAATCCAATACTTCTTCTCTTTGCCTATCCTTGATAAAGTTTCTGTCGATATTTTTAATCTGTTTCGTATCTACCTATCTACGGCTTCTGTTGAAGTTCTTTCGGCTATCGAAACTTGTTCCCGTTCACGTTACTTTGTCAATCTGTTTCCCGCTTTAGTACCTATATTATAAGATGCAACCTGAAATGTATGTAAGAAGCTGCTTAAATCTCCTGATGCTCTTTTTAATTATACATACTCTGTCCATCGCGACAACGAAAGAGCAAACGACTCCTGGATTGACAACTCAGAAGCTTTCGATTTTCCGACATCACCACAACATGTTTGGTTACGCCATCTGGATAACTAGGTTAAAAAAAACATGTTGACGACTAAAAAACTTGCTTACGCACAAATGTGTGTCGCTTATGGTTCGCTCGAAGATCTAACGCGGCAGTTATAAATGCTGATCCAGAATATAGTCCATTGCGCTGTCAAAATACTCAAAACTAATAGTCGGAGCACATTGAGTTTTTCCCGTTTTTCACTGTCACATTTGGGGAAAGTTAACCTTTTGTCGCCCATGGGATAGGACAGAGCTTGCAATTTTGTATTTTCGGTCAGTACCCAAATCTAATGTCCACAATTAAGATTTGGAACAAATATCGAAATATAGTCCAAAAACTCAGATTTGACATTGACACCAACCACCTCTCTACGACTACGACTTTGATCAGTTGGTCTTGAGACGACCATCACTCCATATTTGTGCACGCGTTTAAATTTATCCCAGTTTCACCACAGATTTATACGAGTTACCTATGCTCGTTTGTGGTACTATTCGCTCATACCTTAGTATGTGACTGATTAGTGGACTTTTTAAAGCGGCGGCATTATTTATTTTTCGAAAATGAGCCTTATAGGGACCAGGGATGGTCAACAGGGAATGACTCTTTAGAAATTGAGGAATTGGACAAGCTATGATGGCATAAAATCGTCTGATCACTTTTCTCCTATCCTATTGGCTCGATTAAAAGTCCTCATGCAATTAATTCTGCAGTGGCAGTCCGCACCAGTGCCTATTCTTCTTACGTCTTGGTAAAATAAAAGGACAGAGAGGAAAGCTGCCAGCGCTTGGGCTGAGGCCAAAGCCCAGATCATTGTTTTTGAATCCACCTATCCAAAGAATTCATGATGACATTCTGTGTCGGTGTTCCACAAGGAGGTCACATTGGACCACTATTATTCATATTATATATTCATTAACAAGTTGTTTTCATAATCCCCAGTCTCAAAATCTCTAAACAAAATCCACATTCACAAAACAAAATCCCCAAAAACAAAATCCTCTTGGGTGTTATGTGGAATGTGGGTGGGTAGGGTATCTCGTCCACAATGCATAAACAGTAAAATTTAATATGGGGTAATCCACTGTTGGATTTGGAGTATCCAAGTGCGAGGTTAGGCAAAGTTTCTTGAAATCCATGCAATACGGATATAAAGAAATTTTGGGGTTTTCATATTTGGTGGATTTTCAATTTGGGGATTTTGTATATGTATTGTATACATTTTTCAAAAGTTGAAAGTTTTAGAAGTTCATCTATCAGATTTCAAGGCTAAAGCTGTCATAAATGTCAAGATACATGTACATAGTGTTTGGCTTAGTTGTAGGTGTCACACTCGACGCATTTGTCGGCAAACTGCTCAAACGATTTTGTCCAAAACTTCACAAAAACACTCTTGCCTCGATACTAAAAAATCGCCCAAAAATGTTAGCTCAATCGATTCGGTGGTATCGAAGTACATATAGCATACATACATTGAGTCTTATTGTTATTATATATGTATAAGTAGGTAGGGTGGGCCATCTGTTGGTTTCTTTTTAAAATAGATATAAAATCATTGATTACAATTTTTTTTAATGAATTTTGCTTTATTAAAAAGAGTAAGTAGCTATCTTCTGATTATTTATGGAATATTATCTTTCATTCAAAAAACTGACTCCAGCTCCAAACCAGTTTTCGAATACATTTTCAATGCTTTCGCTCCTCTTTAACGAGTACATTGACCAATAACTCTACTCTATGTAAACCTTTAGAAGTTCCTAATTAGCTCAACATTATGATTTAAAAAATCGAATTCTTCTTATTTTTACCAACATTTTTTTTTTTTTTTCCGAGGGTGGATGAAAATCTTGCATAGACACTATGAGAACAACGAGTGCTCATAGTAGTGTCAGATTCTTACTGACTAAAAACACCACCCTTCGATATAAATTGTAGATACTGCAACTAAGATATAACTTATCAAGCAATTTTTCTATCACGAAATGAAAACTTTTGACATGTTACTTTCCAATGAAAGATCCTGCATGTTCCGCAATTTTGACGCGGTTAATCCCTATATCGCCAAGTCGAAAGGTTTTGTTCTTTGTAGTCGGCGCAATAAATTGCTCTCATCCAAAATTTGTAGGACTGTATTGTTGGTGTGTCCGATTAGTCGGTTTCTATGCTTTCGCTCAAAGCTTCTAGTTTCAGCTTCGACTGTAAGTATATTCCGAGATCCCTGTGGATGTCGTCGTTTCTAATATACCACGGTGCTTTTACAATTTCTCGAAGCACTTTATTTTGAAAAGATTGTATAATATTGGCATTTGTTTTCTTGGGTGCAACCCCAAAGTTGTATACCGTAGGTCCACACCGGCTTTAGCACTTGCTTGTATAAAAGCAGTTTGTTCTCGGTACTGAGCTGGGAATGTTTTCCAAGTAACCAGTACATTTCTCTATATTTGAGTTCGAGCTCTTTGCGTTTCATTTTCACGTGCGAATTCCATTTCAGCTTTGCGTCGAGTGTCATTCCCAGGTATTTGGCTTCGTTCGCAAAAGGTATTCTGGCCAAGTTTAGAAAAATTGGCAAGTCATTAGTTTTTTTATACCTTTATTCAATGCGGTTTGCAGTTTTGCAGTAGTTTCTTCGACTGTTTTACCTACTGCTAGAATAGCGGTGTCATCGGCAAACGTAGCAAGGATAGTGTCACTTCCTTTGGTATATCACGAGTATATAACAGGTAGAGAAGCGGCCCAAGTACACTTCCTTGTGGTACACCGGCCGAAATTTCTTTTAGCTCCAAGTATTCGTTTCCATGTCTTACACGGAAAAGTCTATTGCCGAGATATGATTTCAGAATATCGTATAGCCGTACGGGAAGAACTTGTCGTAATTTTATTTTTAAGCCTTCGTGCCACACCTTATCAAAGGCTTGCGAGACATCAAGGAATAAGCTTGAACATATTTTTCGTTCCTCAAGTGCTTTCTCGATTACGTCAGTAATTCTATGAACCTGATCAATCGTCGAATGCTTACTTCTGCACCCAAACTGATGGTCAGGGATAAGATTATTATCTTCTATAACCGGTTGTAGACGCCTTAGTAATATCCTCTCGAAAATTTTGGATATGATTGGAAGAAGCGAAATTGGTCTGTACGATTTTACCTCATTTGGCGGTTTTCCTGGTTTTAGAACCATTAAGCTTAATTACTGCTTTTCTAGGAAGAGCTTTGAGAACTTCTCCTGTGATCAAATCATATCCCGGGGCTTTCTTAGGTTTAAGATCCTCGATCTCGTGTTTTAGTTCTCTTAGCGTTGCACTTGCGAGTGTTGAATCGTCAAATATTGGTTCAGACCCATCGTTGTTATCGTTAACCACTTGACCATCGTACGGTTTAAACGTTTCTTCCAGATGGGCTGCAAAAATATCGGCTTTATGTTTATCTTGCCTTGCCCATTCATTTTGATTTATTTTAATTGGCGGCGCGGGGATTTTAGGCTTTTTGGTGAGTTTTACAGCTTTCCAAAGTGTATAATTGGAATCTTTTTTCGCAGTTAAGGTTTCAAGGTAAGAGCCTATCGCACGATTCTTGAAATCCTTAATAGTTGTCTTCAACAAATTGCACAAAAAGTTGAAATGTGCTTTATGTTGCGGAGAACGAATTTGTTGCCATTTTTTACGCGCTTTCCTTTTTTGGTTGACCAATTCTCTTATTTCCGGAGGATATCGTAAGCCATATTTGTCCGCCTTTTTCTTTGGTTGGGCGTATTATTCCAGGAGGCGAGCTGTACAATCTCAACGAAGCGGTCAATTTCAACCTCAAGTTCGTATGGTGTCGTAAGTGGAACGCTCAGTTCAACATTCGCTTCGATTTCGTTCCTAAAACCGTCCCAATTAGTTGTTCTACCAGTCAATCTCGCTGGCTCTGGGTTATAGATTAGTTTTTCGCTCAATATCAAAATAACTGGGGAATGATCAGAGGACAGATCAAAGCTCTCTTCAATTTTTATGTGGTTGGTAGATTTTCACAACGAAAAAATCGATCAGGTCAGGTATTTTCGAAGTATCGGTTGGCCAGTAAGTCGGTTTTCCCGTCGAGTGGAAATCACAACTGTACTCCATACCTGCCCCATAGAGCATTCTACCTTTTTGCGAGATGCATCTAGAACCCCAAAATGTATGTTTCGCATTAAAATCGCCGCCAATAATAAAATTAGGTTTCAACGATTTAAACAAGTTATAGTAAAATCACTTTTTTCAAGCGCGAGACGCGATGGGCAGTAGATAGATGAGATTTTAAGAATACGTTGCCTATTCTTTACTCGAATTGTGCACAGTTGCAAAGTTTCAAGCTCTATCTTTGGGTCTTCGTATTGTTCGATGCAGTCTTTAATAAACAAGGATGACCCGCCACCAAAATTAGCTTTGTTTTAATAAACCATTTTTTTAAACTTCTGACTGATGGTTAGAGCTAAATTTTGAATATCTTTGTTAAGAATAAGAAGGAAATTTTCGCAAACTCTTTGAATACGGCGGTAATAATTCGTCTTTACCAAAATGGTGATATTACGTCATTAAACAATTACTACCGTCGTATGTCTCATCCATGAGGTTTTTCCACTGTTTCGGAAATACAACATTAGCGAATACACTTTTGTATCATCTACCTTAGTTCAATATTTCCCAACATTGTTCAAATGTAAATCAAACAATTTAGTACCTACAACGAAAATATAATAGGGTAAACTGGAGTGCATTTGAACCTAGATTTTAAAGATCTGTATTTTCGAAAATTTTAGATAAATTTTAAAATTTGTTATTAATGTTTATACTTTAGATCAAACATAGAAAAAGTTATTGCGTGACACTAATAGCTAATGATTTTTAGTGCCCAGGATAAATTTTAGGAACTCACAATAGCGAAAATTTCTATCTACATCTAGGTATAGATATATAAAAATATCTATATAGTGACTCTCAAAACATGTGAGTTGAAGGTTAAAAATGATTACATATAGGTTAATATCAATTGTACCTATTACAAAATTTCTTATAACCTTTTTTTTTAAATTTTATCGAAAATGCCATTTTGTCAAAAGTGACTTTTATTTTGGCCGCTGCTTGATTTGAAATTTATCCATAGTTATAGTTTTTATGATTAAACATAAGTACCTATAGAGAATGCTTGGATCACCTTAATCTGATGAATCTAATTTAAAACGGCGCATCCTATTGAAACCTTACTTTTCGGCTTTTTTCCACAGTCTATCCATTTAGCGTATTTTGTTTCAAATTCTTCTTTAGCTTGTCCGAATTTGCGAAGCTCCACTTCTTCAGATTCAGTTGTGAGATTTTGTACTGAGTTCTCTGTACTTGTGTGGTTGTATTCAGTACCTACCTAGTTTAACAGTGTTACTTTGAATGACCAGAATTTGTCCCTGGAGTTTAGAAACAATTTTTTTTTTTTTAAATGTCTATAAAGTGTTTTATACTGTCGAAATGAAAAGTGTTTTGTTATTGTTTTTTTGTTATCAAACTTTATACAGATTGTTGTTTAAAGACTTTAAAGAAAACTTAAAAGAGCATCGGTGTTCACTCACTTTTTACGCTCACTGTGTATTGTATAAGTTCTTAGAGCCGGAGAGAAAATGTATTTTTACCATCTTGCGGCCTCTTACAATATTTTAAATTTTTTTACTTTAGGTTTTTCTTTCAATTTTAAAATTATTTTAATTTTTAGTTCGCTATTACAATTCCTGACTTAAAATTTCTCAGTAGGTGTAGGAGAAAGCAATGTTAGTCAAAAATGCCAGGAACTGCGCCCATGTTCCAGCCGGTCGGGTTTAACTCGAAACGGCTACAAGCTTCCCATCAATGGTCTCGCAAACCACTATGGTGGTCGCGCTATGCACATCTAACCATTCCATTTATCCTGTATTTGACAGAATGTCCCAGTATTTGCAATGAAAATCCTGTAGAAAAATTACTGTGTTTTTGAAAAAAAACCCTGTAAGTAATCTGGTATTGATCGAACAGAATACAAATTAGACAACGAAACCTTAACGAAGAGTCAAATTAAATTTAAAATATTAAAATCCGTACCACCATTCAGGCGTTCTCTAGGTAGACCCAGGATGAGGTGGTAGATTAAGTCCATAAAGCACTATTTACTCCAAGAAGAGGCGCAGTCTAGATAACTGACAACGTTCGTGACATATCTTTAAACTACACTTCATTCTGCATTTACATTTTGTTTACTCTGAGGCCATAATCACATTGAAACTGGCAAAGTCAAATGTGCCCCATGACATATAAAACAATCTACTCCACTTTACCCTACTAAGTTCGTGTACATTTTTTTAACGCATAAACCTGTCACTGTCAAAACAAAATATGATTCCAAAATAAACCTACAGATGGCGCACCCTTTTTTTTATAGAATACCGCGCAATGTCATATCAGTGATTTTTTGTCAAACCCCGCTTAAAATACGTCTTTATGCTTATGCAATTGCCCTCTACAATTCTAACCATCTAACCAAATGTCAGTTAGGTATAATAAAAAGGAAGCTCTCTCTCACTCTCTCTTGTTAAAATCAAATCAAACAAATACAACATCTTATTCTGAACTCATCGCTCTAAAACTATTTTAAAAGTCAAACAAATTTATAAGCAAACTGCAAATTGTAATATATTCCCGCAATGCACCTACAACACTATACCTATAATTCTATAGATACAAAATACAATAAAAATTTGCACGTTAATTAAGAAATCAAATAAAAGAATAAGAAAAATATACTTGCGCACCGTGTTGCTGTGGTCTCGGTCTCGGTCCTCGTGTTCTCCTGCAGATATGTACATAAATAAATCGGTGAATTGTTTTTGTGTAATTATAATCTTCATGTTAACACATTCATTACAATCGTGCGGGGTTATCGCCAGAGCGATCTTAAAGCTTTAATTAATCATATTCCAACGTTCTATGTTCTCCCCAAGAATTCATTGAACAATAAGTTTGAAGACTTTAGTATCTACCCAACAAGTTCGATCGTCATACTCGAAATTTAAATAAAATTCCTATAGTCGTATAGAGAAAAATGGATTCCTGCTTTCTGGTAATAAAATTAAGTCGTCACATGATTTGTCACAATAAAGCTGCTTGATTCGCCTTTTCTGATCCCAAACGCAATTTATGCTATAGCTATAGTTCTAGTTCCCTCCAGCGCCATTTCGCATTGTGAAAGACCGCCAACGACGATGATGATGTCGTCGGTCGTCATCGTCATCGTCGTCATTGTGAACGCGCTTTTTGCAGTGCCATCCACTCAATTAAAAGTGGAAATTGTTTCGTTTTCGTTTTCGTGTCTAGTAAATTATTTATAAAAATGTTTTCTTATAAATAAAACTCTTTGTTTATATCTCGTGCAGCACTTGTGCACTTGCCGATTGTACCTAGTAGCTAAAGCTATGGCTGTGCGTGTGCAATTGAGAAGAAAACGTAAATTTAGCGAAACAAAAGGTCAGCACAAGGACACTTTTGAGACAAAGGAACAATCTTTTGTCTTTGCTGTTTGCATGCGCACAGCGAATACAAATTAATTAGTTGCTAAATTATTGCCTTTTTGGTTTTAAATTTATTTTGCAATTTATTGTTTATAAAGGTCTTGCACACTTGGCTGCGCATTGAGTTCAGGCATTGAGTAGGTATAGGTAGAGCATAGACGTCTGTCTTCTCTTCGCAATCAACTAAAGGACGCTTAATTTTGAATTATTTGCACAAAAATCTGTGATTGAAAAAAAGTTAAAGGAAATATTTATTGAATTGTGCGATTTTCACACATCAGTGAGCTGTAGATATTTATATCTTATATGGTCTGATCATCAACAATAAAATAAGAATACGAATGCGCCTCTTGGTGTCTATAGATCGAGTTTGATGTTTATGTGACGTGTCGTTTGAGGTTTAGTGTGTTTTTGTTAGTTCTATCACCACTTGATTGGACACTAATTGACCATAACTTACTGATGCACTATAATTTGGCATTTAAGAATTTTACTATAGAATTACTCGGTGGTGGTAATTCTCACACCCTCCCCCCATAAACGATTTCACTAGGTAACTAAAGCAGAAACAAATTAAATAGATATCTCAAGGAAACTATATATATATTCGCATATATCATGCTCATGCTACGAAAATAAAAACTATTTTAATAACATTTTTATAGAAACAGGCCGACGTCAGATTTGATTTTTGTTGTCCAGTGGTGCAGTGATGTAAATTTGAGGGATTTAAGCATTTTTTAAGGGTCTTCTGCGACTTTAAATAGGTATGTCGTATGTCCAAAGGGTAAAGGGACATTTTAGCTATTTAGATAAGGGAATTTTTTCTCCGTTCCAAGTTTAAAATAGAAAAGATTTCCACCACTTTTAAGTGAAACCTAAATAGGGAAGCTAGATCGGAAAAAATCTGTAGAACTTGGAACTTGGTACGCAGCCTTTTTTAAAACCAGTAGCGCGAAAAGACGCATTAAACGTAGACCAGGTGAAGAGGCTGTTGATGAACCAGTAACTGATCCAATAAAAGTTTGAACTCAATTTTGTAATGCTCTTTTGGACACCGTACTTATATCTATGAAGGAAAGATTTCAACAGATGCAAGAATTTCTTGTTTAAGCCCAGTATTTGCTCGCGCTAAATTGTATCTAGTATCTCCCATAAAAAAATGTTTACACATATGAAATTTAGCGAGGCAGTTTAGCAAAGCAGTATCTGGCAGTATATCCTTTTTCCGCATTCTTAGTTTTTCAAATTGTGAATTTGGTGGAATACTTGAAAATCGGTAGCAATAACATTATTATGGGTGCGTATCCCATCTATATCCTGTACCTACTACGAATTAAGCGAGCATTTATCTGTGCTGTGGAGAGAAGTGCGGTCGCTTAAATTCAGCGCGAGCAGGATACTGATATAAAAAAAATCAAAATAGAGAAGAAAACTCATGCGACAAACTTACTTGCGGTCTACAATGTCCCAAACTAGTAACTAGATTAACCAGCCTGGCATCACTGTCTATTGAAAGTAAAATTGGAGAAAACCGATTTTGACAGTCTTATCAGAGAATTTAATGACAAAAAAGCTAACAAAAGAAGATTTTATTTGTTTTTTGATTAGGGGAGACTGGGGCACATTTGAACACTTTTTGCTTTGAGGTCTCATAAAATCCTATTTGTTTAAATTATTGGACTGTAAAGTATTCTGACTTTAAGAAATATCTACAAATAAACTTTGATTTGGACAAATAACTACGTAAATTTAGTAATGGCGTATAATTTATTTTTAATTAAAAACGAAGTAGGTCTTTATGTTCAAAGGTGCCCCCAATGTGGGGCAGTTTTAAACTAGGCTGGGGCACTTTTGAACGACAGTATTTGTAATTGCTTTTAGCAGCTAATAAGTTACTACAAGGTTTGTATTTCTTTAACAAAATAAATTAACTTAAAAAAAAAACAAAAACGACTTAAAAAAAGCAAACTGAAATTTTGAAATTACTAAAATATTTTACAAATGACTTAAAAAACTTTATAAAAACAAAAATGAGTTATTTTATTAACCGAACAGAAATTTTGAAAAATTAAAGACAAAAATCATCATCGCGGCTGTCCTCGATGTTCCCGGAGCGTTAATTGCTGGTGGTAGCTTAGCTTTTAGTTCAATGCCACTTACAGACCACTTGTTCAAATGTGCCCCGACTGTTTTGTTCAAACCTGCCCCAATAGGTCAAGCGACGTAAAAATGTGCGTAAATATTTATATTTTTCATATTTATCAAAAAACGTACATTTATACGGTTTCAAACGAAGTTATGCCTTAAAAATATATTTTACACAAAAAGAAAAGCTCACCATAAAATTTGTAAAATCTTACAAATACCTAGAAAAATTTAAATATGCAATTTAAGCATAAAAACTCCTCATGCGGCTACTTCCAGGCGACGACTGAAAAGATATCCGAAAGTCGTTGACCACAAAAGAGCACCGTATTACCAAGTTTAAAATTTGGTTTACACTTAGAAATATTTTTTAAATGTTGTTTTATTAGCAATGTTCAAATGTGCCTCACGTTCAAATGTGCCCCAGTCTCCCCTATATTTTTTTCATTAAAATGTTCGTGACTAACTGACACACCTTTCTATTAATTCAATAATAAATATTGAAAATATGTTTTTTAGTTTTTAATTTTAATGAAATATAAAAGGGCGCCAAATGCATAACTCGCCCGGGCGCCTAGATCGTTAAGGCCGTCCCTGGTAATAGGGATACTTTTTGGACACTGGAAGATTAGTTTAGGAGATTAGGTTTAAGAAATTCGGACGCGAGGATATTACTTTACTTTTCTGTGAATGTCAAGCTACTGCTCGGAATAGAAGGAAACACATTGGAAGGTAGGTACTAATCAGGGGCGTAGCGAGGGTTCGAGCCGTGGGGGTGTGACTTTCATTGAAATGCCGACTTATTTCAGGAACTTGCCGACTGTATAGAAATCATGAAAATCGGCCCAGCGGTTATCGAGTTATATCTAACGTCAACGAGTTTCACTCGATAGAATATGTTTTTTGTATAGGAGGCGCCATGCCCCTTTGTCCAATTTTGACCAATATTAACAGGAACACCCCTGGGCTAATACCTAAAGGACCATTCACATAAGAGCAACCAACTACCTACGATCGAACGACTATTCACAAGTTTTGACAGCCCGTTCACATGAACACTTTTATAGGTCGCGGCAGTTCGCGAATTTCAGCCATCAGTTTCTACCCACAATCAGGGGCGTAGCGAGGGTTTGAGCCGTGGGGGGGTGACTTTCATTGAAATGCCGACTTATTTGAGGAGTTTGCCGACTGTATAGAAATCATGAAAATCGGCCCAGTGGTTATCGAGTTATATCTAACGTCAACGAGTTTCACTCCATAGAAGATGTTTTTTGTATGGGAGGCGCCACGCCCCTTAGTCCAATTTTGACCAATCTTAACAGGAACACCCCTGGGCTAATACCTAAAAGACCATTCACATAAGAGCGACCAACTACCTACGATCGAACGACTATTCGCATAAGCTTTGACAGTCGGTTCAAATGAACACTTTTATAGATCGCGGCAGTTCGCGAATTTCAGCCATCAGTTTCTACCCACAATGTCTAGTTTGAGGTTAAGTTCGAACGAATGTTTAATTCGCTAGTTTGTGGAACGCGTATTAAATGATGTGGATTGCGAATAAACTTTGACAATTCGCGCGGGTGTTTTCGTCCGCGGCAAAAAGTTTGGAATTCTTAATACATTTTGATGGGATAATTAATTATCCTCCTCTTTGCCCAAACACACGCGAATTGTTAAAGTTCGCATTCCACATCAATAAGCCGTGAACTAGGAATGTGTTCCTTCGAATTTAACCTCCAATGAGAAATGTCAACCGTCCTTTTTAAAATCGAATCGAAACTCGATAAATTTTAAGGATTTCAGTCGGCAATCTCACCGATGCCGATTGTCCTTTTTAAAATCGAATGTAAACTCTCCAAATTTTAAGGACTTCAGTCGGCAAATTCACCGATGCTGATCGCCCTTTTTAAAATCGAATCTAAACTCGCTAAATTTTGAGGATTTCAGTCGGCAAATTCACCGATGCCGACCGTCCTTTTTAAAATCGAATGGAAACTCGCTAAATTTTAAGGATTTTAGACGGCAAATTCACCGATTCACCGATTTTAAGGAGTTCATCAGGAACCTTTGAAAATGCCGACTTTTGTATACATTTACAAGTTTAAAATCGAAACTTAAGACCAAGTTTTTGAGAATTGATCGTTGATTTGCCGACTCTTGAAAAGCGTGGGGGGGTGCGACACCCCCCCACGCCCCCCCCTCGCTACGCCCCTGCCCACAATGTCTAGTTTGAGGTTAAGTTCGAACGAATGTTTTATTCGCTAGTTTGTGGAACGCTAATTAAATGATGTGGATTGCGAATAAACTTTGACAATTCGCGCCAAGAGGGATTTCGTTCGCGGCAAAAAGTTTGGAATTCGAAATTTCGTTATTTAAACTGTTTATAAACTTATTTTCTTAATACATTTTGATGGGATAATTAATTATATCCTCCTATTGGCCCAAAAACACGCGTGCCGCGAATTATTAAAGTTCGCAATCCACATCAATAAGCCGCGAACTAGCGAATAACACCATTCCTTCGAGTTTAACCTCAAATTAGAAATGCCACCCGTCCCTTTTAAAATCGAATCGAAACTCGCTAAATTTTAAGGATTTCAGTCGGCAAATTAACCGATGTTGACCGTCTTTTTTAAAATCGAATCTAAACTCGCTAAATTTTAAGGATTTCAGTCGGCAAATTCACCGATTTTAAGGAGTTCTTGTGGAACCTTTGAAAATGCCGACTTTTGTATACATTTACAAGTTTAAAAACCTATACCTATAATGGAAATCCAAACTTAAGACCTAATTTTTGAAAATTGATCGTTGATTTGGAAAATATCGGCGCTGTCATTGCAGGTGTGGCTGAAAATCCAAATTTATCGATTCATCAGCGTTTCTCAGACTCAGCTGTCAATTTTGGCAAGAAATTGAAAACTACAATCTGAAGCGAGCAAGACGGTCGCCGCCGCTGCAAGCCGCACAGCGCAAACAATTTTGACTTTATTGCGCGTAAAGTTCACAGAACGCATTTCGAGTTTTATTTGTGCCAATTATAGCCACTAAGATAAGATCAAGCGAATTAACGCCGTTTGACTTTGTTTGGGTCTACGCAGACAAAGTTTTGAGAAGTTGAAAACCAACATTTTAATTTTTTTGTTTTGAATAGGGTTAGTCTTTGGTTGATTGCCACAAAAGAGCATTCGGCGCAGCGAGCTGGGGTCGAATAACCGATTTTACACATGATGCACAAAACAAATTCCGTCACGTATTGCTCGTTCACGGATTAGACTTGAGACGATTCGGCCCCTGAGAGGGTCTTTTGTAACTACTCCCTTCGGAATCACTTTATGACTATAGAGACTAATTTGGTTATGTATTTAGATGAATATTCGTATTCCGAAGCTTTCTTATGACTGTCCTCGCTAATCCGTTTTAAGTGCCGAAAGGTATGATAATCTCTGTCGTTTCTTCACCCTACATACAAAGACTTAGCTTTAACGTAGGTAACAAAAGTTGTCAGAGATTCCAAAAAGGCTTCTAAATAAGCAATCGTTGGCAATTTAAAGTTAATCTTGAACTACAGCACAGTTTACCCCAATCGTAGGCTTTCATAGATTTGACAAATTGCGTCAAAATGTCAGTTCGGTTTTGACGTTTGTGAATCAAACAGAATTAGAAATTTGCGTGAATATCTAATACCCCAGTTCTGAAGACGTGAAATAATTATTGTCACGATGTTTTTCATGAATAATTTTTGAGTGACATACATTATATGATGGCCCATCTGCTATAAGATTGACAGTTGGCTGACGTGACTTGTCAGATTATTGACCTGGATTGATGACATGAACATCTTTTTTAGTTAACTGTATCCACTCAGTTGACATTCAATAGTGTCAAACCTGCTAAAGTCAATTCAATAACGAACAATTTGTTTGAAACTGTATAGGTAGGTACTGTTATCTAATTGTGACGGGTAGATATTAAAATTTATTAAAACAAGTTGTTTGTGGGAGATCGCCGTTCTGTTGGAACCACATTTCGTTCCCATTCATATCATCATATTGTGGTCCAACAAAAATTGGCTATCATCGATCGGGAGAGCTCTCCGCTGACGGTAATGGCAATACCATTGTCGCATCGCGTCGTTTGAAAAAGGACACCTCTATATGCCGCCATATAGATTTAATCAAAGAATTTTGCATGTGCAATCTTCCCAGTGGATAGATTGCCCTCTCGTCTCAGTGACTACAAGGTGGCCCTTCAAATTGAAGTCACTCAATCCTCAAACCGCAAAACTCAATCCATATCCATATAAAACGATTTATAGAAATTTGTTCAAATGCTGCACGTTAATAGTCGAAAATTGACATGATAAACGTAAACAACCGCGAACAACTCGGTTTCCTTACCATTGAGCATTCAAACGCATTATGGATACATAAACCAAAATGCAAATTCGCTTCCGCTGCGCGGGCCCACTCCAACGAACAGCTAATTTCCTTCGGATTCTTATCACTTAACGATGAACTCCAACTCATTTTGCAAATTGAAAAGCACCAAGGAATGTGCTCGCGCTCATTTGCGTTTTAAAATCTCAACCAAATAGTCTTCAGCTAAATCCATCCAAAACAGAGAGAATGAATTTTTTTGTTGCTAAACAAATCTGCCATTAGCATGCAAAAAGCAAATTAAATTCGTCAAAAATTATATACCTGCCATCACTATCCCCGTGGCCCAAAGTGGGCTTGTTAGCCCATTTGGCTGTATACACAGTGCATCTTCCCACTGAACGCGGCGAATTAACTAAATTATCTATGAATAAATATCTTGTCAAAAACAATTCACATAACGTTTCTGTTTTTTTATATAGATTTTCACACAATTTAAGGTGAAATTAATTGTTGTATGGACATCGGTTGGAAAATATGTTAATTTTTGTGTAATATAACTTTTCGGTTACATGAATGTTGTTGGCACAAATGAAAAAATAAAAATATAATAAATTATTCATAAATCGTGGCAGTTAGTGGCTAAATGGTAGCAACCAAATGAGTGTTTGTACATTCATTCGAGTTGTCATTCTAAAGTTGAGAGATTATGTAAATTTGTTTAAATGGCTTTCGGAAGGTTGCTGGTACTAAATTCGCCGCATGGAAATAAAGTATAGCATTGTTAGGCAATCTGATATAGATAACACTTTTAAGTGCCTTTTGCGAATGATGGAGTGATCTTGTTTGAGGTAGGCTTTGAGCTTTGGAAACCCTGGGAAAAAGGGCGACTGACAAAGTTTATGATCTGTGGCAAAATGGGCTTAAACGATTCGCATATTATAAGAATGGGAAGTATGCGTACCTAATTCGATGTGGTGAATAGAGAATTAATTCCACTCATGGCGAATGATGAAGGAGATAGGTACTCAAGTAGCACACTGGTGTATAAATTGGTGTAAATTCATTAATTTTGGTGCAAAATTGAGAAAACTGAAGAAAAATTCAAAATTTTGGTGTATTTGTCAAAATTACCGGTATAAAAATTACACCATTGTCTTTTCTGTGCAAAATTTCAACATTTCCTTTGAAATTCGGTGCAAAAAATAAACCGATGGTCAGCTGTTTTTATAATGTCGCATGTCATTCTTAGCGAGCTCTGCATTCTTAACGAGCACTGCGTTTTTATATTAACAAATATTAACAAAAATGAGTACCTTGAAGATTAATAATTATTTGAAGTGTTATAGTAGAAGGAAAAACTTTTTAAAAAAATTAAAAAACATTCTCAAACCAGTTAACAACATCCGGCAAAGTCATCGAAACTTATTCGGAATTTGGGGAAAAATCAACTTTTATATTCGGCCCAAAAACTCTAAAAATGGTTCATTATCTGGACAAAATATTATTTTAAATGAACCTAATATTGTATGTATTACAGCCAAATGAAATATTAAGTGTCTTAATTTCGAATGATGATTTGGATAATAATGACGAAGTTGCGGAAATTATATATCGCGAAATGGAACTGTCTTCGGAAGATTGCGTCATTGATGATGTGGACGCACATATTGATTTCATGTCTAAATTGGCTGATTGGGCTGTTTTATTGCCAAGTGAAGGAAAAACTGAACTGCCAAAAGATGCACGTACTTTGCTCCATACACTACGGAATATTGCTATACATGCAAACGGATACGGTTCATTCTGGTACGATGGCATTGAAAAATGTTTCCGTATTGCATTTCGTCAATTAAATCAAACAATCTTCTCAATTTCAATGTTGACGGATTACCTCTCTTCCGAAGGAGCAAATTGCAATTTTGGCCTACTTGTGTATTTTGTAATTCAAATTTTTTTTGGAAACATAAATTGTACTAAAAGAAAATCTCGTCCATTGTATATTTTTTTCACAGTAAATGCATGTTGGTTAAAAAAATGCACATAGAGAGGTTGGTGTACCTACTTAATACACTCATTGGTTGAATATGCACCATTGTATGTACCACACTGAGAGTTCGGTGTTTTTAATACACCATTTGGTAAAATATTCACCATTGAATACACTACACAGAGAGTTTGGTGTAACGTGTAATTAATACACTTTTTGATAAAAAATGCACCACACCGAGTTCATTGTACTTAATATTAGTAATACAGTGTGCTTCACTTGTTTAGACGTACAAAAGTTACGTTTTATTTCTTGTTTTTTTTTTCGTATTATGTGGAACAAAGAGAAAAAAACACTTATTTGGCAGAAAGATACATTCATACACTATAAAACAAACATTACTATTTCTTTAATACACCATGTAAAACCGTATGCATTTTTTTTGGTTCACTTGAATAGACGCACCTGTTAAAAAGTCTAAAAACAACAAAACACCAAAATTGTTTGCGATATTTTTATTTATTTTAGTCAATTTTCAGTTATTTTAATAATGTGTGAGGCAGAACCATTGGATATAATCTCAAAAATTATATTCTTCAAAGAGCCATAATGAACTTATAAGCTAATTCAAGGGTATATTTTCCCAAAAAGTTGTTTTTCGCCACAATCAGCTCTTGATTGTGTTGATACTGAGTGTTGCCTCAATAAATTTCAATAATATTAAAATTAGGCGAATGTGGGGGACAGTGCAATATTTTAATATTTTCACAGACAATCCATTCTTAAACAAGGCGTGAATTGTGCGTATACCCACGTTATCCATCTGGAATATCCATGGAATAAGTCCTCAAAGGTGCTTTATTACGGAAAAAACTGCTTCCTCCAAAGAAAGTTTTGCAAGAAATACTAAAAACATTTAAAAGCGCCTAAGAATGAAATTGCACCACATACCATAACTACCACTAATTTCGAATGATGAATGACGGTTCAAAACATATTTTCTTTGTGGAGATCATGAAAGTAATAGTTATAGTTGCAGGACTATCCAAGTTAAAGTCCTTTTTGTTCGAAAAGACGTCTTTGCTTCAATTTCTGGAGACCACTTTAATGTTCATATCCCATGCCATGTCAGACCTTGAAAATTCAAGGCGTGGGTTTCTTGCATAAATGATTAGGCGGTGGTTTTTTTGTAGTTTTGTAAAATTTGGGTATAAAGCATTGACAATAGCATAACGCAAGTGGATTTGCTACAAAAAAAACAGCAAATTCTATAATTTTGTTTGTAAATTGAGCGCCATAAGGCACTAGTCTTTCAATTTTCCGCTTGTTTTGTGGTGTTAAAACTTTTACGATCCTTGCTTTGTAGTTGTTTCCATAAGATACCCTATTTTTTAGAAAGTTTCTTATCAAGTGTTCACTTCGAGCAATTTTATGAGCCATTTAACGATTTGAAAAGCGTTTCGAGAGGTAAGCTTTAACTTTTGCCTTTTCTGCAAATTCAACACTTTTTTCCTGCCTAATTTTAATAAAATGTGTGCGTCTAAACAAGTGAACCGCACTGTATTTCTCACAATGGTGCATTTTTCTCATTTCTCCTTTAACTTTGGTGCATTTTTTGCATCAATTTCACGAAATGATACAAATCAGTGAATATTTTACACAGTTTCCGGCAAAATAAATGCACCGAAAACAGAATATTGCTATAACTTATACAATTGTGTATTTTTCTCCTTCTTCTTTTAAATTGGTGCATTTTTATATCCAAATTCAGGAATTGGTGTATATTTTGGACGACGGCCATATTTTTCAAGGAATATTAGGAAAAAATAAGATTCGGCTGGCCGCCATATTTAGAATGAAGACAATGATTATTTATTTTACTATATATATCGACTTATTCATGCCGCATTTTTTGTATTTTTGACTCGTTTTTAAGAGTACGTCTCTAAAAAATTTAAAAAACAACCAGAAAATTATAATTTTCGAAAAACTAATTTTCACGCATCGAATGAAAAATCTTTAATTATTAAAATTTTCGAGGCGCTCGATTTTTAGGCGGGGTAGGACAGAAAATAAATCGATAGATTGGGCTTCGTTGTTAAATTAGGCACTCACATTGATATTTATTCATGATTTTCTTACGTCTATATTATGAATGTGAATACCTACTTAGAATCTTAGAATAAGTTTATAATTCTAGCAGATACATCTTTCATCAAAAAATAAAAAACGGTGTAAATTTTAGCTCAAACTCTGTTTCCGATGGAAAAAATAAACTTCGGTTTAAATTTTAAATCAGAATAAATTCTAAGTTTAGGATTTTAATACGCTAATGGTGTATTTTATCAATCGAATTATCGTGTATTTTTCACACCCAAGGAAAAAGTTTTTCACCAAAATGTGGTGTAAACTGTTTACCATTTGGTGTATAATTTGAGCTAATTATCAGTACATAATATACACCTCTGGAGTATATTATATTCTAGTAACCAGAACAATTTTTATACCACTAGCACAATTTATATACCGAAAATCGGTATAATTTTTGTACAGCCGGTGTTAATTATATACGAGAACACGGTATTATTTACACTGAATCGAAATTAAATGTGCAAAAACTGCACTAAAAAGTGGTGTATTTTTTATATTGAAAATGCATATCACGAAAATGCATAAAATACACCAAATATTTTGGTGTATTGTAGACTTTTGTGCTACTTGAGTACCTTACCTACACATAGGCAGGATGTCTCTCTTTTTCAAAGAACTAACTGAAATTGAACATCATGCTAATAGGTCAGTTCCAGTAAGGCGACAATTTAGTTTTTGATATTGAGCCGCCAAAGTTTCTATTATGTAAGCTAGGTACCTACTCCGAGAAATTTAGACGTCAGTAAGGATTTTTAGGACTAGTCACGGTGCAACGGCAGCGATCATATCCCCGAAGTAGGTCTATACTATAATACGAAAATTATTCCGCCTGATACCCTGGGTCCTAGCCCCTCAGGACGGGGGCTGTGCCGTCGGTATGTACGTATATAACTTTCAGACTATGTCAACGAAAACTAGTTATGTATCTATAGACACCAATAGCCTTGTGAGGAAACCTTTCCTCTGAAGCGAAAGATATATAGATGCATTTAAGAAGCATTTCCTCTAGCTGCTATCAAATGTAGAGAATGATAGGGAAAGAAGAGAACCCATGAGCGAGTCAATGAAGAACCAAGTTCACCACTCAATATAGAATAGAATAATTTGCTTAGCTATTAGAAAGTTTAAGAACAACAAAGCCTACGGCTCTGATATAGTTTATCAGCTGAATTATTTTTATCACGGGTAGAAAGTTCGTTGGCTTCGGGTGACAGTTTAGCGTCTTATGATACTGACATATTTTTAACATATTTCGATCTCCTAACTGTACGTCTTAAAATAAAAAGGTAGACACAAACGTCCTTTCTGTCAAGCAGGTGTCTTTATTTCTGTTTTCCAGAATATCTAAAACTTTACAATTAAAAACATAGAGTCATACAAATAACCCTTGCTTTATATATTTTAAAGATCACAATAGATAGGTAGTTTTATACCGAAAACTGCGGAATTGTAGATATGTTCGTAAAACTTAAGCTGGACAATAAATATTAGGCTTAAACACTGTTCGGTATACTTATAACAATTTTTAGTGTATAGGGTAATTTTTACGAAGTCATACCTAATAGCGAAATTATCTATTGTGACCGTCAATATATTATTTATGTTGAAAGTTCAAAATAATTATTGGAAAGGCCCATTAAGTATAAATGGATATCACTTATAAACACTTTTAGTTTCGTCTTTAAATAAAACTAGATCACAATAGTCTTATTTTCTATCCTAATTTCGGTATTGTGAACTTCCAAAAATTTTAAGTTTGGACTAAAATATTTTATTATTTAGTTATGCGCATTACAAAGGACTAATAATAATTTGAAATCCGTACGCTAACTTTTACGAACTCACGATGGAGACATTTTCTATAAAAAATTATTTATTGTGACCTACAAAATGTTTAAGTTGAAGTTTACAAACTATTATCAGTAGCTAAGGGCCCATTATAGTAGATACATATTTGGTAATGATCGTATAACATTAGAACTCGTCACTTTATTTCAGAAAAAAATGTCTATGGCACATTCAAAAAGTTTAAAACGAGGTAAGGAATATTTTAAACAAATCTAAAAATCTCCCCTAACACATTTTCCACTACCTACCAAGATATCGTCGGTATAAGCGTCAGAAAAGAGGAAGCTCGCTATAGACACATTATGCTGACAAAATGACTGTAGTCAAAATTCGTCAACTGTGAATGCACCCAATAAAGCTATTGTGAGCCCATAAAATTTATAGTCGAAGTTAAAAACAAATCTTTATCTTTATTATAATCATATTTAGCATCCATCTTAAGTTCTATATTTAACACGTTCTATATTTAGTTGAAACAAATTTGAAAAAATTATCAAATAAATTTAGCTATTGTGATCTACAATACATTTGAGGTAGAGGTTAAGATGAAATGATTTTTAGTGTCCAGGCTAGGTTAGGTTAGGTTGGCGAAAATTTCCATATAAAATTATCCACTGTGACCGTCAAAATAATTAAGTTGATTATTGATAAGGCCCACACCACAGTCTTTAAAAACAAAGTCCGTTCTCTCTTAATATAATTTCGTGCCATAACTCTTGTTTGTAAAGATCTCAAAAGGGTCAGCCCGCTGGCGCTGATGCGAATGTGCGTCCGTCGATAAATCATGATTTTCTATAGAGAGGGGTCAGAAAGGGTTCACCATGATAGAAGTGCAATTTATTAACTTTAAAATGTGTAACATTACCTTTACCTTTACAATTATCGCTTTCCATGGTCATCTGATGGCCGATGGCGATGGGTGTTTGCAGTCCGGTTATTAGCTTCTATTTCCCACGGAACGCAAAAATGTAGATAGTAAGCGAATTACGATCTTTTTTATATGTTCACTTTCGAAGCGTATCGATGAAGCGTGTAACTAAATGACAGGCAATGACATAACACTGAACGAAGAATAAACAAAATGACATCGCTGTCAAATACCACAATTGGTTTTCAAAGCTCAGGTGCGTAGCATCTGAAAGACACTTACTACTGACGAATGGAAAAGTCCGAGTGCGATATCTTTTGTACTTCAAACGTGACAGCTGACCATATGAAATAAAAATATGTGGCAATATCTATTAGGTATCTTTCTCCCTTAAGTTTCAATATCTGATTCTTAGGTTAAAGTGTTTATGCAAAATTTGCGCATAGTTTTGATGCGATATCTGCCTCCTTGACCAAAAACATTAAAACGTAGTTCCATCAAACTCCTTAAAAATTGTCCATCCCCTGAATATTATAAAATACGCTGACAGTTTGTTATTTCGGGCAATGGTTTGTATACTTAAAACAAAGTAGTAAACATAAATTTACTAAAAAGAAAAATAAACCGCAAATACTTTTGGTCCAAATTCGCATAAAGAACACAAGAAATAATTTTTATTTGACTTAGAATGTAGGCATACTCTCGGTATACACGAGTATAAAAAGGGTTATTTAGAAAATTATTCACGGTGGTCCACAACTCAATGTCCAGACTGTCATTAATGTCACGGGGCATTTCGCTGACAGTTAAATTCACCGCCTATCTAGGGATACGAACTACCGTATGCCATGTCATGTGGAAACGGAATACTTATTGCTGGAATAAAGTAGGATTATGACAGTAATGCCACCATGAAGTGCTGCAGCATAGAACTTTAGATCTTTTCAATGGACTAAGGCAATAATTCACAACTATGCATTAAGAAGCTGTGACGGTACACACTATAGTAGATAGTATTGTCAAGATTTAATATCCAGTTTTTTTTTTTTTTTTTTAGACAGCCATTTGGCGTTGGGACCAATGGACCGACATTATTGTAGCTATACGTAAATATATCATTTAATAAAACTGTGATTTTGTGTGCGTGAAATAGGCGCGTTCAACTAAGTTGAACTAAGTTGATTGGCCAAAAGACATTACAAAACCCTCTCGTGACAGTCCGCTGATTTATGACGGTGTAGTATGCTGTAGTACTGTCAACATTAAATACAGCAAAAACCAACAGTTGGAACACATTTTGGTAATGTCGCATTCAATAGTACCTCTACCTATAGTTGTATTTAGTATTCGTGCAGATTTGCCAACTGTCGTGTGAGACACATTCTGGTTTTGACAGCGCGCCATGACACAGCGAAAATTACTTTATTTTGAATTTTGATCTTCAATTTGGAGTCTTCAACGGCAGTTTACTTTTATTATTTACTAGAAATTTTCATGCGAGGAATAGATTGAGCCGGCAACATCAACAGCAACTTTGGCAGTCGCAGGACACTTTAGCAATTAAACTCTATGCGAGGAAATGCTAAGAAATCTCGGAACTATCTGAAACCTATTGAGGATCTTGCTCAAACTCATTCCCTTTTGGGTTCCCGATCATCAGGGATTCGAAGGATCAGGGATCTCTCGTATATCAGTCAGGTTGTGATCGTTGACTGCAAAACCATAATCAAGCTGTAAAAAGTTCTTTAAGTTTATTTTGATGTAGATACAGCGTTTTCTATAGGTATCAATAAATTAAATTTCTCCTCTTTGAACTGTCACAACTGTCAAAGTGTCAATGCTGCAGTTCATTTAGTTCATTTCATTGTACCTAACTTGGAATGCATTTGCAGTATTTTTCGCGTTTCCCACTGTCATGCATAATGTCGACAAATAATCAATAACAATTTGACGCAAATGACGTTTCAGAAAATAGCTCTATTTGACATTTAGCTAAAAGGGTACGTCGTCTATGCGCCTAAAGTCACGACTTTTGATAAAGTGTGTATAATTGAGGGTATATTACTGAGTCGTTACATCATAAAAATATAATTTGTTAGACGTCAAAATAAATCGGCGCTCTGGCGAATGAAAGCAATTCTCGACACATAAATCTATTTCATATCAGTAAATCAGTTGTTTGTTTATTTTTTGTGTGTGTGCATTATCACATGTCAAGTTCAAGTCTAACAAATGTATTAATCACTTCAACTTCAAAATGGAATGCAAAATGCGAATAGGTATACGTAACATCAGGCACTCCGTCTCCGATCTGACATTGACCCTTTGCCGGAAGGAACAAAGCGCAAAGCGAGAAACATTTAGCATGCCACCATTTGTTTTTGTCAATAACAAAATGCAATCTTATCGCCATCTGTCACTTCGAGCACTTGCGTTACGACCTGTTCTAGTGGTGCAAAATTAATGGGAACAAAAATGCCGTCGTTGCAAACCCACTTGCAAGTTTCAAGCCGAGTACCTATACAAAAGAAAATCGACAGCAAAACAAAGCAAATATCAATAACTACATATACACACCTCTCCTTCGTTCGATCACATCACAATAACGAAACGAAATCCCCATTCCTCGAGGCGAGCAATTTTTCTTCCTGCCAAACCACCTTCACATAATTAACTTCATTATAACGCCCCATTTCGCTTTGCGTTGCGTCTCGTCTTTGTCGTTTATATATACCCGTTCCGTTGTTCAGTGCCGTGCTGTTCTGTCATTTTGTGCTGTCGAACGTATAGTCGTTTTTGCTGTGTGACTCCTTTTCCAGTTGACAATTACCGCGAAGGATGTCGAAGTGGGCTTGATGGCAATCGTTATGGCGATGTTGATGGTGACGATGATGATTACTGTGCGGTGGTAAATGGAACGGGTGAAGTGGAGGTGGTGTTGCAAGTGCCTTTCAAAAACATGTCAGACACGACATTCCGGCTGCCACTCAATCTGTTCAGTTCAGTTCTCCAGTTCTGTCTGTTTCACTCTTTCGTGCGATTTGTCCGAACCTCTGCCCGCGTTCATCGTCAACATCAACGACGACGCAGACGACGACGAAGACGGCGGCGTTGGAACTGTAATCAAGTTTTCGATTTTGTCGATTGTCAAATCGGCCTCTGACAGTTCCGTGGTAGTGGTTGTGGGGTAAAATGCGCCTTGTGGCAGAAGGAGTGAATAAGAAAATCAATCGAACGCGGTGCTAGAGCATATATCGTGCCATGGGAACACAACACGATTGGTTGTCATTTTGTCAACACATACGAGTGTACGTACATGAGTGTACGTCAGCGTCAGCGTATACCATGGGAACTTTCCAGCACTTGAGGGCAGTTCAATCGAATGCCTCCTACACCACAGTTCCCCCCACTGTCGTGTCACTTTGCCGATTGCCAGTGCACGCACCATTTTCTGCTTCCTCCTGGCTCAGCCATTTCGTGTCACTTCGACGAGGGAAGGCGAATCGAAAATGAAGTCAACTCTTGGATTGGAGTTGTGGTTTCTTTATTTTTTTTTTGTCCGCCTCAGATCGATCACGGAACAAGTGTTGCACCGGCACCCGTACCAGCATCAGTAACATGCCACAGCGCGAAACCAGTTCAGAGCGAGACAGCGAGATGGTTCAATCGATTCGAATCCAGGAAAATAATCAGTTAAAGAGCTTGCAGCTCGCTGGCAAATAGAAAAAAAAAAAACTATAATTGCACTCCAACTCCGAGACCGAAGACTTGAGTTGACCTTGCACTCCGAGGTGCTGGTGCTGGCTGCCGCGGTGCTATATTACAGTGGTAGTGGTGCACCACCATAACTCATCAGCATCACTCAAAATCCGACGGATGGATGGACTATCCGGTCGAGGAGGTTCATCCAATTCCTATGGGGTCTCTTGAGTGGTTCTCGGATATGGTTCCAAACACAACGAGATGAGACCAGTTATTCGCGCGGACTCGTTTCGCCAGACTTTTCAAATTGCATCTTCGTTGATGGTGAAGATGAGCGCGCGAGAAGTGGAATTGCCAACTGATGATGATGATTATGATGAAGATGATGCTGTATGCTGATCGTCCCCATGCTGGTTGGTGGGGATCATCGTCATCATCGGTGTACGTGATGTGTGAGATCTTTATGCTCGTTGTTTTGCTTATTCTTGTAGTGATTACTGGATGTGACACTGCGAAGTGGATATGATGCTTCCACTGTAACATGGTGATGATGATGATATAGTTGAGAAATGTCGACAGTGGAACAAGTGTTGTCAAATAATTGGTTGGCATGGTCTTGGAGAATGTATTTTTAAATTGACAGCAGTGCGGAATGACGTTCACAATTCAATGTTCCTCTTTGACGTTTGTCTTAAATTTATGAAATATGTGACAAGTTTACGAACTCATCTCAAATGTCAGAATGAAGCAAAATTGCAGCAGTCTAGACGTCAAATATTAGATACACACGAATTTAATGCTGTGAATACAACGAAGAACACGAACACCTCCAATTAGTGATGGTCTGAATGACCCCATTGTGTTCAGGCACAGGCAGTTACTTTTTACTTTTCTTTCCGTTGACAGTTTTCACAAATTGAGATTCAAAGCACATTCAAATCACTGGTGAAACGATAAAGAGCATAAGAGAAACTGTCATGGCTGTCAAATGAATAGAATTATAGTACCTAACCTATATTTAGCGAATATCTCTTTCTCTTTGACAGATGGGCTATCAAATTCTTTTAATGTCAACAAATTAAAATCTAGAGCGGATTTATGGCCAGAACTGTATTTTATCTCATTTATAGTACGTTTACACCGCACCTAAATTCAACATTTCAGCAGACAAAATTTCGAAATCCAATTATGCGTTCGCACTGAAAAACTTCACCATTTCAAATGACGATAGTATCAGAATAGATTACCTACCTACCAGTGGCGTGGCGTGAATAATTTTAAATGGTAAGTCGAAGTCGAAAAATATCAAAATGTCAAAGGGAAGATGTGGTAGGCATACAAAACCTACAAAACCTTAGTTAATTGTTCAAAGCCATAAAATCGAAAACTCCAGGAAGAAACTAAATTAATGAAGACATTTTTTCATCTTGATTCAATAGTGCACAACTTTCATATTTCGATTTGTTCAATAAATCCAAAAAATAATTTTTGTGGAGTTTTGTGGAGGTCCAGCAAAATCATCTACTTAATCTTTGAAACATTTCTTCAAACGTATTTAGGTACCTACGAAGATCATAGCCAGCCAAGACCAGTGTTGTTCCTCTACATGTCGACTTTAATTGTCGACTTTTCAACGTAGACAATCGCGTCGACAATGTCAACAACGTCGACAATGTCGTAAATGTCAACAATATGTCGACAATGTCATCAATACCTTTCAGATCTGTCAATCTGTCATTCATCTGTAAACTTCAATCGAGAAAGTACACTTTTAAGAATTAATTAAAAATTTCTTTTCTTAAAAATTAAAATCCTGTGTATCATAAATATAAAACTTTAAATATGTCTGGTCGACCAAAAAACAAGGCTTTTGAGGATCTTCTAGGTTTTGTTTTGGTGAAAACAAACAACAAATACTCAGCACATTGCACAGTTTGCAGGAAAAATGATACCCGTCTTCGCAGACACAGGTAAATAATAGTGTATTTTAATTTCCATTGATTTACCAAAAAATTAATGACCAACACAAACTATTCTTTTAGATATCTGTTTCTGTTACAAATATTGGTGAAGGTGACAATCAGAATGCAATGGTTATCAATACTCTTGTGAGTATTTTCTTTTTTTTTTGTGTTAAACATCATTAACTTACTTTGTTTTGTTTTTAAATAAATATATACGATATTGAATTAAAAGTTTATATACAAAACTTGCTTCTTTTTTAATGATTTATTAGGAATCACTTTACAGGAAAAATTAAGAAAAACGTTGTTCTAATAATTATCTACATTGTCTACGTTGTTAACATGGACATGTCGACAATTGGGAATTGTTTACGTTGAGTTGTCTACACGTAGACAATCGTGTAGTCTACATTTTTAGTCTACATGGCACAACACTGGCCAAGACTCAAAACACTTGATTTCTCACTTAGCGACTTGTTTATAAACTTTATAAACACATCAGTTTGTTTATTTTTTAAAAGATACTTACAAAATTCACCAAATAACTCGGAGAAAAGCGTGTTATTTTATTGCATAAGAAAGCGGCCTTTGAACAGAGGATACTCCCCTCAGAAAATCGTTAGGTAAAAAAGGAACTGACTATGACTACATCACAGCGACAGCGCAGCGATAGGAGATACACACACATACACAATTCAAATTCACCAAATATGTCGGCGGTAAGCGTGTTATTTTCCAGATATACTCAATTACACCACAGCGCAGCGGTAAAAGATACACACAAAACCCACCAAATAACCCGAAGAAAAGCGTGTTATTTTTTTGCATAAGAAAGCGGGCGTTGAACAGAGAGGATCAAACTCAGATAATCGCAAGTGTACAAAAGAGAAAGGAGACAAATTTGTTCTATCCACTGAGAGATTTTATAACCCGACATATTTCGGGTTATTTTAGCTTTGGGCTATGCTCAGAGAGTGTGGGCAGTTCTCTAATACTAATGATAATGATGGCGAAGGGTGTGTGTTTCCGTGTGTATAATGCTCAATTAAGTTGGTTGGGTCGGGGTATGTAGCTTGCGCAGATGAATAGATACATAATTAAGTTTATCCCGTGGGTTTTATGTTGCTCGTTTTTAAGTAAACATTGTTGTGTAGCTGAACTGAAACTTTTAAAAGGTAACCCGGTAGGAATCGGGTTATATGGACGCCACGCCACTGCTACCTACTGATGTTTTTTGTGTTTCGAAATCAGAAGTGGTTTGTACCGGAAGCAAGGGTTCCCAATCTTTTCTATACAGCGGCTCCCTATACAGGTTATAATATTTTTGCGACATCAGGGGCCTGTACCACAAAACTACAAGCATTGTACAACAGGCGAATTTTAACAATTAAGAATGGTTTTTGTACCAGAAAACCTGTTTTTGTCGCCTGTTGTACAATACTTGTAGTTTTGTGGTACAGGCCCCAGATGTGTGAATAGAAGCAGAGCTTACTGAAGATTCACTAAAGGGGTTTTCAATAAGGATGGGTCGACTTTGCAACGGAATATAACAAGCAGTGTGCGAGGTATTAAAGAAATCTTCTTTTTTTTTATCTGAAAAACATAATATTTTTGTTTCCTAAACCTGTCACTTGAGGAGTACTTAATTGCCTATGTTTTTACTTTCCCATACAATTTTAGTATCAGCTGTCAATTTCATAGATTAAAAAGTGCCCAATTATAACACAAAATCACAAAACGTTTTATAAGAGAACAAAACTTGACTTTATATAGCGAGAGATTTGTTTTCTTTACAAATTGTTGAAATGTGCATAATACAATACAATAATACAATAATACGAACAATGGACATTATGGTGCAATTAAAACTGTAAGCTATGTAATTCTAATATTATATGTAGCTACCTACCTACTTTTTTTTAAAGAAGATGTGTAACTTACTCAATAAATATTATTTACTAATGATTCACTCTGTATACACTGGAACTAAGTCAAAGCTTCAGCAAAGTTCAAGAATTGACTGGTGAATCTGCCCACTGCCTTTTTAATGTATTTTCTATTGGGGAGGTAACTTCTATGTTTGCTCAATTTTTGCAATGCTTTTCGTATTTTGCACATTTTTAAAGAAAACTGTGAAAAATGGTTTTGTTTTCATACAAATTTATTTGATGTTTAACAAAACAGATATACGAATTCTAACAGCTTGGAAAAAACAGCTCAGTTTATTTATGATATTTTTTAACTAAAGAATGTAGTCTCAAAAACAATAAAACTACAACTAAGCCATTTATAGAAAAACAAATCAGAACATAAAATAAATAAATATATAAATAAATAAATATAGGTATATATAAATATACCTACCTACCACATTTAGGCACTATTTTTATCAAATTTGTCTGTCAAAATCAGCATGGACACATGGTGTTATTATACGTCAATAGATTACTGATTGCGAAAATTGATAGAAATTCTAATTTTGACCACTTTTATACTTATAACTGGAAAGTACACTTTAGTTTAGGTGCATTGTGAGACGTACTACCTTGGAAGCCAATTGAGTACCTACTATTTTCCAACGAGATGAGAACTCTGCCCAACCAAAAGAGAAGGAACGCTGGTTCTCGGCCGATCTGGCGTTTCTTTGTAAGTAGTACGGGTTGATTACTTACCGAATCAGTTGTCTTTGTCTCGAATTCGGCCACCAAACGTTGGAGAGTCGACTTTGAAGAGCCACAGACATATTAAATACAATCTTAAGTAAATAATATTAATTACATACCAACAAAAAATTGTTCATCAATCTACGGATTCCGATGGAAAATTTGTCCTTACTTCCTACTTTTTTAGCATTTAGGTACAGTAGTTTTCCTTAAAAAAATTGTATACCGGTTTTTTTTTGTCAGTGAGCTCAAAAGTCTACAAGAAAGGACACCCTCTAAACTGCGCCAACTATAGAGGCATCAGTCTCCTCAACATCGCCTATAAGATCATATCTGCTGTACTGTGTGAGCGCCTGAAACCATTCGTCAACGAGCTGATTGGTCCCTATCAGTGTGGTTTTAGGCCCGGTAAGTCCACAATCGACCAAATATTCACACTACGGCAGATCCTGGAGAAAACCCAAGAAGTCCAAATCGATACTCACCATCTATTTATCGATTTTAAAGCCGCATATGACAGCATTTATAGAGACGAGCTATACAGAGCCATGTCTAGTTTTGGCATCCCTGCCAAACTTGTCAGATTGTGCAGAATGACGATGGAGAACGCTCGCTGCTCCGTAAAGGTCGGAAATAATCTCACCGAGACCTTTGATGTCAAAAAAGGATTTAGACAAGGTGATGCGCTGTCATGTGACTTTTTCAACATCATACTTGAGAAAATTGTGCGAAACTCGCAAGCCAACACCAGGGGCACAATTTTCCAAAAGTCTGTGCAAATACTTGCATACGCTGACGACATTGACATAATTGGCAGAACACAGCGAGCTGTCACTGGTGCGTTTGCAAGTATTAGCACAGAAGCGGCAAAAATGGGTTTAGTGGTAAATGAGGGCAAAACTAAATATATGCTGTCAACAAGAAGGGACACACAACATCGGCGAATCGGACAGAACGTCACGATAGACAGCTATAACTTTGAGGTGGTTAGGGACTTTATCTACCTCGGCTCCGCTATAAACTCATGATAATGACACCACAGCAGAAATCAAACGAAGAGTTACACTTGCCAACCGCTGTTTCTTTGGCCTAAGAAGGCAACTGACTAGTAAGGCCTTGTCAAGAAACACTAAGGAGACTCTATATAAGACCCTCATCATCCCAGTCCTACTCTATGGCGCAGAAGCATGGACGTTAACAAAGGCGGATGAAGATCTTCTTGGTCGTTTCGAACGCAAAATTCTTCGAGTGATTTTCGGTCCCGTTTGCGTTGACGGGCTTTGGAGGAGAAGATTTAACAGCGAACTCTACGAGCTGTACAGCGACATAGACCTGGTCAGAAAAGTGCGTATCAGTCGACTAAGATGGCTAGGACATGTAGAGCGAATGGACACCAACGCTCCGGCCCGAAGAGTCTTCGATTCCAACCCGGAGGGACAACGCAGTAGAGGAAGACCTCGCGTTAGGTGGCGCGCACAAGTGCAAGGGGACCTCAACCAACTTGGAGTGCGCAACTGGAGGCGGTTAGCCAAAGATCGGGCTAACTGGAGAGGCATGTTGGCTGAGGCCCAGGTCCACCCCGGACTGTAGCGCCATCTAAGTAAGTAAGTAAGAGCTCAAAAGTCATTAAAATGACGTGCGGAATTCTTAAAAAGGTGTGTTCGATTTGACAAAATTACAAATGCAGCGACGAAATTCAAAATTTCGCTGAAATCCATCATTTCGAAATGTTGGAAAATATACCTATGGCGAAATGCTGAATTTAGCCGAAATGCTGAATTTAGCCGAAATGATTAATTTAGGTGTGGTGTAAACGTAGGTACTATTACTTTAATTTGCTTTCACAAAATACTATTGATAAACTAGCTGAACCCCCGCCGGCTTCGCCAGACCTTTTTTTGCTTTTTTAAATTTTTATTTTTTTTTATTGTTTTTGGCATATCAGTCACCGTAATTACCAACATTAAAAAAATTAAAATAAACTAAATTGGTTGAAAATTACGCGACAGAGGGACACATACAGTTTTTTCCACTTTGTTTTATATAGAGATAGCTGTACCCGCCCGGCTTTTCCTGTGCACTGCACAGTAATGTTCTTTCGTAAAATGCGAGAAATGAGAATAAATAGATTTTCTGGAACTTTCTTGAAACACAGTAATACGAACAATACGAACAAAACCAACCAAGATTTTGACCAATCTTTACAGAAGGACTCAACCGCCAATACCTAAGATTATCTGTAAGTTTGAGCTCAATCGATTTGGTGGTTTTCGAGATAAATTGAATATTTTTTTTTGTATGGGAGGTGCCACGCCCCTTTGTCCAACTTTGATCAATCTTCACGGAAGCACTCTAGGGCCAATACCTAAGATTATCTGTAAGTTTGAGCTCAATCGATTCGGTGGTTTTCGAGATATACGATTTTGTATGGGAGGTGCCACGCCTCTTTGTCCGATTTTAAATTTATTTAGCCTATTGACCGACCACCGTAATTACCGACATTTTAACAAAAAAATCAACTAAATCGGTTGAAAATTACGGGCGACAGAGGGAAACATACAGTTTTTTCCACTTTGTTTTATATATATAGAGAAGAGATAAGATATGTAGAAATAGATACAACATTTAAATTCCCCAATTTTGTCTATATTCTGTATTTTGCACTTATAAACTTTTTGAAATTTTTTCTACAAAACAATGCTCTTAGCCATACAAATCGGCAGCTGGCATCTGGCTGTGGAATTATTTAAAAAAAAATATATTGGCCACGTTCAATTGACTGGTCCTATAGGAACGCCCTCTAGAGCTCTAGAGCAAGCGGAACAAACAATGACAATTCGTTTTGTAGTTTAATCCTTTAATTCGAATGATTTAGGAATTTTAATGAAGAACTGAGAACTTCATTTACCTACCCTTTTATAAGTTTTTCCAAAACTGTTTTCTTTTTAAATAAATTGCATTGACTTGACAGTTCGTTTTTTTCTCTCAATCTAGCGGGTAATTTTGTGGCAAAGGGAAATTTCATAATTTGTGATTAGAGCTCCAGTGCAAATACTGAAATTTCAATTCTTGTATAGGTATATGGAGTTTGACATTCTGCTAGTCATCTAGCGGTCAATAGAACGCAGCCATTATGTGCATATGGGACTGTTCGTTTCGCTAAATGCGTGAATGTCGGAGCAATGGATGCCATGTATTTGATGGCCTTAATGGTATGGAACAGAATATCATCATTTCAGTGTAGTGCACCTACTTAATGTTTTCCATTATTTTAAGCGAATTTTTTAAACTGCGGCCTGTAGATATTTCATATAATGATTATCATTTCCCATTTCAAGAATTTTTAATCAAAAAAATCTACAAATCTCTTCTTTTAGCTACCTATTTTTATACCAAGAAGAACAGAGACTGGTTCTATTTCTACTCTGTCTAACTTTTAAAATTACATACCTAATTTATGTCAAAATGCACATTGACACAAAAGAATGATGCTGTCATAAAAATAGCTATGCTTGTAAAAAAAATCAGTAAATAAATACCTATAACCTAACGAATAACTGCATAAAAAACAATGAGAGATCAGGGTACATTATTATATAGAAATTGAGCTGTAGGTTCAGCTGTCAAATATTGCACTACGAGTTAACACAATGATACCCACCAAATTGTATTTTGCATACCACACTTGGATATCGGAGCTAGACATAGGTATTGAATAACTAAAGGAGTACCTACCGCTTTATGACATACCTAAAAGGTTGCTAGTTTTTACCAAATTTGACAATGCTTATTTGAACCCAGATTTCGTAGGTAATGAAATCCCCTGCCTTACCAACCACTCCTTTCCACTTAACCCTATAACCTATCTAGTCTACTTTTCTTGTGCTTTACGTTGATGCCTATGCCTACCTATACAACAAGTGAAACTGATTACAAATTTTGTGAAAATTCATCGTTCAACATCGAACTACCAATTATAAAAGACCAGAAAATTCGTGACCTTCTCGCGGTGTGCCTAAGCCAATCCCAGTTCCCTATTTGCCTTTACCACAAAGTTAATTAAAATATTTCACATCAATCGACGTACATCCATCAATTGACAGACTAACAATTAACACGTTCGCGCACATGACGTGTATACACGTCTTCGTCGGCTCTCTCGGTGGTGCATGACGTGTATACACGTCATTTAAAAATCTCCTTTTTTCAGCAAGACGTGTATACACGTCTTAAATCACATTGAGTTTAATGGAAACCTTACTTTATACGCACCAGCAGCAGTAATCATATCCGTTCTACTGCTGATTTTAGCGATATTATGCCGGTTTGGGGTTTGATGGGACATGAACAATCATATTTGAACAATTTAACGACATGACGTGTAGACACGTCATAGCCACCATGCAAAACGCATTAGTTGATTTTTGAGTGTCGTTGTGAGTGGACGCTCAAAAATAAAAATTAGAACGAATGTTCCAGAATTTTCTTCTTTTTAGCAGTGATCCCAAATAAAAAAAAAAAAAGGTAATACGAACTATTTAGTAGGTAGAGCGTATTATATTTGTATATCTAATAATAATAATAATTATAATCATAATAATTACAATTATTATTATAATAATTACAATTATTATTATAATAATTACAGTTTTAATAATTATAATTATGATTATAAATATTATATTTACTATTTATTTGGGCACTGGACGAGTAATCACGTGTGACGTCTATAGACGTCATGTGTCTGTGAGTAGTTTTTGTACATCAATACGCGCAGGACGTGTATACACGTCCCAAGCAACAAATGGTAAAAACCATAAATATTTAACAACATTACTTCAAAAGTCATTTCAGTCCAATCGAAATGTTTCTAAGTACAATAGTTTTTGAAATATTCAAAATGCACCACCGCAAGTCATCAAAAATAAATACCGTGCGCGAACGTGTTAACCGATAATTATCGTAACAAAAATCCAAAATGTCTTCAATGGACATAGAAGGAAAAACTTCATTGTAACAGAACAAAAAAAAAAGAAACCTTGAAAGCTTGGACAACAAATTTAAAGAAAAAAAATGACAGCTACTCGTGCAAGAGGCGGTAACGACCTCACATCACGACCTCTACAGTTCTTTTCTGTTTAATTATATTTTTTTTGTTAACGTTGTCTCTCTTTCTGTCTCTTCAAATTCACAAGATGGCATTCGACTTCTACTTCTACTTCGACAAACGAAACAAATGATCTCCTTCAAAATAACAAGAGAAAAAAAAAAGTTACGAACCCTCACGACATCAAAGACAACAGATTATGATTGATTCGATTGGCAGCACATCGCGCACTGAACACATTCAATTGGCGGCCGCATTGCCATTGCATTTGATTTTCACTTTAAGCCAAGCTTACACTAGGTACACGCCATACTCAGACACCAATGTGACGTTGACCCCCCTCTACGATCGACTGACAATCGACAAATGGTCGATCGATGGGTGCCGCCTTTTGGCTGTCAACTTGCGCACCATACACCGTATACGGACAGAGAGATAACTCCCGCTGACATTTTCCATTCGGACGATACAACGAAACAGCGGCGACAACAAATTCGAGGACGTCACCTCGCCACATCGACTATGAATGGAGTATGAGGACTACCTACCGCCTGCGGTAAGCTGTGCCCTCGGCAAGGAACATAACCTCCAACAAGGCTTAAACTATCTGCTGGCCCCTTAATGAAATCTGTGTACAATCTGTGGGGCATATTCCAATTTCGCAATTCCAGCAAGTGGTTTTACGACTGCACTGACATATCTCATCCCAGTAATATGGACAATTTTGCACACCTGAAGATGAAATGGCCATGCCATCCGCAGCCCAAACCACACGTTAGAGAGAGAGGTGATCTGATATAGGAACATCGCCCCATGATGCACCAGCGTACCACAGATAAATCTTGCAATTATCGTTGTCAAGCAGTGGATGTGTGGCTGTGGAGTCCCGCTACAACAACACAACACAGCGCATGAAATTTGTATCTATCATCAGCGCTGGAGTAGATTACACACCGGCTCTCTGACAATGTCGCGATTGGCGACAATTATTTTGCTTGTTACGAAAAAATGTGACTCTTGGCAAATTACAGGTTTGTGCAATTTGCTGCATCTTACATAGTTGCATTTGCAATTTGCGGATCGCAATTTGTGCCAGCGAATGGTGTTTTTCATTTGAGATGAAGTGACATCGTGGGAATCGCGAAGATGATTCGGTGGCAGTGCTTTATGACAGGACAGTCATTGAAATTTAATTAAAATCTTTAATAACCTCGAAATAAGCTAATTATAAAAGTAACGAGTAGCGAGTGTAGGTATGTATTTATTCTCAGAACTTGCATTTTTTGTGCATCTCCATTCGAGGGTTTGGTAAATAATAGAAATAAGAAAGTCCCTCAGGCGCAAGCCGCAAGGTCGAAAACGTAGAACCTGACAAAAGGAAGAGAAATGTCAAATCGAAGTTAAACGACTGCGAAAACTGAACGTTTCGAGCTGAGTCTGACAGCTAAATACATATTACGATTGGCCGCGTTGAATGTGCCTTAGGCACCTATAAATATTCAGGTGACAGTTTATTACAGAACTTAGGCAAAAAATCTTAGCTAACTCACGAAACTTGCCTAGATTTGCAGGCAAATCGACTAAAAAGCGTACTGAACGCGGACATTGTCACTCGATACTGTTGCGTTCTCGCTAAATTTGGGGTGTTTCTCGATGGAATAAAATGTCAAAAGAATTAGAAAAATCCCAAGAAATGAAAATGAAACCACGATGAGACCACGTTTCTCTTTATTCACAATCCAAAAACTAATAAAAAAAAGGAAAAGAATTGACAGTCGGGAGTTGTCAGACTGACAACGAGTTCTTGGCTGCGTTCACGGGTATGCAACAATACTCTTACTCATTATTTCTATTCTGCAGTTTTTAAGTGATACTGTTTTAGCTGAGTTGGGCAATAGCTCAAAACCCCGATGAAGCGAAAAAGCGACAGAAATTAGGAGGGAATAGCGTGCGTGGTAAGGCAGATCGAGCAGAGCGAGATATAAGACAGGAACGAAAAAACGACAGACTCGAAGTAGGCAACGAAAAGAGGGTGAGTAAACGTCGGAAGAAATGCGTCATGAGCGGTAAAAACGGAGACATATGTGAGCTCAGCATCGTCATTGTCATTATTTTTAACATACTTGTGATCTAGTGAATCATCAGCAGTAATCCTTATTTTTATTCTTCTCTGTTTTTATTTTATTTGCTGTACAAAATAATCGAAAACACAATTCTTCATATGAAAAATCAGTTCTTCCCACTTTGTTATAAAAAAATCTTTTTTTATTATAGATGTTATGTGTCGGAGTGAAAGTACAGTAACGAATTGAATTAGATTTGGCTTAACAATATTTTTTTTTGTACAAATATAAAATATGACACCAGGGGCGTAGCGAGGGTTCGAGCCGTGGGGGGGTGAATTTCATTGAAATGCCGACTTATTTCAGGAACTTGCCGACTGTATAGAAATCATGAAAATCGGCCCAGCGATTATTCACTCCATAGAAGATGTTTTTTGTATGGGAGATGCCACGCTCCTTTGTCCAATTTTGACCAATCTTAACAGGAACACCCCTGGGCTAATACCTAAAGGACCATTCACATAAGAGCGACCAACTACCTACGATCGAACGACTATTCGCAAGTTTTGACAGCATGAACACTTTTATAGGTCGCGGCATTTCGCGAATTCCAGCCATCAGTTTTTACCCTCAATGTCTAGTTTGAGGTTAAGTTCGAACGAATGTTTTATCCGCTAGTTTGTGGAACCCCAATTAAATGATGTGGATTGCGAATAAACTTTGACAATTCGCGCCAAGGGTGTTTTCGTTCACGGCAAAAAGTTTGTAATTCGAAATTTCGTTATTTAAACCGTTTATAAACTTATTTTCTTAATACATTTTGATGGGATAATTAATTATCCTCCTCTTGGCCCAAAACACACGTTTGCCACGAATTGTTAAAGTTCGCAATCTACATCAATAAGCCGCGAACTAGTGAATAACACATTCCTTCGAATTTAACCTCAAATTTGAAATGCCAACCGTCCTTTTAAAATCGAATCTAAACTCGCTAAATTTTAAGGATTTCAGTCGGCAAATTCACCGATTCACCGATTTTAAGGAGTTCATGTGGAACCTTTGAAAATGCCGACTTTTGTATACATTTACAAGTTTAAAAACCTATACCTAATGGAAATCCAACTTAAGATCTAATTTTTGAAAATTGATCGTTGATTTGCCGACTCTTGAAAAGCGTGGGGGGGTGCGACACCCCCCCACGCCCCCCCCTCGCTACGCCCCTGTATGACACTATATTATCTAGTATTGAAACTTTGAACAATCTATAGTAACATTTTTGACATTTTTTATAGAGAAGTGCAATAAAAAATGTACGGGGTTTATTTCTGACATTATTTAAATGTCATTTGCTAGACTTTGAATTTACAAGAATAGTAGGTAGGTGTCTGTCGCTGGACGATATTTTCTGAAATTTGTTTAAAGCCAAAAGAAAAATTGATATATAGTTATTTTGTAAAGTTGGAAGAAATAAGTTCTTTAAATTGCCGAGGAAGCATAAATGTGAAATGCTATCGGAAAATGTTCTATATACCTTTAAATATAGTCTCACATTTTCATTCTATATTCACTTCACAATTTTTGGAAATGTTTTCTTTTAACCTGTCAACTTGTTGCATTTGACATATTTATTAATACAACCCGAACCTAAGTTATTGGCCGCATTCAAGAATGTAGTCATCGTAAGTCGACTTGAAATGTCTGGACTCAAATTTACTTGAACGCAACTAAATTAATTTGAATTGTCGGTAGGTATGTCACTTCTTGACGATTGTGATTTTTTTTCTCAAGGGGTTGTGTAACTGTTCTGGATGGTGCTCTACGTCAGAGCAATCGAAATGTCAAACTGCGCTCTCCGATAACATAATAAAAATGTCAAAACTGACTTCTCCAGACACATGTTTGCACAAATAAACATTAACTGAGTAAAAATTCGAAAAATTCTTGACTTGATTTATCGCTGTTGCGGACATTAACGTCAAATGAGAAAACTGTTCACGCGACCAGATCAGCCCAATGAAAACTCAGCAACATGAAGTTAGAGAGCTGTCAGACTTACTAAACTAGAATCTTGAACGCCCTAATAGGGTATTTCGCGAAGCTATCCCTTTCAGAAGTGCACTTTCTTTTTCACTTAAACGTCAAAAAAACTTGTAAGAAAACAAACCAAATTTTATATGTCGGGGGATAGGTTTTACCTAGTTTATTGGTGAAAAGTTCATAACAAAGTGCGAAACACAAATTGAAAACATTGCAGACTTGAAATTTAGTGTTTGTTAAAAATGTTTGAAAAAATTCAATAGATAAATTTATAGAGATTGTTTAAAAAAAATCCAAAATAAAATCATATCATCAACCGCGTTGTGGCGGCAAATTTGACCATTTTCGACATTCGAAAACTGTAACTAATATTGTACTAATAAAATTTCGTTTGCTTTCCTACAAGTTTTTTAGCAGTCACTTTGTTTTTTTTTTCTCATTTGACGTTGACTGATGTTGTTGCGAACTACCCTATTGCTGAAGTAGACTGGAACTGGGGTCCGTCGCTGAACGGAAGTTCTGTTTTTAAAAGATTAACCCCCAGTTTCATAGTGAAGTTTAAACTAAATTTCAACTGAAACTGAACTTGAGTTTAAATTTGAAGTTCAACTAAGTAGTCCGGTTTCACAATGTATGTACCTAATCTGAACTTCAGTTCAATTGAACTGAGTTTAACTAAATTTAATGAATTGAATTTGGCTTTTCTTTCAATCGGTAGTTTTGAAATTGAAATGTCACTGTGTCAAATAAACTGAGGTTTTAATACTGTCGTTTAACTTAAACTACAGAATGAAAAAATCTACCATTTAAATGTATTCCTTCTTTTCACTCTTATGCATTATTTTTGTTCATTTCATACTTTCCACAATTGAATGCATTTAATTTTGACAGATCTAACTTTTGTCTGAAGCAGGTTGGAGTCCGTCGCTACATGAAGTTTCAACCACTTTTTTAGAGCAAAGAGAAAAAATATTATTTACTCCTAATTTATTGTGAAGTGGAAGAATTGATTTTTTTAAGGGACCAAGGTTAGGTTAGGTTAGAAGGAAATTGGCAGCATCTGCTGTATACCTACGTCCACGTGTGCCTTTTGGTCCATTGTGATCCCGACGGTTTTCGTGAAGCTTTATTGAACACCAAAAACATAATTATGCATAAAAAAATGTATCTGTTTCTTTTGAACTCTTTATTTTTATTAAAACGATCTACTGAAGTCAACCAGACTTTCTTGCAATCCTGATTGTGTTTGCCAAAGGTACCTGGTGCTATTATTCCCTCTAGCCTCTAGGTCTCTAAAACTTCTGTTTGTCAGATAGCTGAGCTGACTAGATTGAAGGTTAGGGCATTCGTAGGTGCTTTATGGATACTTTTTCACTTTGATTTCTGCCACTATGTCCAGGAAACCTTGTCTTTTTCGGCTCTTTGACAGCTCCTTACTGTCTTTGACTTTATAGTTACACTCTCTACTCCCATGTCATGGCCATGAAAACATAAAATGTCAAATAATCTCCAAAGAACCTTCTACCATAAAATGTTTTCATACTTAGTTTTTGGAAATGTTTTGCATATTGCTTTTATGCTTTTGTCAACTTGTTGCATTTGACAGATTTTTTAATATAATACCCGAATGACAACTGATCGAGAATGGAGTCGATCGTGGTGTCAAAACTAAACCTATAAACACAAAAAGAAAAGTGACAGTAAATTGGGGAGTCTCGCTTATTTTGACAAATAAATGGCTAATAGTGTTAAGAAATTTGGTGATGGCAACGCTGTCATTTTAGATAAATCAATTCTTATCGGTCTTCCCCACTATTGTGGATTTTGGTTTCACTTTTGTTCTTTTTTTCATCTTTAGTGTAAAGAAATTTGGTGATGGCAACGCTGTCATTTTAGATAAATCAATTCTTATCGGTCTTCCCCACTATTGTGGATTTTGGTTTCACTTTTGTTCTTTTTTTCATCTTTTGTGAAAATTGTTGAATTGTGTCATCATGGTGCCGTTTTTAAAACTTCACTTTGACAGATACAGCGTTGCCATAATCCACTTTTGATATTTGATAATGCATAATTACTTGATAAAACATATATAGATTTATTTAAAAGGAAGATCGTGCCCCCCAAAAAAGGGGGCCACCAAAAAATCCATAATTCCACAAAAGAGAATCCAAACAACAGACAGGTGTCACATTCATATGACAAAAATGCTACAAAATTCCACTCAAGCGTGGAACAGCGCACCCAAAAAGGTCCTCTACCACAACAACAAGCAAATCCATCACATTACCGCGCCGAAAGTTAAATTCAATTCACCTCGTGTCGACGCAATCAACCGCATCCAAGCATCACCAACACTTACGTTTTGGCTTGTTGTTGTAGCCAAAACCCTTGGTTTTGGTCCAAATCCAAATCCATTTGGAATGAGGAGACAAGCACCGAGTGCACTGACAGCCTCCACAGCACACTCCGACACGAATTCGGTGTTCGAAGCGTCGCGTCGGTCGCGTCAGTGGCGGGGCAACGGCAAGCAACGAGAAAGGAGAACAAGAGACGACAGCGAGACATTGTCAGTGTTGAGCAGAGCAGCAGAGCTGTAGAGTTCTTGTATAGACCATGGCAGTAGGTATTTATGCCGTCAGAAATATTAACGATCCATTACCCAGGTGATATGTAAATATTATGGGCATTTGCGGCGACAACGATAGCATCAGTGTGCGCGGGGCAAAGCAGAAGCACGCACCGTACCCCCGTCTCCACCACTGCACTTTGTGCAGCCCAGTGTTCCCTTTTGTGGTCGAAAGGTTTACACTTCGCTTAACACAATTAAGCGGGCTCGCACTTTCAATAAATCAGATGGAAAACAGGCCCGAAACGGTGAGTCCATACGACGCGACGGTAACGGTCCCGAGGTATGTGGGGGGAGATCATTAGGTGCGCGATCAAACGGCATTTAATTAATCAAATCAATGATTAAGAAATATCTACTCCGAACAAGCCGTTCCCGTTCTCGTTCCCATATGCGACAAAGGTGTAGTCAGTCGGGTGCATGTTGATGTTGAACGCCTGGGAACGATGAGGAACGCGTGTGTGATATAAATTTATTCATACGACGGCGGCCGGCGGTACTCACAAGAAGATGTGACGTAACTTGATATTCTGTCGCACGATCGCCTGACAGATGACATGCTAATACGATCGATCGGATAATCGGAATGTAAATGTGTGTCCAGCGATATCGCTCATGGGTGACTTATTCGGAGATAATTTGGAGCTTAAGTTGACAATGACATAATTTTTGATCGTGTGCTTGGTTTTTTTTTTTCAGCGGATTACGGCGGCACGCAGACTCCTTTGGGGCGATCGGCTTGTGTGAGTCACATCGGCTTGCCATCAGATTCTGTTTAAACAAGGGAATTCCGCTGCTGTTGCTGATGGGAATGACAGTTGCAAATTGGTGGTCATTCTGCAATCTTCGTCAACTCTCGAAGGTCAAACTTGTGTCTACTGTTAAATACTTGAGTTAACCTTTATGGGGTTTATTAGCTACCGAAAAATGTCTGTTACCTTTGAAACGAGATTTTAACAGTCACAAGGTTTGGCAAATATAGGTACACTCTATGTGCTCATTGACAGTCGTTTAGAATTTCGATGTGCGGACTTAACGCTTGAGTCGATTTCGAGGTGTTGGGAAAATTGAAATCGAATTTCTTGCTGTTTTGGTAAAGGAGTTACAATCTTTACGCGGGCACCTCTCATAAACGGACAGGTTGATTTAAAGACCGGACAAAAGCATGTAATGATTGTCTCATGAGTGGGCTCCTCCAAAATGACACCCCCAAAGTATCGCTCTCTTTAAGCGGACAAAATTTAACAGCAGCACAGTTTTGCTGTAAGTCTAACTCTAGGCGCCAAGCAACATAAGAGACTCCCAGCCGCCTGTATTTATAACGAGTATAAAAAATTCTGTATCTACCTCTAAGCCATCACAATTTGTGCTTGTGAGCTTTTTCAATTAATCGTTTGAATCGATTTTTTGTAACGCTACATTTTTTCAACTCTAAGCAATCCAAAGATTACAGTCAGTTGGTGAACTGATAGATCATAACAACCCTAAATATCTGCGTAATGCACTTGTCGAAACTACAAGCTGAAAGGTTCATTAGGTCTGTAGTTATTATCACTTGAATATGTTACAATTTTCGTTACGCCTTTTTTCCGTTTTCACCTAAATACAATTAAACAAACTGGTTTAGCCTTTTATTTCGACTTCTAAATTGATATACAGATATGTACCAGTACCTGTCATAGTGTGATAGCTGTGAGCAACACTCATCCAAAGTTACATGGCGCGGCGCTGGATTGGTGTAACATCCTTTTTTTTTTTTTAGAAACAAATGGTTTTTGCAACAAACGCGAATTAAAAAAAAATATTTAGAACCCGCTCAAAGCATTTGCCAAGATTTACAATCGATCAGTTCAACAGATTTGAAGTAATAACCTCTCAAAAACGTTACAATTTTCGTTACACATTTTTTTTCTGTTTTGAAATGTTGCTAAAAAGTGTACGATAGTCAACTAAATCGGTAGATGGCTATGTAATTGATGTAGAAATATTCAAACATTACATTGCGCTAGGAGTTCTCTTCAAAGTCCTGTAGAAATATTGTTGTAACAGTTTTCAATACGCAACAAATGTCGTTAAAAGGAAACTAATCTCGAGCTTATTTTCTCAAATTCCAAATGTTTGTACCTATGTGAAGACTTCACTCACTCTCTCATATGTCACGTAGCTCAATATTTTTATGACATCTTACTGAAACATCAAATCCTCTGGCTCTTTACCCCAACATAAACTCCTTCTTCCTCGCCATGGAATACAACTTTAACAACCCATTACCTACATACAAAGTAGCACTCTAATGCGAGCGCATAAAACCCAACCGAACCCTATTTCCCACTAAAATCCTAAAAAATTGTCCCGCACTGTATCATAAAATACTCAACAAACCCATTTCCAGCCACAAAATTTTTATAACAAATCAATTTCCAAAAAAAAAAAATAAAGAAAACACTTTTTTACCATTTAGCTGACCATCAGCAGCCGGCAACAGAATATGCGTCCAACAACCAATCCCCTTCGCGGACATTAAACCTCCGGCAAAGTGTCACTTTTATGTCATCGAACACTTTTATGAGACATTGATCGTGGCGGGAAAAGATCTAAAGCCTCGGCAACACATCAAAACGCAAAACAGTATACACCCGAAATCACTCCTTTGATGTGTGATTAAATGTAGAAATGATGGCCATATATACCTAAACACTAACATGGCCCAAAGCGATCACCAAACCAACTGATCGGTTTTCTTGTTGTTTTTTTTTTGTCTTTTTTTAATGCATTTTCTCTGTATATTTCTATGGACGTTTTAATTCGTTTTCAGTTTATGATTATATTGATTCGAAAAAGTGGCTATAGCACAAATCCCCACCAACCTAATAACTCTTTTGACGGGGATTTTGTGGGCATAAAGTGAGTAAAAATCTCTATAAAACTACCAAACGGATTTCTGATCGTAAATTCCGATCGATGACAGTTCTTTTTTTTTTTCTCTCCTCATAATGGCTGCCCATTTCTGTGTGACACTGACAGTTCTTTGACAGAAACTGTGCCTTTTCCAGGGATGGATGTAAAACTTGCACAAACCGCGTCCACGACACTTTGTTGTGTATACGACCTTTATTTTTTGGTACACAATGTATCTGTTGTATCTGTTGGATGGGTTTTTTTTGGCATTTATGATGTGCCCCTCTTTAAATCATAAAACACGAGTTATGTGTGTGATCGGTGGAGGTATGCTGCGCGGAGATTAAGACCGGACTTTTCTTGTTCTGTCACTTTTCTCCTGTTGTTTCGGTTGCTGTCGACTGTCGTGTTTTACGACGACATCCAACATCGGAATGTAATTCCAGTCATTTTCCCGTATAAATCTATCTGAACGCGCGGCTACTGATGAATTATGCTGCCTAGCTCACCTAGCACCACCGTCTGCACATGTGTAATTAGGTAGGCCGCTCGGCGATTAGATGCTTTTTTAATGTCATGTCTTAAAACACACTTAAGAGTGGACGACTCTGGACAACAGATACACCGGCAATATCTGGTTGCCTGCGACTTGTATATGGTGAGTCTTGAAATTCAGGTTTTAAGTGAGTTTTGTCATCTTCTGGTGGGTAATTTAATTTCTTCTGTTATTGGGGTGTTTAGTGTTTAAGGTTTTTTTTTGGGATAGAAGAAGCCGATGTAGTTTCGCAGATAAGGAACATCAAACAGCGCCAGGTATGATGAGATGAGGTACCGCGATCATCCCGCGAGAAGGTCATTGGCAATGCGGTGACATGCTTCGATTTGGTTTGACAACTTCCTGGAATTGTATATACCTATATGTATGTAACCGGGGTACACTCACTCGCTGCTCGTGTATTTATGGGCAATTACGATTAATTGAATTAATCTGATGCGGGGATCTATGAACGAGCGGGGACCTCACGTCTATGATTTAACGATAGGGAACTGACTTTCGGTAGCTGGAAATTGGTTTTATTTGTTTCACTCTAGCGATAGAATAGCTACGTGATTTTATCGGCGAAATGGATCTTAAAGTTGTCATTACCGGTTGCGTTTAGTGGGTTTTTTCTCTTGCGGCGCGATGTTGACACCGCTATAGCGGGTTTGTTTCAAAAATTTGGTGAATAGTAGTCTTGTGATGAAGTTTAACGTATAGCCTTTCAGAGACGTCTGGATTTCGAGGAATTTTGTCATGACCACAGTACAAATATACATATGTCAACACTGTTGACGCTACCGAGCAATACCACTCGAAAATGGCTCAAAAGTCACAACTAACAGCCATGAATGTCCATCCCAACAATGGTTATCACGGCATGGCACGGCCCGACTGACACGACTCAAATGTCACCACCAAATGACTGATTTGAGTGACTAGGTGATCACCTTGTCAATGGTGTTCAGACTGAGTAACCGACTTTTCACTCTCCTCTGTCAACCATCAGCTCTGTCACAGCATCTTATGGATTTTTGGTGGACACAATGACATGAGCATGACTGTATGATTGACATCAGCGTACTGATATCAATAGGGGTTGACACGACATGCTCACGAATGACACGCACATGACGACCTGAATTTTGTTACCTGAGAATGTCAAGAATTGGCACGTTTCCTGACATTGTGTAATCGTAGCATAAGTGAGTTAAAATTTGTCTTTCATTCCATTTTGTCAAATCGATAGGACCCGCACACCGATTGGCGAATATCCTCCACGACTCTAATGTCGTTGTTGTCGACTTAAAGCCTGGGCTGGTCTACACTATACCTTCAAGTCGTAACTTTCTGATCGAGGAGGCATTAGTTGGTTGCGTGGACTTGGCAGGCCTTTATGTTTTTTCGTTAGAGTTCTGAAAAGCTGTGCAAGAGATCTAGAGGTGTTAAATACACATTTTTAAAAATTACCTCCATTTACTGCTATATGGCGCAGAAGCAAAAACTTCATCAAGGGCGGATGAAAACCCACTCAGTTGCTTCAAGCAAAAAGTTCCCCGTGTGATCTTTGGTACAGTTTGTATCTCAAGAGTCTGGAGGAGAAGGTACAATGAAGAGCTTTTCGGACTGTAGTACAGCGATATAGACCTACTCAAAAGGAATAGAATTAATTGACTAATGCTCCGTCCCGGACAATCTTCAACTCTATACTCCAGAGGGACAACGAAATTCCTGGCTCCTGGAAATTCGGACATTTTGTTTCTATAATAATTTTTTTTCTTCGGTCCTTGTGAATAACCCTTCTAAGCACAAATCAAAAGAAGTTTGACCCAAAAATTAATTTTGTCGGAGTTCCCATGAGTTCTGATAAGAGTTCTAGAACGTGTTCAATATCAATATCGTTTTCAAGTCGAAATAAAAAAAATTTTGAATACAAATTGAAAATGCAGAATAGCTATAGATGAGTTCTGATGAGTTTTTATGAGTTCTGGTTAAAGTTCCGGAAAGTACTCCTAAACAGGATAATTTTTTCGTAATAGAACTTTGAAAATGATAGAATTTGTAGAAATACTTTTTTAAGTTCCCCTGAGTTCTGACAAGAGTTTTGAAAATTAGTCGAAAAATTGTTCAAAAATTATCTTAAAAGTCGGCAATCTCAATTTTTGTCGAAGTTCCGATGAGTTCAGATTAGAGTTCCGGAAAATGCTCCAGAACAGGACATTTTTTTCGCAATAGAAACAAAAAAGTTAAAGATCTGTAGGTACAAATTATAAAAATGTTAAATATATTTGCTTAAGTTCCCATGAGTTCTGACAAGAGTTCTCCGGAAACTAGTCAAAGAATTGTTTAAAATTTTACTTCAAGGTCGGCAATTACAATTTTTGTCGAAGTTCCATTGAGTTCAGATTAGAGTGCCGGAAAGTGCATTTTTTCGCAATAGTAACAAAAAAGTTAAAGAAACTAAAAAATTAAAAAAATATTTGCGTAAGTTCCCGTGAGTTCTGACAAGAACAAGAGTTCTGAAAATTAGTCAAAAAATTGTTAAAAAATTATCTTAAAGGTGGGCAATCACAACTTCTGTCGAAGTTCTCAAGAGTTCTAAAAAGAGTTCAACAAAAAGTTGAGGAAATTGAAAGACAAATCGAAAATTCGAATTTTGTTCTGATGAGTTCTCATATGAGTCTTGATTGGACTTCCGGAAAGTGGTCCCAAAGTTAACAACCCTCTGGTAACATTTTGTATATGCGATGGTTGTCTGTAGTATGCGCAGGTGAGGTGATCTTTATTTTAGATGTGCGGGTTGGTGGCCCAACAATTCAATGCCTGCGGATCTTAAAAGAGGTCAGCTACTAGACCAACTGGGTCAGAGGATTCGTTTGATTTAAACCAAGCTATAGCTGTTTTCATTGCTTTCAGTCATTGGCCTACCTCTGAGAGCAAAATCATATCCAAACAGTGGCTGTATCTGCTCGAGGAGTCGTATCTCTATAGTTAGCTTGATCTTCGGCTGACTGAGGTCCACTTCCACTTGTGCGAGTTACCTAAGGTGAGGTATTTCTGCAAGGAAGTTTGATTAGACAGGATTTAGTTATCACGCTGCCATTGTCCTATCTTGCTCAACATAGAACTAAATCCTGAATTTGTTGAAGTGGACCTTGCAAGGTTTACAAGGTTTAAGTGCTTCGATCTGGGTGACTTGAACTATTTCACCCATTCAGTTAATTCGCTCTTACTATGGTTGGCTCCCATATATCTCCAGTTGAGGTCCTGTAGGCACTCCCAACGCAGATAGCATGACGCCTTAGATTTAGAGGCTATATAGATTATGAAAGAGTTTCACCCAAACGCGCCAATATTTGAATACCAAATGAGTTACATTGTAAGTCTGTCTGGCTGCGCTATACCACGCCAATTACCTGTAATGCTGTAATCAACAATAATTGCCAACAACTTGTTAAGAAAAAATTCATATTCAGATCAATTAGCTAGTATCTATGCAATGACATTCAAGAATTGTCATACTTCCCTAAGGCTCATTCCATTCCATATGGCTGGCTAGGCTATGGAGCTAAAAATAAATCCGTGACAAGCCTCAATCAATTTTGCGATTTTCCCACAATCAAGAATCAACATTCAAAGTTAACAACTCCGACTGACACTCTAAGCCAACAGCTATTCTCGGCTAATTAATATTCAAATCTATCATTGACAATTAATTTAAACATTGAACGAATGCACGATTCTGCGATGTTTATGTTTAGTTGTTCCAAGCGGCTATTTGAGAGAAACAAGTGTTTGTCGATGTTGCTGTTGTATCTATGTATCTATGGCCCCCTCACACGGGCACGTATGGCTATAAATCTCACCAGTAAAACCTACGAGAAGTTCAATACAGGTTGCAGCGAACTATAACTATTGCCGTCGACCACACACTCGCACCAGGCGAATTAGTATTCAAATACAAATTAGCGGTAGTGCTATTCACATTCGCGTATTCGTTCGTTCGCGAATGCGCGCGAATAGTTACTCGTTACTTAATTGACAATTTGCTGTATCGCCTGTGGCGTGCAATTAATTTGCAACACGTTGACAATTCGAACACAACCCACAAAAGCCAGAGTTAGACCTAATACCACAGCACGAAGGTGACGCGCGTAGGTTGAGTTCAATTTGAAGTTCCGGAATGGATTGCGAATGCGATGAGAGGGATTGAGGTACTGTACATTGTTCCAAGGTGTGGCGGTTCTGTTTTTTTTTGTGAGACTTAACAAGCGTCATAAAGTGGTAGGTACATCCAATCGATCTGTATTGAACTTTGACGGACATAACGAGCTGGATAATTTATGGATCGTCAAAGTGTCAAGCTGTTTCTTCTTTCAGATGATGGCACAGGTGACACACAGACGTTTGCGTCGTGTGTGGGATGAATGGCGTTCGAATAATGGATTTCATAGGTTGGTATATTTTGGCAGTGATCAAGTCGATCATCTTCGATCGTGTGCGATCTGGTTATCCATCCAATATCATCATCGATCGATCTTGATCGTCGAATCAAGTTCAAGTACTGTCACGATTTTAGCTTCGAATGCATCCTTAGTGGGCCCCATTGCTGTGTTGATTTTTGGCGCAATCAAAATAATCTCTAATTCACCGATCGCTATTGAGACCTACGTCTTTTTTTAAATTGTTAGAACTCGGGATTATATCATTGCCACTGTCATCTGAGAGCAACTTTCAGAACTCTTTAATATACGCCTTCTTCGAAGTCACTTTCACAAAAATCTTCCGGCAAGTACCTACCGTACCGCAGCCATGTATAGATCGCTTTGCAAACAACATCAACATCTAGATTTTAGAGGGAGAACCGATCTTGAAGCGCTGTAGAAGGGTGAAGTAGAAGCCGGACGGGTTTCAAAATTGGACATGATTTACTTGTGTCAGAAGCAAGCAGGAGTATCCTCTAGCCCTATTAGGACTTGGTGTTCTTCGAAAAATGAATGAGGATCAGCTTAGGAGATGGATCACAAAAGAAAATTCAGGATCTCATTCTTGTGGATGTTTCTAATCGGTGCAAAAGGTAAAACTCGAAAATGCTGGTCTCCCAATTTGTTGTAGACTACGTACACATTGAATCTATTTAACTTTTAACGCACTCAACTCGAGTCTCTCCTCTTTATCTAGCTAACCCCTTGTGGATGGTTAGGCTCAACAACTGTGATGGCCTGATCGAGTTCGTATGTTACTCGTTTCACATCACGTTAAGCAACAATTTCAATGTAATTTGCTGCGCATGATCTTTCCAACTAGTTGCTCAACTTTTCGTTTGCTAAAGTTGAGTTCAGTACGGCAAAATATTGATCAACTCCTGGCTGCTTGCTTTCCGTTGCCGTTGCTGCTCTTATTGGTCATTCGTGCTGATGTAAGAATCACATTTTAAATCAAGTTGAGGAGTGCGTTCAACCCTTTGCCCAACGTGCAATGCTTGGATCTAGTGTTCGAGAAGCATAAACTCATCCCTGTTGACCAACTGGAACAACAGAATTTTGTTTTATAATCACACAAGTTGATCAACTAGATTTTTGGAGGTTCTACAGCAATTTAATGAGTTGATCAACAAGGTGTATGGGGGCTATTTAACCATTAAATAAATTGATCAACTAGATTTATGGGGCATTGAGTTAATTGATCCACTCTGCAGTATTTGCAGGTCGCAAAGAATGAAAACATCCTAACTTTTTAGTCCGATTGCTATAACATGATGACAGATCGCGCCTATTCCCCGATCATGTTGGAGTTGATCAGCAATGAGGTGATCAATTTATTGATTGGAGATATTTATTCAATTGGTTGATCATTAGTGTTGCGCGATCACAGGATACATTTCAATGACATTTTACATTTATTTTTACATTTCATTGTCTTTGTAACTCCTCGCTTGCCAAAATTAAAATATTTTATTAATTTTTATGATAACAATTGATCATTAGTAGTTCGTGGGATCACTGTTTGAAAAACAATTCAATGCACGTCGAAATTAATCCCAAAATTATGACTGTAAAAAAAGTTCCAGTTCGTTAAAGTTATTGTCGTGAAAGTTATTGTCGATGTCGAAGCGATCTTTAAATTGATTCGTTTACTAGTTTACGGAAATTCGAACATTAAACGAAGCGATCTTGATCGAGCAAAATGTTGATCGCGATCCCCAAACTTCATGGTTTCATCATTCAAAATTGTCGAAGATCATACGAAGTGATCGACAATAATAATTGATCGTGATCCCTATGAACTATTTCAGTTGTTCGTTAATAGATCGTCGATTGTGATCTTCGAATTCATGCGTTTGATCTACTACAAAACGTGGAACATCGAGCGAAACGATCGTTGATTGAGATCCCCAAACTTATGGGTTTCATCGTTTAGAAAGTCGAAGAACAAACGAGTAGTAGCGATTGACAATAATTGATCGTGATCCTTGATCGAAAGCAGTGATTGCTATTGGTAATGATCTAGAAATTGTTGATCGCGATCTTCAAACTGATCGTGATTGAGAATGATCGAGCAGATTGTTCAGCGAGATCCTCAAAGGGAATATACAAAGTGATCGCGATCGAGAATGATCATGTAGATTGCTGAATGCGATCAAAAGAAAGTGGACGGTCTATTTAGCTATAAATAGGCACTGATATATGAAGGCGGGGTGGTTCAAATCTTCGCTTGTGGCTGTTGTGGCTGTTAAATTGTGTCCGGATTACCTTGCATTTTTGCATCTATTCGTGGTTCGTGGACTTGGAATAACATAATTGGGGCATACACACTCTGGATACTTTGACAATTCGTAGAGATCTAAGCATTCTGCTGGTTGAGACCCCCGCGCTGTCTGTCTGTCAAAAGTAAAATAAGTTAGCACGAAAGTCTTAATAAAGGCTTCGCCGAATTGATCGCAATTTTCTCATCCTTAGCGCGTTTTAAATTGTTCTCAAGCCAATCGATAGAAGCTTAGAAGTTTAAAGCGATGGTTCAAGAGAAAATTGGGATTCCTCTTCTCGGTGGACTACAAACCCCCGACAAAACTCGATGTATTTTAAAAAGACGCTTTCTCCACTGTTGTAATTTTATCAAGTTCAAGATCACCAGACGTATATACATCACTCAGAAGATTCCTCCAACTCCACGTGCTATGTGAACACGACATCCCGACAAATAATAATCACCTTAAACCGCTAAACAGCAGCTTCCTCTCTTCCAAAACATCCAGTAGCATTCGGCAGACAAACAAGAAGCCAACTCCGCACAAAGGAAGATACTCTAACACCGACACACCACCACAAATGGCCACAACAAACAAAGAGCGCGCTCACACAGCAGCCCCAGCGCAACAACATCCATTTGTTGGTTCTCGCCGCGATGCTTGGCCACCTTTTGTGTCCGTTAATTGGTTTTCAATTTGATTTCAATTTGTTGACCATTTCGTGACACAACGACACAACTTTCAAGGTAACATCAACGAATTTAACACAAGATACGAGGAAAACATTCGGCAACACTATTGTAGTGTCCACACACCAAGGAAGAGGAAGCAAACAAAAAAATAACTTCAAACCAAAATCACAAGATCAGCGGAGTACGATCAGTCGCCCGGACTAACAATATTTTTATTTTTTTTTTAAAGCCACAATTATTGTAATTCTAATTACTTTTGTGTTATTAACCATTTAACGTGCCTTGTTGACCATCAACGATCATCTCAATCGTACACATGCGCATGGGTAGCATGGGTAGCGTATAACGCAAGACAACCCACATGCGATTGAAGATCGTACAGAGTGCGGGTATCTATAGAGTATCTAAACGCCGTGACAACAATCTGATGACACGGCAACAAATTTTGAAAAGTTGACAAATCGTGCCAGCAGCCTTGAAAGTCATAATAATGATGATGATGCAGTACAGACACAGATATACAGATACAGATACGAGTACGCAGTGTTGTTGGTGTACGTACGTCAACACAACATCTCGATGATCGATATGACACTAACAGTAAAACGAAACGTTTGGGGATCAATTATCTGTGCGATAAACTTTTGACAAAGCCGATGTACTTAAGATCTTGTTAGCAAGTCTTGGGGAGGAAAACAGAATCGAGTCGGCCGGCCGGCGCGCGAGAGAGGCGAGAGACGCGCTTAAGTAAACGTTCACATGGCTAACGAGATTAGATGCGATAAAAGTGTTGTTATTAATCGTTTGGTGGGGACTGTCTAATTTTTTTTTTGTCATCTTGTTTGGCTAAGCTAAATGTGAGTTTTTGTGATGTTGTGATGGACCGTCATGATGGATGGTAGGCAAATTTATTATCTGTTTAGTGGATGCTCGGAGAGGGACAGGTTTCTATATGTATGGCTTTGTTGCGAAAGGCTAACAACTTGCGACTTGGTTATGAGGTGACATTCAATTAGCAATAGCACGTTTTGCCGGCCTCGACTGTAGCGAATTGGGTAGAGCCGTGAGCGAGTCTTTTCCCCGTGGAAAGCAGGATTCACACTATCACGAGAAAAAGCAGGTAAAATGAGTTGGTATAAGTACCATACCCGTCACAAGGGCTGTGAATGAATAAGAGATTGGCCATCGGTAGGTCCTCAACTTAATTTTGTCATAGGCGATCCAAATCAAACCAAATTACTTCTCAGAACTCAGCACAGGATATCCAAGGAAAGGAAAGTGCATGTTACAGGGTAAATATCAAAAACTTGGCCTGATTCAAGGACCAAATGACCAGATGAGTAACGTTCTCGAACAGGCTGTTATGTATGATACTTGACAGGAGCTAATAGAACAGTATACTTCGGCTTCAGGACGAAACGTTACACCATTGAATAGTATGCAACTGCAATATAGCGCGTCATGCACTTGCAGAAAAAAGCGAACCGAGCAACATTTTGGACAATGTTTTCTCTGTTTAATATAGAAACCAATAATATGGGAGAGGTTTTCTTAAGGACTCTGATGTCAAGTGATTTGGAACAGACAACGGATGTAACACTAGGTCCTAAGAACTCCTTCAAATTAGCCAATTGAAGTTGCATAGTGAGAGTGCGCTGAGCAACTTCGGAAGTTATCGCACTAGATAGGTAGATGCATATTGCGAATTAAAGACAACTATATCGAAGATAGAACTTTGTACTGAAGAAGTACCTCAAGGATCTGCCCTCTGGGACCATCAGTCTTATGGAATATGATGGCACACTAAGAACGCAGAGGCCGAGCAAAGATGATTGAAAGACGTTTACATCGGACATGATGGCTTTGACCCGGACATGGAATAACTTTTAGTTTTGACCCGAAAAAGAAAGAAATTTTGGATTTGGTTGGACCTGCAACTCCTTTTTGACTTTGAGACATACATGAAAGAAAGATATTGGCTTTGATGCGGTCGTAAAAGAAATGTTGGCCTTGAGCCGAAAACGAAAGAAATATAGACTCTGGCTCAAACACGCAGCAAATTTTGATTTTGACCCGGATGTGGATATCTACATTTTTGGCTTGATCCGGATTTGAATAAAATGTTGGCTTTGACCCGTACCTAAATGAAAGAAATTCGGTTTTGACGCGGATATTGAAGAGATTATGGCTTTGACCGGACATAAAATACCTTTTTGGCTTTTGCCCCTATATTTATAACAAAATTTTGGCTTTGACACGGATATGAATACATTTTTGACTTGATACAGATTTGAAGGAAATTTTGGCCTTGGCAAGTTCATTTAAAACTATTTTTTTTGTAGTATGTAATGTGTAATAAATTTTTTCTTTGACCGGACAGCCAACAAGTTTTGACTTTGAGTCAGATACGAAATAAATTTTAAGTATGAGTACGACATGAAAAAATGTCTGGTTTTGACCCGGACATATGGAATAAAATTTGGCTTTGGCCCAGATATGAAAGACATTTTTGTTTTGACACGAGAAAAAAGAAATTTCGGCCTTGTCTGGACCTGCAATTAATTTTTGACTTTGAGCTATATATACATGTGACAGAAATATTGGCTTTGATGCTGTCGTGAAAGCAATTTCAGCCTTGAAAGCAATTTTGACTTTGAACCGAATATGAACGAATTTTTGGCTTGATATGGATTTGAATGAAATTTTGACTTTAACTCAGACATGAGATAATATTTTTTTTTTGACCCGGGCATGGGACAAATTTTGGCTTTAACCGGAACAAATTTTGTGCTGGACAGGAAAAAAAATTTGGTTTTGAGCACTGATGAAACAATTTTAGGCTTTGACCCACCCAAACACGAAAGGAACTTCGGACACGAAAAGAATACTTATGTTTTATGTATTATTTAGCTTCTGTATGGTTGTGGTTATGGTTGTGAATTTTGCCCATGAACGAAAAATGTAATTTTGGGCTTGATATAGCCTGTTTACAAACCTTAAACAATAAAATAAATAAATAAACAAATAGGTGGCGCAACAGGCGGGTAGACACTCTAGGTCTAGCTTCTTGCAATCATTCATTTGTGTGAGTTTCTATTTTTGGGACGAATGGAAGGGACCTGCAATTTTATGCCGAGTTCGAACGGCTGAATTGAGAAGCTTTTTCAGGACAGTCATACTCTCCGATGTTTGTCAGACGTTCGCGAGAGGTGGCGCAGTAGAAAAAACCTCAAGATGGAATTTGTGTTTTTCCGGGGATCGAACCCGGGATCCCTCGCACAGTAGTTCAGCACACTAACCACTGCGCTACTGCGCCAACTTGACTGCCTATATTTGTGACACAGCTAACCTTTTTGCTGACCCCATTATGGTGCCCATGGTTATTCATATGAGGCTCCTTGGCTGAACAACACTTCCTTAGAAAGGGTTACTGATCCCCAGCCGAAACAGGTTGACAATTACCTCATAAAGTACTGCGCGGTCGGGCCTGATAGTTGGCATGTCCTAACTGATTTCTTCGAGTTACCCTGAGTTGGTATAGAGTTGGCCAACAGAACTTGAATCAAAGTCCGAGCGTGTGTCAAGTCATTTAGTTACGCAGCACTGTATTTATATTTGTCGAAGTTGGTATCTACTTCAGACCGACCTACTTGTACTCACATTTCGTATCCACACAATAAGAATATCGTTTAGTTGAGATGTCGTATAAGCTACCCCCCTTCTCTATGGAGTTTGAGAATTTCTGTTGTCCTTTGGTATCTTGTTACCTACTACCACTACGAAGCAGCAAATACACAGCAAGATCATCCCTTCTTTAACATATGCCATAATGCCTGTAACACTTACGGCACAAAGACCCATTGTTTCTGACTTACGTCACTCCACCGTGGTGCGATTGAAATTTTTCTAAAACAACATTCCACCCATTCAACTGGCGATCACTCAAAGTCAATCGCATCAACAATCATTGTTCTTGTGTTTATATCCTTTGTCCCTTTTTCCACGTAACAACGCGCCCACAACAAAGAGCAACAAACCCCGCACCTTTAGAAAAAAGTCATTTCACACTTGCCAACGAGCACATTGCAAATCCTTGAACAAAAACAAAACAAAAGAACAAAAAACGTCAACAATTCGAAAGACACCTCCTCTCCTTTGCCGTATATTATATTTCACCCACGTGTGGTGGGATCGCTACTTGACTAGAAAAATTCATTCCACAGCACAATTTACGCAAAGGATTATAATCACTGTCAAGGGTCCTATAGGCCAACACTCGAGATGACAATTTTCCGTGTTAGTCCTTCAACGATTCGTGAGTGCAGCCATCCCTCCCTCTGTCGTACAGTGACAGATGCGGACAGCTCTAGGGTAAACAATTGAATTCAACACAAAAATTCTTGAACAAGGTGAATAAAGTGAACGAGATGAACCACTTGAGTTCACCTATGCAAATAAATTGACGATGACTGTCACAAGTGGCGGCACGACGAATTCCGATGAATTTGTGGTGCAGTTTTTTTCTGCTGGCCTGTCCCATCTTACGACCGAAAGGGACAAAAGTAAAGTACCCACCTTGGCATGACATCGTCACTGAGTACACGGAGACCACCGCACAGGTATATATGATGCCCGCAAGTACTTGTGTTCCACTCGTCCCCACACCATGACCACTTGTCGCACTGTTTACTCTTGAACGAGTTCAAGCCGAGATATGATCATCATCTCATTGTTGGAGGTGAGTGGGTCCACTTGGATGGCTCAAGAGGTACAGAGAGTGCGTGTGTGGCACGATGATGTCTCCGGAGCGCACTTGACATCACCATTCAAGGTTTTTGTCACATGCACGACCCACAAAAGTATCAATTTGTGTATTGCGGCCGTCGAATTGGGAGGTCTTGGCCGGTGGCTTAGGTCCGGCTTCCGAGAAACTCTCGGAGACGATTGTTGTAGATATTTACATATAGTTTCTAAGCGCACCCTACTTAGGTCCACCGATCACTTATGCAGCATTTCTCTTCTCTTATACTTGCAGGTCACGCACTTGAGCTGCGCTGAAGAGATGATGACATCCATGTTGGCCATAAATTCCATTGAATGTCTTAATGAGCGTTAATCAGGATCACAGCGAAACCAGAGGGAGTAGCAGCAGTAGCGGTACCAACGACTATCCTCGCAATCCGGAACAGCTGGCCGCCAGACAGATGGTGATGTCACCCAGCCGCAGACCATCGCCACCGAGAGCTGCAACGCATCCGATGAATATGCATCTGAGCTCGCTGGCTCATGCTCAAATGCAGTTCCAGTCGCATTTGCAGCAGAAATTGGCAGCGGGTCTGCCGCCGAATCATATAAGTAGCTATTTTCGGAATCCACCACCTCCGCCGCCGCCGCCACCGACACAGGGGGGCAACTCGAATGCGCAGGGCGGTGGGGGTGGATCAGGTTCGAATCCGCTGAATCATCTGCAGAACATGCAACCGTTTGATTTCCGAAAAATTAATACGGCCGCGTTGGGCGCCTTTCCGCCGTCAATGATACATGGCGGCGCTCGAATGAGTCCAGAAATGGCCGCGCAGCAACAGCATCAACACCATCTGCAGCAGCAGGCTCTGGCTCAGGCTCGCAGGCGAATGTCGGACGAGAAGAACGCCTCGAACCAGTCGCTGTTCAACGCGATGGCAATGTCGGGTCATCACTTGCCGTTCCACCTGCCGCCTCCACCGCCACCACCTTCGGCGTCGTCGCAAAGTGGCCTCACGAACAATCAGGTGGCAGCAATAGCTGCAGCGGCAGCAGCCTCGGGTAATCCAATGCCGCACAGCTTGTTGGCCTCGCATTTTCCGTCGATGAATTTGCAGCGCAGCAAGTCGCCGGATATGAAGAAGGAGAAGTTCGGCCAGAACGCTCTGAACCTGAGCAATAGTCGGATGGAGGCGAAGTCGCCACAGAACAATCATCATCACCACCACCAACCCACCAACTCGAACTCTCAGCAGCACCAACACCAGCAGCATCAACATCACCAGCAGCAGCAGCATCTGCAGCAGCAACAGCAACACCAACAGAATCAACAACGAATGTCTCGGCTGAGCGCGTCTTCGATGCCGTCGCACCAGAACAGGAAGTCACACTCGCCCGGTGGCAAACGCCAGTGGGGGTCTCTGCCGGCCAACCTGGGAACTCAGTTCATCAACCCGGTGACGGGAAAGAAACGCGTCCAGTGCAATGTCTGTCTGAAGACCTTCTGCGACAAGGGTGCCCTGAAGATCCATTTCTCAGCGGTGCACCTACGGGAAATGCACAAGTGCACTGTCGACGGTTGCAGCATGATGTTCAGTTCTAGACGCTCTCGCAATCGTCATAGCGCCAATCCCAATCCGAAGCTTCACTCGCCGCATTTGAGGAGAAAGATCTCGCCCCACGACGGCCGCAGTGCTCAACCACATCCGTTGCTCTTGCAGCCGCCGAACGGTCTAATGGCTGGCGCCCTGAACCAGCTCAACCCGTTTGGAAGTTTTCCCCTACTCACACCACCGCCGGACATGCGCCATCATCAACTACCCGGTATGGACCTCAAGCACAGTCAAGACTTCCTGCATCGGTCGTACATGGACAGCGCCATGCTGGGTCGGTATGACGGTCGAGGTCCAGGTGATGGTCACAAGCAACATGCTCACCACATGGACCCGCACCAGGAAGACTGCGACGACGATGATGATGATGACGATCATGACGATGATCATGGGCTGGATGATGACGATGATGACGATGACGGTGAAGGCGGCATAGTTGTCGTCGGTGAGGAGTCCGACAATATGCTGGACAAGACCGTTTCCGATGACTACGCGACTGAGGGCGAAGATCAGCCTACGGACTTCAGTGTAACCAAAGATTCAAAGTCATCCGATGCGGACTACGACAACCACAGCAATACCGATGACTCGCTGAGCATAGCCGACTCGTCATATGGCGGCGGCAAGGAAGAGTTTGACAGCTCGACAGCTGCAATGGCTGTGATGAGCGGAGGCAGCGGTGCAGGTGATAGAGAAACCGGAGCTAGCTCGGGAAGTATGGGCTCAAAACGAAAGCGGAAGAGTCAAAACCCGGTCCGTTGCACCCTGCAGTCTGTGGAGAATTCCTGTGATAACTCGCTGGAGGAGTTCGATGTGGCCGATCTGTCGCTGAAGCCTCAGCAAGCGCTAACACCCGATGGGGCACTTGAAAACCCTACCCTCGATCTGTCGAAGCGGCCACGCAAGTCGGAGAGTCCGATGTCAGCAACGAGCTCGGAAACATCGAAAGTACTACCATCACCGCCGCTAACACCATCTACGTCGATCAATGGCAACGATGGCGGCACCCAATCGAGGCTCAACGCAGATGACGGTGGCACGACAAAAAGCGACTCCGATGCAGGTGAGCCCGAGAATCTCACCTTAGATCTCTCGGCGAAGAAAAAACCCTCAGAAGATGTGATCAAGCAGGAACCTCCAGAGGAACCGGAGTTGGAAATGCCTCAGGTGACTGTCGTTAAGCAGGAGCCCATCGACGAGCAGGGTTTTCCCCACAATAATAACAACAACAATAACAACGACCTTCCAGAGAGTAAAAACGAAGGCTTGCTGCCCTCGCCCCCACCTTTACGATATTCCGCTCCCGAAAGTGATCCAGAGCCCGCCGTTGGGGAGTGTCCCAACTACGATGACTTTACCGAAGAAGAAGAGGTCCCCATCGACAAGGACAATCCGCTGCGGTGCACCGCCTGTGGTCGAGTCTTCCAGAACCACTTTAGCCTGCAGACGCACTACCAAAACATCCATCTGAAGCTCCTGCACAAGTGTAACATAGACGGTTGCAATGCAGCGTTCCCCTCGAAGCGAAGTCGGGATCGCCACAGCTCAAATTCGAATCTCCACCGGAAACTGCTCTCCACTGGCAACTCGGATGATAACGGCGACGAGCACGCTTGCAATAACAACAAGCCCTTCGGAGGCTTGTCCCCAACAATCCAAGCAGAGTTTCTCGCCCGGCTATACGCCGGTTCCCATGGCATGCCGCCAATTAACTTTGCCGACGCCCTAAAGAGTCACTTCCCGCCGAGCAGTGCCCCCGGATTCCCGCCTGATAGCTGGATGGGCAACGATCCTCGGCTCTTCCACAACCCACTGGCACTGTTCCACGGCCTGCCAGGCCTACCGGGCTTCCCACCACTCTCCACGCATCTACTCTCAGCCTCTCCGTTCAACGGCCTCAATCTGTTCAGCCGGCGACCATCATCCGACTCGCATTCACCTCACTCGATCACCTCGCCACCGGCTGCTTCACCTGCCGCCGGCAACAATCATCCACCGCTTCGTCAGCCTGCCGTCGGTCCCTACCCCAATCAGCACGAAGAAGATCGCACCTCACTCTCGCCGGGCAGTAGAGACACACTCGCCTCGAACACCCATCATCCGACCCCGCCCGATCGGGTGTCGTGACCGTATCCAGAGTTCATGTCGTAGTGGTCCTGGTCCTGGTGATACAACCGGGTTCGGACAAACAAAAATGGTGCAATAAATCCAACGACCGATCGTCGTCGTTTCACAGAATGCTCATCATATCAAGCCGCCGCTTCTTAAAACCCCTTCCCTCGCTGTATCATATCCCCTCTAGCTAAGAGAATAAGTCGTTGTATAGAAATTAAAAAAAAAAAATACTCATCAGTGTTGCCACTGTATCATTTGTTTCTGTTTCCGTTCACTTGTTTCCTTTGTAAAAAAAGCAAAATAAATATATTTGTCAACGAAAAACGATATCTATGACCTTTAAAGTATTAAAATTATAAGCGCATCCTGCAAGCAGGTGCTGGTTCCTGAGAATATGGCGCCAAAACCACACTTAGGCAATTAAGAATTTTCATTTCTTTTAAATAAGTTGTAACCTCTTTTAAGGAATACAAGCTATTCACTGTTTATTTGGACCTCATTATATAGTAAATAAATATTAACTAAAAACAAAAAAAAAAAAGAATTTATATAAATAAATAAAAATATTTACAAAATACGAAAACAAAAATACATTTATGTTTTATAAATTAGTTTTTTTTTTTGTTTTATTATTATCTATTAATTTTGACTGTACGCTTACTGTATGGAAAAATATTAATTTACAACCTAGTTAAAATATTTTATGAATTATATTAAAAGAAAAACTAAATATATAAGAAAAATAACTTATAAAATAAAATTATCAATGAAAAGTATAAAACTAAATAAGAAAATAAATAATTTCAATGAAAAATTTAACTCTTGATTTTGTTTTGTTTTTTTTTTGTGGATCAATTCTTTACAGGTGGGAATAGGCTAAGGATCGGAATTGGTGGTTGAAGGTAGGCTCATTTCGAAGGAAGGAACATTAACATGGTTGAGTTTTTTTTAGCTTGGTTTTAAGTCATCAGCATACATATCTACATCAAACAGCAGCCATATTTTAATATGTATAGTAGGGTGGGTCGAAAAATTAAATTTCGTCCGATCTTTTTGGAATAGCAACCAAAATGTGACCCCAAGCTATAAAATGCGCGTACATATTTTTAAAATTTTTTTATTCTTGTCGGTCTACCCGCGCATTTCATTTGAATATGAAGATTATTTTGTGAAATCTGTCACAAATAGGTTGATTTTACAAGAATCCGAGAATTGTTTGCCAAATGAATTAAAACGTACCTTGCGTTAAAAATATAAGCATTCATAGTATTTATTTACTGCAAATCGAAATAAGGACAGTGACTTTCGTATATGAACATAAATTCGTACACTAAACAAGCCACGTGCAACCGAACAACTAGCATACGAACGTGTATTTGAATGTGGGTTTGTCATACGCGGCAGACTTAGGCAAAACGTTTAGAGCTATCGTCACGTTAGTGAACGACTTATGATTATCCGCATCAAGGCTAAACTCGCGAACATCAGCCCCATATGCGCTCGTAGAAGGAAAGGACCAGGCTATCAAAGAAAGTGTCTATAAGAGCTCCTCGAAAAAAAAGAGTATATTTGGTAGTACAGTTGGCAAGTCTGGAAATAGACATCCATTTCCTATACTACACATCTCAACATTCATAAGGCATTCAGTGACAACACTGACAACACAACAGTAGATAACGAATCAAAACAAGACAGACGGCGGCGCGGCGATCTGATTGGTCTCTATTAGTGTGGTTTTAGGCCAGTAAAGTCTACCGTCGATCAAATGTTCACACTTAAGGAGATCCTGGGAAAAGCCCAGGAAGTCCAATTCGATACTCACCACCTTCTCATCAATATAGAGCTAGACGAGCTATACAGAGCTTGCCATGTATAGTTTTGGTATCCCTGCAAAACTCGATCGTTTCTGTAGGGTGATGACGGAGAAAGCTCGCTGCTCAAGGTCTATAACGACCCTACCGAAACCTTTGATGTCAAAGAGGATTTAGACAAGTTGACGCGCTGCCATGTGACTTCTTCAACATCATGATATACTTGAAAGAATTGTCCGAGACTGACGTCTTACAGGCCAACACACAAGGGACGATCTTTCAAAAGTCTGTCTAATTACATGCATACGCCGATGATATTGACATAATTGAATACAGTGAGCTTTTGTCACCAGTACGTTAGCTAGTATAGAAACGGAGACGGCTAAAATGGGTCTAGCGGTCAACGTGAGCAAAACCAAGTACATGCTGTTATGAAGAAGGGAACCTAACATCGACGGATCGGACAAAACCTTACAATTGACAGCTAAACTTTGGGGTAGTGAGAGACTTTGTATAGGTACGAGTAGCTCGGCTGTTCTATCAGCTCTGATAACAACGTCTCAAAAGAAGTTAAACGATGGATAACACTTGCCAACCTATGTTGTTTCTTTGAGCTGAGAAGCAATTGCGTAATTGAGTCCTATTCCGAAGAACGAAGGAGATTCTATTCGTATATAAGGCCTTTATTATCCCAGTCCTGCTTTATGACACTGAAGCTTGTACTCTATTTAAAGCGGATGAAGCTATCCTCGGTCGCTTCGAGGTTTTCGGTCCCATCTACGTTGACGGTCTTTGGAGGAGAAGCCTCATCGACAAATTATACGATCAGTTCAGCGACATCGACCTAGTCAAAAATTGCACATCAGTTCTTTAAGATGGCTGGGACATGTAGCAAAGAGACAGCGCAGTAGAGGAAGACCTCGCCTTAGGTGGCGCGCACAAGTTGAAAGGGACCTCAACCAACTTCGAGTTCGCAACTCAAAATAGTTAGCCAAAGACTAGGGATTCTAAAAACCAAAACAAATATTTTTTAAGAACTTTCCTTCTACCCGCGCCTTGATTTTGAAAATTTGTGTTTTCCACAATATTTCGATATTTTTCAACAAAGGTAATTTTATTTTGAAAACTTTCTTAATAGGCGTAAGCGGCTCTACGGTTCAAAGTGAAACAACGCTTTAACTTCCCCAGTAAGTCTTACTGTTTTCAAAATAAAATGACCTTTGTTGAAAAATATCGAAATATTGGGGAAAACACAAATTTTCAAAATCAATGCGCGGGTAAAAGGAAGGTTCTTAAAAAACATTTGTTTTGCTTTTTAGAATATCTTGGATATGGGTCAAACTTTTATCACTATTCCAATCCAAAAAAAAAATAAAAATTTTTTTTTCATACATCGATGACCCACCCTAATGTATAGGTAAGCGATATTTTATAAAGAGCAGCGGACCCCAATGACTCTTAAGCTTCGCCCATAAGATCATGAAAATTATTCTCTTGTTGAGGGAAACTCAGGACTGTCCAGAGAGACGGAAATTATTTGTTATCTTAACAGCAAGTCACCCGTTTACCTACTGACAGAAGCCACACTTTCAGGACAGCAAGACCTACACAACGACCACTGCGCAAGCTGTAGGCACATTGAAGGGACCGAATATAAGACCGAGCTAAGAATTAATTTTTGAAAATTCTCATCAAGCGCACTGAAAGGCCGGTCAAGGTTTGTAGGAAAAAATTATTATTTTTTTACCAATCGATTTCAAACTCGGTTTTTGTACTTTATATACAAAGTACAGAAAATCAATTTCCCGGATTTGCTTGGGGCCCGAATTATTAGCGACGGGAAAAGGGGGACTCCTTATGGGGAACATTTTTACCCGAAAGTTGAAAATTTAACAGAAACCGATTTTATAATTATATATATAATTTTATAGAAAACCAGAAAACCCCTGCAAAATAGAGAAATAAAGAATTCAATTTAAAATTCATTTAAATCAATGATAAACAGTTTTTATTGTAATGCTCTGTGGTACACAATATTTTGTTTTTTCCGGGAATCGTACTGCCAAGATAATAGTATTGTCTATCAGGATGATGCGTTTGCAATGTTTTTTTTTGTATGCGAGGCCCCAGACCCTTTGTCAGGAACAGTCCTGGTCAATAGGTACATAAGATTATCTTTAAATTTGAGCTCAATCGATTCGCTGGTTTTCGATATATGAGATTTTGAATGCTTTTTTTTCCTATGGAGGTGCCACGCCCATTGGTCCACTTTTGTCCAATCTTCACAGGAACACATATCTATGATTACCTGTAACATTGAGCTCAATCGATTAGGTGGTTTTCGAGATATAAGATTTTGAATGTATTTTCAGTATGGGGAGTGCCATGCCGCCATAACTCATGAACTAATACACATACAAAGGCAGTATATATATCTAAACCATGCTATTGACATAACTTTTTATTAAAAATTTCCAGAAACAAAATCGGTTCACGCATTACAGAGAACATTAATTACAAACACAATACAACTTATTTTTATTATAGAAAAAAAAAAACTTCACCTTCAGCTGAAACAGCATCAATTTCAGCTGAATCGGTTTCAACTTAAATTATGTGTTGCTTGGGAGAAAACTTATTTTAAGCTATCTTCGACCAAAAATGAGTCAAAGGACTTATGATTGACATTAACTCGATGAATGAAAAATCATAGACTCTCGGTAGTCATTGAGGAAACCATTGCGACAGTGGTCGTCTACCATCCACCACAACTAGTCGAAACGCATGTCTTACTATAAAGTAAGAAACGACTTTTATATAATACCTAGCTATAGCAGTCACCTATGTCGCTCACGTCGTCTTTTATTACCCGCATGTGGCTGAGGCTAAGGTCATATCTCTGAAGACAATTATGCGAAATCTTATGAAAGGGGTAAGGGGGTAATTTTCAAAACTCCGAGACAACTTTTAAATAAGTTTTAGAAATTTAAAATCAATCAAGTCACAAAATAATTAAAAGGAGCGCTTAAAACAGGGAGGCTGGACTTGCACCCTTCTAGTGACTGCCCCAATAAAACGGCCTTATAGTACAAAATCAGGCGTGGGATTCTATAAAAAACGAAACGAAAACCGCTTTCGTTTTCACTAAACCTGTCTCTATCATATCCGTGGCAATAGACAGAGACTGCTATTGTCGAAACGATATCGTTCGATCGTTTTCGTCTTACATAATCTGGCCCCAGAATTTCCGGAAAGAAATTATTATTTTCTATTCCAAATTATGTATGTAAAAGAGAAAATACAGATTTTTAATTAGAAATCTTACATTTTTTATTGATTCATAGAGTATACAGCACATTGGATAAATGGCCGCCACAAGTAGCAAGTACGTTTCTACACTTTTATTGAAATTTTCTACGACCGTTTCGCATAAAATGCCTGAATTTCATTAATACACCTCCCAATTTCCTTTTTCAAGACGTTGCGTTGGTGGTCGTGGGCATGTTTTCATAGACCTTTGACTTCAAAAACTCCCAAAGAAAAAAGTTCAATGGCGATAAATCGCAAGATCTGGACAGCCAATTCTGATCGCAAAAACGGCCGATTACACGCTAAAGAAATGACTCATGCACTCATGCAGTAATTGAATTGTTTCTCCGGCTGTATGACATTTGGCATCGTCTTGTTGAAACCACATGTTGGTTACATCCATATCTTGTAATTTGGGCACTAAAAACTGGGTTATCATGTCACGATTTGAGCACCATTAATTGTTACTGCCTGACCAGCCGAAGAATGGTTCGATAATGACTCCGGCCCAAAATCCGCACCAAAATGCGACAATTTTGACGATTAATGAAGCCATCAAAATGAAAATGAACTTCATCACTGAAGCGCTCTGGCATCCGCGTATGGCTTGATCTTTGAAACTGAGGTTCGGTCTTCCTTGTCTTCTCGGGGGCTCTTGTGCTCACTTACTTCAAGGCCAACGGATTTCGCCTGTTCTTCAATCGCTGTGAACACTTCTATCACGGCACGCTGGGAGCGACTGATGATGTCAATATCGTCCGCATAGCTCAGCAGCTGGACGGATCTGTTGAAGATAGTGCCTTCCGTGTTGACGTCTGCCCTGCGCACTATCTGCTCCAGTACGAGATTGAAGAAGTCGCATGATAACCCGTCTCCTTGACGAATTCCGGTGCAAGTTTGAAATAGATCGGAGGAGCTGCTTCCAAAAAACTGGATAGGATCTTGTATGCGACGATATGCGATAGTTCTTGCAAGATATAGGATCGCCTTTTTTGTAGATGGGACATATGGAGCTGATAGTGCAGTCATCGGGCATGTTTTCTTCCACCCATACTTGGTTGATGATTTAAAGAGGTCCACTGATAAACCATCAGAGCCTTGTTGTTCTTAAGCTTTTTTATAGTTAGACCAACTTCTACTATACTACATAGGTGGTGGAACTAGTTCTTCATTGACTGGACGTGGGTTCTCTTCTTGCCCTATCACTCTCTAACATGATGCCCATTAAGTAACTGCTGGAAATGCTGCTTAAACACATCTACTATACCGTGCGCTTCGGTGACTAGGTTTCCTTCGTCGTCGTCTTTTTTTTTCGACTACTTTACTACCTATAGATATTTAAAATAACAAACCGCGAAGACAGAATCTTAATTGAATTAACACAAAATACAAATAAGCTATCAATTTATCCAGTTTATTTAAACTTTGGTAATTGGGATCATGAATTTGACAATTTGTATAATCTTCTACTTAATTACAATTGTGAAAATTTGATGCTAATAGGGGATTTTAATGGTCGAATAAGCGATTTCCAAAACTCAAATTTTTTCAATAATGCAAGATTTGCATATAATAGGAAATCGTTGGATGAGATTTGTAACAGACGAGGAAGGCTTTTGTCAGAGATGATTGACGATTTTGGGTTTTTCATTTTGAACGGAGTCTCTGAGGGCGATGCACGGGGGGATATTACGTTTATCTCTGAACAGGGCTGCTCGGTGATAGATTATTGCTTGATCAAGGAGGATTGGTTTAATGTCGTTAAGGACTTTGAGGTGTTTACTGCTAATTTCTCTTGCCACTTGCCAATAGTTGTAACATTGGAATTTAATTGCCTTCAGGAACACAGCGTACCATCTAATTGTGCTCCCAACCTTAGATGGGTTGAAAGAAAAGCCAGTTGTTTTAGAAATAAATTGAATGACCAGGTTTTTAATCTCCCGAACCCTCTCACATCTACCATTGATGTCACGACAAATTCAGTCTTTTGTGCGATACGGGAGGCTGCTAAGGGGATGGAAAGCTCCCAGTCAGTCCCTTTTTCATCGAAGTGGTACGACAAAGATTGTATTAAGCTAAGAAAGAAATCATTTACGTTTCTTAAGCTTTTTAAGAAAACTAACAACTCTTTTTTTAAATCTTTGTATCTAGAAGCCAACAAAAACTACAAAACCTTATGTAAATTGAAAAAAAAAGTTATCTCGAAAAGTCAGCGTCTACTTTATCACGGTGCAGAAACTCTAGAGATTTCTGGCGCAATGTTCGTATATTGGGAGAGTGCAACAAAAAGATTTCGACTTCAATTAGTGTTGAGTTGCTCGCAAATCACTTTCGAGATCTCTTATCTCCAGACCCGAATCAGAAGCTGATTTCCTTTGCCCTCCCTCGAGTCTATATTGAAGAACTGGACTCCACTTTAGTCACGTCAGAAATTTCGGCAGCTCTAAAAAATATGAAAAATAATAAAGCCTCAGGGCCAGATGGAATTTCAGCTGAGTTTTATAAGCAATCGACTGAGTCATTTCTTGCATATATTTTAGAGCTTTTCAATAAAATTTTCCTGGATGAGGCGTTCCCAGAATGTTTTAAAACCTCTAATATATGTGCCATTTTCAAAAAAGGTGATCCTTCTCTGCCTGAAAATTATAGAGGAATCTCAATGCTAAGCTCGCTAAGAAAACTCTTCACTCAAGTTCTTTACCATAGGTTAGTGACTTGGGTCGAACGGAATAGCGTTCTTAGCATTTTCCAGGCTGGTTTTCGAGCCAATCTGTCGACAGTGGATCAGATTTTTACACTTACAACTATCGCAAAACGGTTTATAGAGAAAAAAAAGAAACTCTACGTATTTTTTGTGGACCTTAAAGCTGCTTTTGATACCGTCAACAGAAGGTCATTACTATTTAAGCTAGCAGCGTTAGGCCTATCGACAAAAATGATTAGACTTTACGAGCAACTTCTTGCAAATACGTCTGCAGCGGTCTGCAATGGTAAAATGAAATCATCCACTTTTCCTACAGAATCTGGAGTTCCACAAGGATGTGTTCTGAGTCCTTTAATATTTTCTCTTTTTATAGATGACGTGTGTGACAGCATCCCAGGTGGGATTAAGTTCGGAGATATAGATGTTAAAGTATTGCTTTACGCGGATGATCTTGTCATCCTGTCTGACAATCCATTTACTCTCCAGCTGCAAATTAATAAACTAAAGGATTATTGCGATACTTGGGATCTAAAAATAAACACAGCGAAATCAAAAATACTTGTATTCAGAGCGCAGAATCGTGCTGGTAGAGAACATGTTTGGTCACTGGATGGTACTCGAATTGAAGTTGTAAATGAGTTTAAGTATTTGGGATTTGTATTAACATACAATCTTAACATAACAAATCACATCAAGGAAAGAATTCTAGTAGCTAAAACAGCAATCAACACCATGTGGTCTAAGTTCTTTTCGAATAAAGACGTGGATCCTGCTTCCAAATTCAGAGTTTTCAATGCCACCATTAATAGTTGTTTTTGCTATGCGAACGAGACTTACGGTTATCAAAGGCGTGATGAGATCGAAAGCATACAGAGATATTTTTTCAAACGGATTTTTAGGCTTCCACAATCTACACCAAGCTACGCAATTCATGTAGAATCAGGGTTACCCTATATCTTTACAAAGAACTTAAAGGCAAACGCCGATTACATCACCAAAGTTATGCAAAGATCTAGGAACAACTTACAAAAAAAAGTCCTGCTTATAGCTCTAAGATGCAGCTACTCTCCAATCAAAGACTGGTACGAATTAGCCGAAGCAAACAATGTATCTATTGAGCTAAATGAGAACAACGCTTCTGAGTGGAGGGGTAATCTTTATGATTGCATCGCTGCTGTCGACAGCAATCTCTTTAAGCTTTGCTTGGATAGAGCAAAAGAGTCATCTAGCAGATCAGTATATAGGCAGCTTAATCTTACCTTGGGTTCAAACAATTACTTTAATAATAATTTAACAGTTTTGGAAATGAGTTTGATTTTCAAAATTCGAACAGAAATTCTAGAACTGAACTTCAGACCGCATAGAAGCGATTTGAACCCCAGGTGTTCACTATGCAACCTTGATCAGAACGAGAATGTGTTTCACTTTCTTGCATTATGCCCAATTAACCAGGAAATTCGCAGACTGCACTTTGACAAAAGCTTTTTAACGTTTGATGAATGTGCTCAAATCCTTAATGGATGTAGTGGATGGAGATCGCTTATCCGATTTGTCGTGCATGCAATGAATGGAGCAAGTGTACACACCAAAATAAAAGAGTTTATAAATATTTATACCTACTAAACATTAGTTAAATAATGAATTTAATTAAATTGAAGTTCAGCCAGACATACCTGTTAAAAAGTCGGCTAATATTATAGATCTATAAGTTAACAAAACAAATGTACTGATTTTGAATATGTCTCAATAAAGTTGAATTGAATTGATTGAATTGCAATGAATTACCGAAATTCGTTTGCGACACTGTAAATAATTTCTTTGTTTTAACTAAACTAAAAGCCCGGACTTATTCAATGTTCTTCCCCCTAACTTTGTTTTAGCTAAACTAAAAGCCTGTCAATTTTTTAAGATTCTGTTTTTACTTTTGAATTTTTGTTTTAGCTAAACTAAAAGCCTGTAAATTTTTTAAGATTGTGTTTTCACTTTTTAATTTTTGTTTTAGCTAAACTAAAAGCCTGTCAAATCTGTGAAGACTCTGGTTTCGCTCTTTAATTTTTGTTTTAGCTAAACTAAAAGCCTATGTACTATTTAATACAAAACTTTTTGTCTCATCTCAATATATTTTATCTAATTGCAACTCTCTGCTTCCAATTATTGTTATTTTTGTTCACTTTGGATATAGTTGAAAAGCCCTTATATATAAAATTAACTCACTTGTAATGTGTGTAATACATATATATTCCGAGTATAGGGATAAAAAAATGTACTTCTAATAATTGTATTCTCTCTTTTCATAATTTTAATGTTCATAAGTTAAAGCGGCAGACGGCAGATAAGCCAAGCTGTGAATCAAACTTTATTTCAAACAAAATTTGTAACCTCAATGAAAATGAAAATAAAGATTACATAATAAATAATAATAATAAATATTTAAAATATATCCCATCTCCAAAGAAAAACATCATTGGTAGGTAGGTATAAAGATTTCTTAAAAAAAGTCAACTCATCAATTCTTAAGGTTTTAGGATTGAATTCGTTTGAATTTCCATCGCCACTCTTGGGAGTGGATCGCACTGGATGTTGTTAATTTTTCATTGCATACTTTCAGCCACAACTAACATTTTACATAATGTTGACCAACATGCGAGGACTGGTCCAATATCAACTAAACAAAAGGATACATCTCAAGATTACAAAAAAAAAAACTGATTAAAAGAGCTCGAACTATTGAGCGACCCTTTGGTTCTGTCGGTGAGAGCACAACACATATTTGGTTTTTTGCATTTCACAAAAAGGGCAAAATATACACCAACTTCCCTTACAAAATTTGCTTTCAGATTTTTGAGCTTATTGTCACAAAATGATATCTTTCAGAAGTCCGTCTTTCTTTGACAATTTTCTAAACAAGCAGACCATGTGTCTAATGCAAGAACGTAAGAAAGGGTCCGCCAAATAACTTTTTTTTTTTTGAAAATGCTATAAAAAAAAACTACTGAATATTTTCTCAAATTCCTTTTTTTATTTGAAAGTACAATCCTTCCGGTCCGGTTAATAATGGAAAATAATTTTATTCAAATGGCTGCCTCGGCTGGCCATGCAGTAGCCTGCACGATCGGTCCAATTTTTAAGCACATTAGCGATTGTGTGCAGCTGTATTTCACCAATGGCTTCACGCATATTGTCCTTTTCCTTTAAAGCGTCAATTGTCTCTGGCATGTCGGCGTAACACTTATCTTTTACGGCACCCCACAAATAATAGTCCAACGGTGTCAAATCGCAGCTCCGCGGTGGCCAAACGACATCAGCATGCGATCTTCAAAAACAGGGCGCAAAACATCGAGTGTAGCTTCGGCTGTGTGGCACGTAGCGCCGTCCTGTTGAAACCAAATGTTGCCAATATCCTCCTCTTCAATTTTTGTGAACAAAAATTCGTTCAACATGGCCCGATAACGATCGCCATTGACTGTAACGGCCACTCCTTGCTCATTTTCGAAGAAAAATGGCCCAATTATGCCTCTGGACCAAAATCCGCACCAAACAGTGACTCGTTTTGGGTATATCGGCTTTTCAATGTATGCGTGCGGGTTTTCTGTGCCCCAAATGCGACAATTTTGCTTGTTTACATACCCGCTGACGGTGTTTCTCTTCTTCCAAAATCCGTACGCAATTTTCGCACACATTCTGCAACATCACCATGATTTTCAAAGTAATGTCGCAATATTTCAAGCGTATACACAACCATATTCGTTCAGCGGAAGGATAAAACTAATTATCTGTCAAATCAGACATGAGCTAAGTGTTACCATTCGCGAAATAAGCACTAGTTGAAAAAAAAAAACCTTAGATGGCGGACCCTTTATGTGGTACAGCGCGGGATGATGATGGTGGTAACACTTCTAGTATCTATACCATTCTTGTCCTTAAAATTCTGTCCTAAGCATCGAATCCTCACGAAGAAAATTCGTAAAAGCTCGATAATCGTATATAATACAGGAACAATGTAAAGAAGTTTTACCAAATAGTTAAAACGGACACAAAATCGCGTAGAAGCCTATAGATATAACGAGGGAAAATTTGTTTAGATTCACCTTTTGGTGCTGAGAATATGCAAAAATTATTTCTGCAGACTCTATAATGGTGACGAAGACCAGAATCCCTCTGTTGGGCAGAACATACAATTCAATATTGATAGACAAAAATTCCGTCCACTCAAACTGGATCAAAACTAATGGCATCAATATCATTTGCCCGGTCCACAAGAAAGAAGACCCCTTTTCGACGCGCCAACTACAGATGTCTCCTTGACATCGCATTCAAGATCCTATCTGCCATATTGTTTGAACGCCTAAAATCCTTTTTAAATAACCTGATTCCCCCTATCAGTCCGGGTTTAGGCCATCAGGAAAGTCCACCGACGCAATGAAATTTGACTTCTGCAACGTCCTTCTTAAAATAATTGTCCGAAACTCTCAGACCAACAAACAAGGCACGATCTTTCAAAAGTCTGTCCAGTTACTTGCATACGTCCATGATATTGACATAGAACACAGTGAGCAGTCACTGGTACGTTTGCTAGTGTAGAAGTATATACGGTCAACAAAACAACAAAAATGGTCAACGATTTTTATTTTTTTGTCAGGAGAAGGAACACCCAACAACGACGAATCTGACAAAATGGCACGACCGACAGCTATATAATTGTCAGGTATAGTCAGAGACTTTTTCTACCTGGGTTTTGCTATAAATTCTGGCAGGAACATATGAGAAGCAGTTAAACGAAGGATAACTCTTGCCAACCAATGGTTCTTTGGACTAAGAAAGCAATTTAGTAAAGGAGATTTTGTATACGACCTTGATCATCCCAGTCCTGCTTTATGGCGCTGCGGCTTGAACTCTATTTAACGCAGATGGGTATATCCTCGATCGCTTCGAGAGAAAGATTCTTCGTAAAATGTTCGGTAACCATGTGTTGACGGGCCTTGGCGGATGAGATTCAACGACCAACTATTCAAGCTGTACAGCTACATCGAGCTTTACAAAAAAATTACTCATCGGTCATCTAAGATGGCTAGGAAATTTAGGGCGGATGGAAAAAAACGTCCTCGCCCTTAGGGTCTTCGAATCTAACCAGGATTGACAACGCAGTAGAAGAAGACCTCGCCTTAAGTTTCGCACGCAAGTAGAAGCCGACCTCAATCGACTTGTAGCGCGCAACTGGAGGCAGTTAGCTAACTAACTGGCTATAACTGGAGAGATTTGTTAGTTGTGCTTCAAGTAAGTAAGGTTTTAGTAACTATCCTGTTACGGTGCGAATGTATTTTCTTTTAAATAAATTGAAATACATTCAGAGTCCTGCAATGGGTGCTTAGAAATTTGCTAACTAAATCTCGAAATTAGTCTTAAAAAGCTTTTAAAATACTACGATTGTGATGTCCATGCCCTCGTCAGGTTATCTTTTGCCTAAAGATACATCAAGGCATCATAAACATTTGTTAGCAGACAATCCCATATTGTGCTCTAAAAAAAATTCGAGCAACTCTTATACCCATCCATATTCGATAACCTTTCGCATTTTACACGCTCAGCGCGTTTTACTTAACGCCTCTCTAGCATTTAAATTACAACACCCTATCTGTCAATCGGCTTGACCGACTTAACAAATTCATATATTTCCTATTCGCCTCGAAGGCTGCTCTCAATTTCGTATTGTTTTCGATTTTTTATCTCGTATCTATGCCACCCATCCGGCAAAAGTCTGCTCCAAATCTTTCATCGCACCTAATACGGTTCATCAAACATCAACAAGTCGCCATCGAAACACAGCGCCAAGCTGTTGTAGAAGACCGCAAGATACACAATCTAAAAAGCAAAAAAACAGAGAAAAAAAAATGACATAATCTTCGGCATCATCATTGCCATATTCAAGTCTGCATTTTGACCCATTGTGTATCTAGACTCTAGAGATACGAGTATATATATAGGTATAAATTTTGAAATCCTATCCTCGGGCTATTGAGCCTCCGCCGAGATAGTTTCCAATGTGTACGCTCTCCATTACAAATCTCAGCCCCGAAATTGCACAATCGAACTTCATTCATACAGGTGTGGCCTGGCCGGCCGTATCGTTTGCTTGTGTATCTGTGGACTGTAAGTGCGCGGGTATTACAAAGCCGCCATAGGCGATCTCAGCAAAAAGACGCATTTCAATAGCAAAATCTATCTTTCTGCATCTAAATCCGAAATATCAACCCAAACAAATGAAGATAGCCCCATCAGATGCAGACGACGTTATCCAATTAAGAGAAAAGCAAGTAATCGGACAAAAAAGGCCAACAACACGGGTAGTCGTTGGGGGTGAAGTCGTTTTGCAGCTGTAGGTGGAGCTGCTTGGCAAATTCACCTGTGCCCCGCCCTAAAGGACATTCACCTTTTATTGGAGAGAGAGTCGTAACAGGCAAAGGACATTTGTCGAGTATGTCTCTGTTGCTCCTGTTCTGGTGGGTGGTTGTATGGGATGTACATGTCAGGTGGGGACTTGTTTGACTTTGTCCCCCTGTTTGGGTGGTGTGGACGCTGAGCCAGAGCGCAGTATCATATTTCTGTCGACGGGTAGGTGGTTTGCCAATGCATCCCTGCAGTTGCTAGCTATACCGTGTACATAGATGCAAAATGTAAATGAGCCCTTTGGCAAACTGTTATGGCAGTTACTGATGGAGATATCCTTGCAAAGTAGTGCAGCGTATGGCATTCGAGATGTTGACTGCGTATTTGAAGGAGACTCGGCAGGACGAATTATGTCCTTTTTTCTGTAAATGCAATCACCCTAATGGGTACGATATGTGGAGTGGTGCGGTTTAACTGAAGCAAACTTTTTCTGAGACCTTTATGCTAAGGGTTTTCTGGGTACCTATAAGTTGGTTTTGGTTGGTGTAAAGCAGTAAACTGGTCAAAGGAATCAATATTTTAAGGTGCTTATAGTTGACGGTAGTATGTTCCATCAAACGGACCTTTTCTGATGTACAACGATGTGAATTGAGTCACAGGGATGTTGTAAGGCGGGTGTAAATTCTAGATACACATAGAAAATAAAAGTAAGTAGCAGTTGTTTAAAGAATTCCTCAATGCGCCAAAAATTAATGGAACATCTTTCGTAATTAGGAGAGGAGCAGTGAGCTATTTGAAACCATTCAAAGTTGTAAAAAGTGCCCTAAAATCTGAAGACGAAAGTATTAAGAGAGCAGATCGACGAACCCAAATATTTTAAAGATGGCATTACTCAAGTAAAGAATTAGAAAGAGCCCCTTCACTGCTTGAAGATGAAACGTGACGTGTTAAGTGCGCTTGTACATCATCATATGGAAGCACATGAATCAACGAACAAGTGTGACACCAGAACCGTTTAAAGAATCCCTGAAAATCTGTCATGTGCTCCATACAACACCCGGTGAACGACTTAAACGGTAAAAGGCTTATAAGGTTAAAGCCTCATAAGGTGAATGGCTTATACGGCGCTCTACTTAATTTTTATTAAGGATAAGGAGCAATTTCTATGCGTTTAAAGAAAGTGGTCGCCAGTTAGACTGAGCTTGTCGAGTAACGACGAAATCACAAACTTTAGAGCGCTAATAAACAACAAGGCGCTTCGATTCGATGGTATATACCTTCAAAGCTTTTACGAGCAGCGTCAGTAACATTAATTGAGCTGCTGCACCCTCACTTCTGCAGAGAAATTCCCTGATGCGTGGAAAATGGGAATGCTTGAAAGTCCGTTCCAAATCACTTGAAACCAATTATCATGAGAAACAGAGTTGAAGTCAAAGGGTATTGTGGAGTTGCTAATGTGCCTAAAATGTATACCTAGTTAAGTGAGTCTGAAAACAGCTGCCGAGCAAGCAGGATTTCGGACGGGATTATTCCCCTCCCTCAAAGAAACCATCATCTTTGAGGGAGCGGATCAGAGAGTCGAATACTGATCATACCTCTTTATCATTTCGAAGAGGCTTTCGATAGTGTCAAAATAGCTATATATGATGATCCAATAGCTTTCATACACGTTCTATAGGTTGTCAGAACAATACCTAAGTCAGTCTCCTTAAAGGCGTTTAAGAGCCCTCTATATGAAGCGCCATGCGAATCAGTCAAATACAAAGTATATGACAGGGTTAACCTATTGATGACTTAAAACTTTGGCAAAGGTTTTCTCTGGCGAAAACAGAGCGTTAGCTATATCCAATAGTTCTAGAACCTTTAGCTCTTGGCGAACTTTTGATCTCCATGGCACTTTCTGGGTGAAAACTCATAGACAACGAGCGCAATTGGATCTCATTTCTGAAAATTAGCATCAAAGGACATTCTGCTATTGCTATACCTGCTGTGGGTAAATTAGTCTCCTGTACTGGCAGCACTGTGGTCTTGACGAAAACGGACCTAGTTATATTTACCGTAGAGATGAAGTTTTTCAGAGCCTAAAGTTGAAGGGTAGACGGTTTCAGTCACCCTTTGTCTATATGCCGTATCTATCAGTCACCTTCACCTTGGCCTTCATACAAATCAAAGTATATAATTTTGCTATAGAAAGCTTCTATGGAAAGGGCAGATTGCCGAACGTTCTCGAAAATGTCTTGCAAAGTTGTTTTTGACTCTATAACAGACCTCATAAAACTCTCTAGTGAAAATGCCTGTATGAACACGTTCATTAAGAGTCTTTCTAACTGCCCGCCGGTCCGCTTTAGAAACTACGATCGACCATCTTCCTCTATAGACATGATCTCGTCATTAAAAAATATGCTAGGAACGCCAACCATTGAGCTCAAGGGAGCCCTCGAAAATCGAATTAAAAGTTGGCTCCAAATATGAAATACTGGACACAAGCAAATTTTTCGGGGTTCTTAGAAGTTTTTTTAGAAACATTTTTAGCGGTGTTGTGCCGGACGTGATTGGGGACTTTTCTTTTAAGGAACTTTATTCGAGAGGTTTTTGAAACAATTTTCGAACATTTGTCGGTGTGCTTTCCAAACCGTTTTTAAGGCAGCATTTTCAGAACATTCAGAACATATTTCAATGAGGTTTTCTGGGCTTGTAGAAAGATTTTTAAATATTTTTTAAGCTACTGGTCGTGCAGTTTTAGAGGAGTTTTTGGAACGTTTTTCGGTAATTTTTTGAAGCATTTTTGTGTAGGCTTTCTGGTAAGATTTTGAGCATTTTTGTGGAGCGTTTTTGGATTATTTTCCGATCGTTAGAGGCTTTTTTTGGTGTGCTTTTATGATGTTTTTCGATCGTTTTTTGGGGCTCATTAAAAAGTTTTTTTGATGCATTTCTTTGAACTTTTTGGACAGATTTTTAAGCGGTTTTTGCAAAAGTTGTTCTGTTCGTTTCTTCGACCGTTTTCGAGGATTTATTCATGGCTTTTATTGGTACATTGTTCGGGGATTTTCTTTGGCGTTTTGTTAACGCGTCTAAGGGAGTTTTTCAGTGCGTTTTGTAAGTTTGTCAGTATGTTTTGTGGGAAGTTATCCTCTACTTAAGGTCGCTATTGTGTTTCACGAATGGTTGAAAAACTGGGAGGAGAAGTAGCCGAATGCAGGTATCTGGCCTTATCCTTCTGCCCTCTGAAGCATTTGAGTATCTTTCAAGTGGAAATCATGCCATTTTATCAAACCACAACAATATTGTCAATTAATAATGAATAACGAAAGGGCATTGTCATGTATCGGAACTTATGAGAGCACCTTCCTTATGAAATATCTAAGGCACCATTACTTGTGATACCGCGCCAAAGACTTGATGCTCACGTTGGGCGCCAGTTGCATGTAACCACAACATTAATGGGCGTCCTTTGAACCGTGGAAAAAGCGAAATTTCCTAAATGCGGAGGGTACTTAAACCTATTGGAAACCTTGGCCACCAATCTATGGTATATATTGAATATACAAAAAGCTCTGGGACAGCATTATTTTACAAACAAATTTCTGAGATCATTTGATCAGCTTAAGAAAAGCAGATGCTGTAGGCCACCCTTAGGGTTTAGCTATACCACCATTCAGGTCAAATTATACTGCTAATACGCGGTACCAACTAAACTTATATAGCTACCGACAGCTTGAATTTCAGCAAAGCCTCATTTACAATTCGCACAATATCCTGCGGCTTCACGCATTCCAATCGAACCGACCGCGTCCGTGTGTCATTTTCATCGTCTATTAGTAAGTAGTATCCAGAAAAAAAAATGACTTCCATTAGGCGCAGCCCCACAGGTTATAGGTAATTACACGATATTCATCCAAAAATCGCATTAAGCGAGAAACTTTTCACATTCACCCAGTGCATTGGCGCGCTTATCTGCGCCACTATAATGAGAACTGCTTTGAGCCACCAAGCCTCCCTAGTTAGGCCAAGCATCGAGCACTGCAATTAAATGCAAAACTGCAACCGTCCGTTTATTACCTACACCACAAGTAGTATCTATATAGCCAAGCACTACTCGGATACCGGAAAGTTTTCAGGGCAATAAAATAGATATAAATGCGTCTAATGGAACGTCATGTGTGCTGCAACTTAGACACAGATACTCGTGCTGCATGTGTGTGACATGCTGAAAAATTATACTGGCAAATTGGCGAAAAGTGTTCGTGCCACCAATTGCCATGCACCGTACTTGTGACGTCGTCGCAGCACACAATGGCGGCGCCCGAATGCGAAGACACCCTTGCAGCAGCTCCCTGAAATTGCCACCGGAACTTGGGCCGGCGAAATGTAGTTGGATCATTAATTTGTTTTGGCCAACAAAAAAAAAAAAGAACAGGAACTTTTCACTGATAACACTGCAAGCGGAACTTTTGCAACGCCACCCCACACATGGTTGGCGGCAAATGTAATTGCAAATTGGCCTTGTTCTGGCTGTTACATTGGTGGCACATTTGCATTCCAGGGGTAACAAGGACTGCACATCCACACTCCATTTTTGTGGTTGATGTCATGCGAACGGGGTCGTCGCATGCTCTCCTCGGTGAGCTATCCTAGAACGAACTGAGTGTGTTTCCGAGCCGTTCCTCACACAAAATGAGATTCACATTCGGTGTTTCCTTCCGGTTTTTTCGGGCGAGGGCCGCCCGTTTGCCGATTGTATGCCCGAAGATAAGCCCCACCGATCAATATCGTATGCATGCGGCCCAAACAAAGCATTCAAGCATTCGAGAGAACGAGAGGGTCGTACACTTCCGGGGAAGTATGTGTATCTCCAACCCTCCCGGGCGGGTGGCATAGTTGTGATTATTTGCAATTAACCTGCGCTGCAACGTGCAAGTCAAATAAATTACTCTATTTGTTGCGATGGCATTTCGGCAGCCATATACGAGAGCTGGAGCTCCTTGGGTATCCTTGGGTATATTGTTGCGAGAGGTGGGTATATATGCATTTGATGGAGGACGACCGGAATTGGGGAATTGTTCTTGTCCAGAATTGTTTTGCAATTTGTAATTTTGGCTGTTGGGGTTTTATTTAGAGCTTTCGGAGGCAGTAGCCAAAGGATTGACTAATGGAGGGTTCCTAATCGCACAGACAATGAAACTGATGAATTATCCGAACGAAATTGCTGCTGCAGTTCGAGGGCGGATTTGTAATCAGTGAGTTATTTCAGTGACTTGCATTGGCAAGGACATTTCGAAGGTGCCCACTTTGAGGGTGGTTCGCAAATTGTACTAGTGTATATCTATGGATACAAGGGGCCATAATTTTAGGTTATTTTTCGGTCGACTGTTTGTAATTTACACTTGAATTGGAGAGTCTGGTGCTACGGTTTTGTACAGTAGGCCATCTGATCCTTTCATTTTGAAGTTCCAATTGAAATTGTGCTAGTTCGAAATCTTTTTCTACTCAAGCGTTTTTTAGAGATCGGTCATATGGACCTGCCTGGTTAGTTCATCAGCATGTACGTTTTCATAAACGTTGCTAGACCCTGGAACCCAAATTATTGGATAAACTGGAATTGGTCAAGCGAAGCCAGCTTATTACGAAATTCTATGATAATAATAATTTTGAGATTATATCGACTGATGCGATAGCTTCGGTTGTCAATGAATATTGTAACTTTTGAGATTCGATTTGACAGCAGTCCTCGCGGATATCAAATATTTCCGCCTGATATACGATGGATATATCCGCCTATAGGATTTTTGAGATGTTGAGACTCAGAAAATATGCCTGATCCTACTCCACAGTATATTTTTGAACTGTCTATGAAGATCGTTCAATTTACATTAAGAGTTGTGGCATCTCCCAACCCATACAACGGACGTTAATCTTGGTACAGAAGAACACATAGCTTGCTACCGGCTTGCCGCCATAGTTACAAAATTTGACACATAGCTATTGAATTTGCGATTCACTTTAGAAAATGTGGGCACTATTCAATTCGGAGCGTGGTACCTTTCATGAAGCAAAATTAGTTCTAATCTATCAACTGGGAAAACCGCGACTTTTTAAGAATGTGATGTTCTCCCGTCAGAATTAGTATAAGACCTCTTAAACCGTGCTAAGTATTTATTTGGAACGAATACACAATGACTCAGAAACAGCCTTTAAGAATAAGAACTAGTCCATTGAGCACTGTTGCTTCTGCCATCCGATAGCTGTTACAAAATATTTCTCAATCTTCAAGATACCTTTTTTATACCCTCCACAGGAAGGTAGGTATAGTATTCACTTTGCCATTACATTTGTAACGCCAAGAAGGAGTCACCGGAGACCCCATAAAGCAGATACAGTGATGGAAAAAATAATAGAAACAAGTATTTACATAATGCTGAACCATCATTAACTGCATACAATTTGGTCTTTCTCCGAAATCAATTCTATACTCAAATGCTAGGTAAAAGTACTTCGAAATGCTGCAGCAATTCGCTCTTATCAGCTTTTAGTTTTCGTCTAACAGTAAAAAGTCCGAGCAAAAATGTTATTTTGCCTGGAAAAAATAATAGAAACAAACGATTACCACAGTCGGCATCAGTGATTTTGAAGTAAAGCTCGGTATTGTTTTAATTGAAATAGTTGTAAATTAGTTTATCCTGTATTTTAGTGTTTTTTAGAAGAAAATCTTAAAACTATGAAATTAGCATTTTGTCAAAATGGGTCTGGAGTCCTTTGCACCAGTTCTGAGCGTGAGGTGATAAAAAAGACGGCAAAACAATGGATGAAATAGCTAAGGTCATAAAGTGTTCTAAAAGAAAAAGGTCTAAAAAGTATTCTTAGCTATCCATTAAAGTCCCAAAGTAGAAACCAGATGCAGAAAACGAAAAAAGACTCCATGATTTGACAAACTGGTAATACGACTATGCAAGAAGAAACTATTTAAAAAAAAAAAAATGATTTAAACGCATCCGTTGCAAGTCGTACAATAAGAAATAGATTAAAGGAAGCAGGTCTTCCTGGGAGAAGTCCTAGAAAAGTTCCATACTTGAGCAATAAAAATACTAAAGAGAGACTAAGTCTCGCCAACAAACACCTCCACCGTGCTAATTGGAGTAACGTCTTGTGATCGGATGAAACCAAGGTCAATTATGGTCAATTTGTTTGGTTCCGATGGGAAAATGTACGTCAGACGACCAAAGAATTCCGAATTCGATGCCAAATATACAAAGAAGACAGTTAAACATGGCAGAGGAAATTTAATGATTTGGGGGTGTTTTTCAGTATCTGGGGTTGGTCCACTTTTCATGATAAAGGATAAAATGTGTGCCGTAGACTACGTGGAAATCTTAAACAATGTTATCCTGCCATTTGCTGAAGAGGACATGCCTATTAAATGGGAGTTTATGCAGGATAATGACCCCAAGCACTCCTCAAAGTTGGCCAAAGAATGGTTTCATAAAAAACAAAATCAATGTTATGGAGTGGCCATCACAATCTCCTGATCTTAACCCGATAGAACATCTATGGGACACCCTTATGCGCAGGATCGGAGGCTGCAGAGCCAAAATAAGGAAAAACTGTGGTCAATTATTCAAAATGCATGGCACTCTATAACTCCCAAGACCTGTGCCAAGTTGGTTCATTCCATGCGACGAAGATGTGGAGCAGTTACAAAAAATAAGGGCGCAACGACCAAGTATTAAAAGGATATGAAACACCTTTACTGTAAATTAGTTCCTAACAGAAAAAAAAAAACAGAAAAACTAATTTGTTTCTATTATTTTTTCCAGGCCAAAATTAAGGAAAACCAGAATCGACATTTATTCACTATTTCTCTTCTTTTTTTATTAAACATTTTAATTACATTTCTTAGTTACATTTCTTCATTACATTGTATTAAAACTATTAGTATGGGTTTAATTTATCTTTTTTCACGAAAACATTTTATTTTTGCCATAAGCGACGAAGAACCAGCTTGTTTCTATTATTATTTCCACCACTATATATATATTCTGAATCAGGATCACATTCTGAATCGATTTAGCCATGTCCGTCTGTATGTCTGTCTGTCCGTCTGTCCGTCTGTTGAAAACACGATAGCGTTCAAACGAATCAATCTAGGCGAATGAAATTTTGTGAGAGAAATTCTTTTTATCGTCGTCAGATTGGTATTGAAAATTATTGTCTATATCGGTCAAGTAGTTCTGGTACCTCCCATACAAAACCAATATGGCATGTCAAACATTTTGCATAATTTTTATACAGTGGAGGGTATCAAAGCATCGGCCAGGCCGATTATAACAATTTTACTTGTTTATGGTAAAAATAAGCTCTCTTATACTGAGACGTATAAAAAATTGCAAGAAATATGCTGGCTTGAGATCTGTAGATAAGGAATTGGAAAAAAGGTTTTGGCTACTATTGAAAACAATAAAACATACAACATCAGTAAATTGATCATTATATTAATGGGTAGGTACACGTTTTTTGTAGAGCCGATTACAACTCTATTTAAAAGATTTTACATTATTTCATTTATATATGAACCAAACTTCCGTAAATGATTTCCGCATCTTTTTTTTTTTGGTACAAACAATTAAAACAAATTATCAACGCAATAAAATAAAATTAATTAAAAAAAACATTTCATATTATTGGGCTACACACAGCCACACACACGTATCTACAATAGAATGAACCCAAAGAAAGCGTTGCATATTGATAGGCTGCAATTCGAAACTATTCTATTTAATTTAAGCAAAAGGCCCTCTGCGGAGATCGGTTCAATGGAGCAAGGCGTGACCGTAATTTTAGTTCTCGCTAGAATGTGGTCAAATTTTGGATGCTTGATATTGAGCGCAAAATTGGGTAGCTATTAAATAAAAAAAAGTTTCTGCGAATCAGTGGAGTAAAATATTTAACTAAAAACTGGAAAGAGGATTGATAGAAGAATTTAGAATTTTCGAAAATACTGATTGTGGATGTTCTAGAAAATGTATGAACGCTTTCTATCGAAAATGAAGGACGTGAAGTTCTTTTTTTTTCGTTTTGGAACATAAAGTATTCTGAATTGCTATACCTAGTGCTTTTAGTGAAAAAAAAAACAAGAAACAATCAACAGAAAGCGCCCAAAAGCGAATCGTTCAATATTTCTTAAAGTCTTGTAACAACACACATGCAGTATGTAAGAAATATTTTCTAAAGGCATTTCAAGTCAGCGATGAACGTTTATATCGATGCCTTTCTAAAGATGACATTTTGTAATCCAGGGATAAGCGAGAAACAAGTAGAGTTCTAAACCCACAAAGAAAACTTCATCAGCAAGACAAAGTCTTCAAAATGATTCAAAAAAGTATGAAGCATAGCTAGGTTCCTTATAACAGTATTAAGACTATAGACCTCAAGTTCTTGTTAACAGGAGTTACAGGACATTGTTAGACATTGTTATGTTTCCAACTATGCAGAATTTGGTATAAGAGAGCATGTCAGTCGCCAGTAATCGCAACAAACCACCAGAACTTCTGTCAATCGAGTACCTCAATCTACCTAGAAGCCCTATACCGACTTCATCTAGTGCCATAGACCCAGTGGTATCGATGCCAAGCGGCCATCAGAGACGCGCGTCGCAAACGAAAGCATTTGGTTTTATGGAGAGTACTGGCATAGGCAAATCGGCTATACAATTCCGCTGTAAGGCATTACGAACTATTCAATTTGGACGATGAAGGCCAAGTACTTCCGTCCACACGACCAAACGTCCAAACTACAGTGAGAATAACGTTATAAACTAAAGTCCAACAAGGCTGCTGATCTATATAGCCTGCGGGGCGAACTATGTTTTAAGTTCCTCGGAATATCTGCCATGGAAGTACCTATAGAACAAGCAAGGATCAGCGTCTTGTCTTCTGTGCACCAACGGTTGTAGAGCTCAGAAAAATGACAAGTCAGGTACTCAACTATTAAATAAAGTCATTCAATATATTAAGGTGCTAGTACACGGTATGTAGCACGCCACATATATATGTGGCTCTGACGTCAACATAGAGTGCACAAAGAGAGCTTGTAAACGGCATTTATCCATTGGGACCATACGCTGACGTCAAAATTACGTCAGAGCCACATATACATATATGTGGCGTGCTACATACCGTGTACTAGCATCTTTAGAGCTGCTGATGGGACTGTCAAGTGTCAATATAAAGTCCATAATTTTATTAACGAATTTGGATCCAAGGATGCACCTCGACTTTGTAATTAAACTAGACTTTCATTTCATAAATTGCTTCCAAGTGCCATTGCAGCAGCAATATGAAAAGGCACGCGCTAAGCAAGAAGTCGCTTTTATCCAACATATTCCGATAATTCGTGACCTAGCCGGCTCAGTTTCAAGCGATAGAAAGTTCCTTATATGTCTTTTAAGGAGCAAGCACAGCATAGCAATGCTTAACCTACCTATGTATACTGGGGGAACTTCATGTTTTACTGAAAATAGCAGCTATGGTGATGCTAAGTAATTCTATGAATGTCCTTTAAAATTACTGTGGGTCCATCGGTACGTGAGTATGTTCCAGAAATATTGCCAGCAATGAAATTTCGTAACATACTAAAGGTGACTCATTTGGAACCATACCTCTCTCTAGCAATGGATAACCTTTTGCTTCTCGTTCTCTGTTCTAATTTGCACAATCTCAAATGTCCATATTTACACCACAACCAAAAAAAAAACCTTGTTTACAATGCTGTCCAATCGCACCTGAACTCAGAATGATCCAGAGCCAGACATTTAATTTCGCCTCGTTTCATTTCTTACGCGCGCTTATAATTGGTTTAACTTACAAATAGCGTTTTTAAAAACTAGATTCACATCTCAATTGCCCTCCTCGATCAATATATATACTCCACTCCAATGGCAATCCTCAACAATTATTATATTTGCTTCCATCTCTCGGATCGTCAAGATCATCAAGATCATCGAAATCACCGCGCGCATCACGCGTTGCCTCTCTTTTACTCGTCCGCCAAATGAAGATGACATAAAATTGTCAATTAAAAATCGTGAAGAAATCTTTCTTCGAGAGGACCGCACACTCGAAAATTCATAGCGAAGACGAAGAAATCAAATCGACAAAAAAAAAAGTTCGAAATGAAAAATTATAATCATTAGCCCTCGAGCTCGAGGCTCTCAGATCTCCAGCAGTCCACTTAGCGTATTATGTGAGCCCACAGCCACAACACTATAGATCCCAAAGAAGGGGACAACAAATAAAAGCAGAGCAACGCCAATAGTCATTTATTATGGAATAAAATCAAATCAGTGCCGGGACCCACCCAACGCACACAGGGAGAGAGTAGACCAAACCTAAAGACCGGGAAGACTGACAAAAAAAAAAAACTTTAAATAACGAAAGGTATCCGCCCGCAGGTATGTTCGTGATGATGGTCCGAGCCACATATGTGTATATGCGCTGCATGCCCTGACCCCCAAGTTGGCCGCAATTTCTTGGGTAATGTTGTTGTCTCTTGACGGCTGCTGGCTGCTGGATGCGGCGCATAATGTCATTTTAATTGTTTGTCCCAAAAAATCAAGCCTTGCATGCGATCGTCATCCTCATCGTCGGTTGTATAGTTGTCCGTCTTGGGGCGTTGACGACGCTCTGCGAAGATAGATGCGTGGCGTGAGACAAATGATGCAACGGAGCTGCATGATGGAGGAGTTTTTGGACGGAAATCTTGAATCCTGTCTCTGTCTCTGAGGGTAATTTGGTGCGTTTTTGTCCCGAGAATGGTTGGGCGGGCGGAGACGCGCTCATTAAATGTGTCATTATCGACCTGAAATAGCCACGAGATCCTAATTACGTTGGAATGCAAGGAACTCTGCCAGTGTTCAGGGTTCAGCCACGAAGTGGGCTCAACTTCATTGTGATGGTGATAAATGCTCTTCGGAGTGGAGTCTCGGTAAGTGTTTTGTTTTTCTGGTGCGGAAGGCGCTAGAGGTGGGGAAACTTGATAGGTTGGGTGTCAGACTGAATGGAATCGTTGTTGATAGTGGAGACAAAACCTCAGAGGACTACAACTTTGATCTGCCTCGCCGATATCTACATTTGATGTCCGAAAAAGTTCTAGGAAAGGCGATGCGCTTAAGTGACCTCTTCAAAGTCATATTTGAAAGTGTTGGGAAGCCTGTACGGATGTAGAATCTGTCAACTATGCTTGCCTACATCGATGACATTGACAGCCTGCTGTCGGCGGTGAAAACCTTCGAATAGAAGTGACAAAAATTGACTTTTGTTGTGAATGATGGCAAAATCAAATTTCTGCTGTCAGAGAAAAGGTGTAAACATTGACAAATCGGATAAAGAGTCACAACAGCTAGCTATAACTTTGAAGAACTTTGCTTACCAAAGCTCCACTTTAACCTCAATAACGACTTAACATCTGGAATGAAGCCAGAAGTTGTCATTGCCAATCTCTGTTTCTTTGGCCTATAAGAAGGCAATTTTGCAGAGGGACCTTATGAAACCCTTATCGTGCTAAAGTCCGGAAAATTTACAGCTGTATGTCATCAAATTTAAAACCTTCAACCAGTCGTCCTCTGCCCTTCTTCATCATCTCGTAATATCCTGAACCAATTTTACGATATACCATTAAGCCGCCGCGTCTTCTTTCCAGGAAACGTTTCACTTTTGTCCAAACATCGTCGGAAATAATAAGGGAAACCAATCAACCCCTAACGTGTCTCATACACCTCTCGCGAGCGATGCAGCAATTTGATGAACACCTTTTGCTACCACAAAAAAAAAAAAAACAGCTTCTGCGCTCCATTGAATAATCTTTTGAATTGCAACTGTATAAATGAGTATATTTAACGAAAGTATCCTGGCATACTCAACGATAATCCCCCACGAAATGGAGATTACAATGTGGACGACGAGTACGCATACGCGCAGGCATGGGAATAAAATTTGATTAACTTTCCCCGCGTGTAGTGCGGTTTTTGTTGGCTACCACCGCGGTCGTTATTATAGACCACGCTCTCCAGGAGTAGCTGCAGCGCCTTAACGCCCATTCAGTGCAATATCACATGACTTCCACTTCTGTGATGCATGAGCATGATGCTTCTGCTGCTGCTGTTGTTGCACACCAACTGACTGAGAGGCAATTACCTACCCGATCCCGACATCCAATCAATATGCTCCGGCAATTGGCGGGATTAGAGTTCACGGTTCGCGATCATCGCAAAATTAGGCATTTTTTCTTTAATTTAACACAACAACAGGTGAATCGATGCACATCGATGATAATCCATAGCATCGATCGGGCAGCAGTCGGGGAGACGACCGATCATGTCATTAGCTGCGATCCGCCTTAAACATTTTACCAAAGCTTATACTAGAGCAGAGGCGATCGAGAGGGAGCAATTATTTTCGTAAAAGTACCATGAAACGGAATTGCGGTAGGTGATCGTTCCCCCATAAGATCGGTCCTCCCTCTCACATGATCGCTGTGCGATCGTCCATCCATTCAAGCTGTTGTTTTTGGGGTGGGGATAAAAGGACATGGTGGTGTGGCGTTTTTTTTTTTTTTTCGGATAACATTCGCGGATATGCAGAGAGCCGTCAATTATCATTCTTTGGTATAAAACGATCGTCATGGACCAAGATGATCTTTAAGCGGAAAGATCATCTTCGTCGTCGTCGTCGTCGTCGTTGCTGGACGGTCATCATGTTGCAGACAACTGCAAGAAAAGGCAACATTTTTTCTCATATGCACTCGGATCCATTCCATCTGCCGGGTGCAGAGAAACTGCTGTTGCTGCTGCTTTTCCACGCTGACATCAAGAGTAACATCCAGTAAATGACTTTAAGTGTAGCCTGGGAGTGCATAACGCATATCGTTCGCAAAAGGATGTTGGAACAGTATGTACAAGAAGAAGGTAAGCGCATGAAGTGTATGGAATCAAACGACGTATTAAATATTAAAATATATTTAATTTATGAAATATAAAAAAATATTTCCTCCTGATTCTTTATCATGTCCTTGAAGTCGATTTCGCGAGGTATTGGAAGTATACAAATCAAACACATATATTCTGCTATTTCTTATATTTCCGATTGCGTTTAAAAAAAAACTTTAAAAAAAAAACTGAATCCATAGAACTAAGAACTGTCGAAATTTAGTTCTGCAGTTTCTTAAGCAAAATGTTACTGGCTGTTAAAAATATACAAAAAAAATACAAAAGGACACCATTTAAGAAGAGGAACATTTTTACTATCAAGATCTTAAGAACTATTTATTATTGTAAATGAAATTCAAGAAATTATTTTTTAACATATCTGGACTCTGGAGTTCTCTAAGTTGAGTTCTGGCTTAAGTTCTTTAGGTACTCAAAGAAGCATCCTTTTTTGGTTGGTATGAGAAGGTCTCATGAGTTATTATTTTGAATATTTCGGAAGTTTTCTAAGTTCTTAAGTCAAGTTCTTTAAATGTGAGTGATATCCCTAAATAATAAAAAAAAAGCCATATTTAAACAGGGAGTTTAGTTTGTAATAAAGGATTTCTTCAAACAGTTTAGGTACGTGGTTCAAAGTTTTGCAAATTTTCTCAAGGAGTACAATGTTGTTTTAAGGAGAACCCAATAATTTTGATCGGAGTTCAAGGAAGTTCCCATGAAATCTGAAAACCCCGATGAAGATCAAAGAGTTTATCAATAATTTAAAAATTTTGTTCTGAGCAGTTCTCATAAGTTCTGATCAGAGTTCAGAAAAGTAATTAAGAAAATCTCGACTAATTTCTCTAATTTAAAATTAGGAAAAGAATATTTTCTCTCAGATAAATAAATAGGTGGCGCAACAGGCGGTAGACACCCTAGGCCTAGCTTCTCGCAACCATTCGTTTGTGTGAGTTTCTATTTTTGGGACGAATGGAAGGGACCTACAATTTTATGCCGAGTCCGAACGGCTGAGTTGAGAAGCTTTTTCATGACAGTTATACTCTCGGATGTTTGTCAGACGTTCGCGAGAGGTGGCGCAGTAGAAAAAAACCTTAAGATGTAATTTGGGTTTTTCCGGGGATCGAACCTGGGATAGTGGGATCCCCCGCACAGTAGTCCAGCACACTAACCACTGCGCTACTGCACACACTCTCAGATATTCCATAAAAATGTTGAAAGTGTACCTACTTGATACACCTATACTTGATACACTTTAAAAAAAAAAATCAGATGCGAAATTCTCGAAATCAAGTTAGATCCTAAACAAAAGTCCAACATTTTGTTCCAAGGGACTTCTGATTTGAGTTTTGAAAGATATGTACTCGTCGAATTCTAAACAAGTTCTTAATAGAAAATCTTTAAAACGGTTAGAGTTTAAACAAAAATCTACAACACTGTTCTGAGGAGTTCTCATTTGTTTTGTTTAGAGATCTGATAAGTGCCGAAAATTAAAGTTAAAATCCAATGACCTTATCCAGAAGAAAGAAGAGGTTAAAGCTTTTATGCACCCAAATACAAGGTACGGATCTTATTTACATTTACAAGTTTACACCAGAACTCACTCCGAAAATAATGGGTAGCAATAATTAATTGATTTTCACAGTCTTAAACTTTTTGTTAATGATCAGAAAAAGAGAGAGTTTTAGAGTTATCAAGAATTATTCCGATAGTCAAGTGCATACATTTTGTAGAGTGCTTTATTTTTAGGAAATATTTTCTATAGTCCTTATTTTTAGTCTAATTTTCTTAATTCTAAACGATGCTCAAAGGAAAAGCAATTAAGGCATAAATGAAATATGTACATGATCGTCAGAATTTTTCCAAATTTATATCTATTTAGAATTAGAACTATAAAAATAAGTTCCTTATAACTGGTGGAGTGCTTAGTTCATGCAATTTACTGAAGGGCGTGTTTTTGCAGCTTTCAAAAGAATCTAAATGTGATTATGGATAGCAACTCGCAAGCTATAAGACTCTAACTCTGGGATCTTTCTTGCAATACGAATATACGTTCCTTCTTTTAGCAAAACATGAGAACTCCGGAAAATGTCTTTTGGATCTACAATATAAATTTAGGACAATCCTCCTCTGCATCGAATGTTTCGTGGATGAGGTTCTCAAATACATTATTTAATTTCTGGTTTTGGTAAGCTTTAAAAATATACGTCTCCACTAGAATGGGTCCCTTGCCAGCACGTCTGGCTCTGTGGTAGATCTGCTCTAAAAAAATATTTCCGCCTGATTCTTTATCATGGGCGCAACCTTGAAGTCGATTTTGCGAGGTAAAAGTAACGACTTTTGATACAACTCGTACTTAGAGCTTCAATGTCATTGTGCGTTAATAATTGTCGGATTATAAGTCCCTTATTTCATGAATCTCATGCAATGATGCCGTAATTTCGACTGCGGTATAAGCTTTAAAGTCGATTTTCTGCAAGTTTTGGGCTCATTTCGTCCAGGCAGTGCCTGTAGCCGTATTTTCACGAACAGCTCTAGAACTAATCAGCGTGGAGATAGACAATGTGAGATTTCATTTTAAAAAAATACCTGGAGCAACAGCACACCCTTAGGTATTGTTTCTCATGTCATAACAATTCGGCTTAAGGTTTTTTTTGACGAAAATGTAGATGTCAGTCTTTGTCAGGTATCTGAGTAATTATTTTTAGCAGAAGTTAAAATGCTATGCTATTTGCAATGCACGATGTCGTGAGGAATAGGTGAAGATGGCAAATTAACCTCCTTTCAGAGAGTGTGCCATTTCTGTCCTCCTCCTTGAAGACAGTGTGGTGTGACAATTTAAAAACGGCCTAGATTCCACCGGACTGTTGAATACACTTGGATTTATTTGGGTTCCAACCCAGGTCATATTTGACTCACGTGAAATGACATCACGGATAGGATCGCTCGAAAATACCCATTCCGTATAGACAGAAAATATGTTGGGTCTGCCGCTAATCACCTGTAAGAGCTTCCATTATTGATTGGGACTCATGCAGACACAATCCTCGATGGTGTGACTATTTGAGGTTCAGAAATCTAAACTTGTTAGTTCCTCCTGATGTCTGTAAGAAGTTCGTAGCAAAAAATACTACTGGCGACTGACAGGCTAATCTCGGGACAAGCTTTTGCAAAGCACCCTTAACGTACAATTCGATTCGTGAAAGTTTTCTGGCTATAAGTCCAAGCTGCGACAGCCGACATTTTAAACTTGTACGAGCAAGCAATCTCCTTTAAAGAAATCCCAGGTCTTTAGTAGCTAAACTTAAACTCACCCAACACCACTAAACTTTACTTAATCTGGGTGCAAAATGGCGGTGATAAGAAACCAAATGCACCAGCCATCGAAATAGTATCTAGATAGTCGGTGCTAAAAGCTTCAAGTTTTCGCCTAAAAATGTCTTAGTAGCTCTGTCGTGCAGAAATTATTTCAACCCTTATGCCAACCACTATACCCTCATCTTGTTCATCCTACTGTAACTCCACCTAGAAGACGCGCGGTATATTAAAGTTAATATCATCCGCACATAAATTGGATATGATATAGGTTTTGGGGGCATGTCAGAGCACGACTAATTCTGTTTTGCTGCTCCTCGCTGGCCATCATTCGAAGAATGTTGAAGCTTCCGAATGCCAGGCATCCACCGGAGTATGTTAAAAGTCCTACCGCCCGATACTCACCGGGGCTGCGCACACTCTGTAATTAGAGTCAACTCAAATCGGGCTGCGCAATCGCATAGTTTCGTGTAATTTCATATATACTCTCCGCGAATAGGAGAACGAAAGAGTGTGCGCGCCTTCTGCTCTGGCTGGTGCTCTGCCTGCGTTTCATGCTACTTTACTGGAACGCATTCTATGTCGGGCGCGTTATTCGTTATACCCCCGCACTAGTCTTCTGTATAGCACACCGAGAATAAGGAATCAATCTCAGGGCAATGTCCCATCTATCTACTGTTTGCGTTGTTGTTGTCGTTTTTTTTTTTTTATATAGAACGACGTCGCAGCCCCCTATGGGAAGATTCAAAGTGATTATCCGAGGAAGTAGTCATTCTAGAGTAGGTATTCGTTTGGTCGCCCATCATCGTCATCCTTGATGTGCAATATTCCCTCGCTAGCCTGAACTGGGTAAACATCTACTATAAGGCCGAAGAAAAAAAATTATGAAATCAGATACAATTTAGGGGCGTTGATGCTGTTTACCAGCGAAGCGGGAGAATGGGAAAAATTGCGACATGCGACATGATGTTGCACCAAGCGAGGATGGGAATTGGCTTTGAGAGTTTATCTGATCAAGTAGTTAAAGTTAGAGTATGGTGCAGGATGGCTCTAGGATATTGGGTAGAAATGATCTAACGACACGACTTTGGCGCTGATGTGTATATGTAAGTGTATCGGGGAAATTACGTTAGATTGCAGTTACCGAACGCTGGCGGTTGTGATGGCATATAGTTGTTATCTCACGCACGACATATTACAGCGCGAGATCCTGAGGACATTGTGCTTCGGTGGAAAACGAAACCACTGATTAGATGGATGGCATAATTACTGTCAACTAAACGGGGAAGAAGCGCTAGTTTACTTGATTTTAGCGGTAAAATTTGATCGGAGGAGTACTTTGACAGGATGTCACTATATGGATGCGGTGGTTGTCAATAAAAATGATCCTGAGGGGAACAAGACTATTCACCGTACATTAATGCAGAGTAAGATAGAGAAGTAGGAGTTTAGTAATGCAGTCTGGAGGGTGATATGTTTAAGTCTTTCCTGATACAAAGATAGAGTCCAAAGTCGTTAAAGTTACCATAGTAAATGAAAGTTTTATAATGAACAGGTTTTTGAGTCGCATTATACTACAAAGGAGACAAGAGGAACTATGCGGTTCTTGAATCGCTGATAGCAACCTCCTTTGATCTAGACATGTTGACTCGAAAACCTCTAAAGCTGTCTGTCTTTCGGTTGTGCAAGGGTGCTTTTGGCAAAACTTGGGTCTTATCATCAAAGCCAGGTCCGTTACTTCCTATTAATCTCGTGTGCTTCGGTGTTTTGTTGGAATATACTATATTGACTTACTTAGGTGACGGTACTGGTCGATCTTAAACCATTTTGGACCGAAGAGTCTTTAACTTCAACCAACAACTCAGTGGTTGGTTCGGTCCATCCGCTCTATATGTCCTAGCCATATAGGAAGATTTTCTGAGCAGATCGATGCCGCTGTGCACTTGTGCAGCTCTTTTTACAAACCTAATCCGTCAATGCAAATAGGGCCGAAAATCACTCGGAGAATTTGGCATTCAAAACGTCTAAGGATATCTTCAACCACCTTCGCTAATGTCCCGTTCATCTGCATCTGCGCCATATATAGGGACTTTGATGATGAGACTCTTGATTTCAACAGAATAGCGAACAATTGCACAGACTTGTCCAAATTTGTGCCTCAAGCTGTCGGCTTTTGAGTTTTGACTATTTTTTTTCAAATGACAACGCATCACCTTGTCTAAAGCCTCTTCTAACATCGAAGGTCCCGGTATGCGACTAACCTAAATGGAGGAGCGAGTGTTCTCCTTCGTAATTCAGGGCAGGGATGCAAAACTAGACATGGCTCTATATAACCCGTCTTTATAAATACTGCCATATATGCGACCTAAAAATCGATAAAGAGATAGTGGGTATCAATCTGGACATCTTGCATTATCTCCACTATCTGCCGGGTGAATATTTGGTCGGTAGTTGACTTACCGGGCCTAAAACCGCACTTGTAGGAGTCACTCAGTTCGTTGATAAATTGTTTTAGGCGATCGCAGAGTATAGGTACACCAGATAGGATCTTGTATGTAATCTTTATAGGAGACTGATGGTTCTACATAGCTTAGGAGTTCTCTTTCTTGTGGACACTACAAACGATGTTGAGGTTCCATTCGTCAGGTATGCTTTCTAAGAAACCACTTTCTGAAGAAGATTTGATGTATGCCCTCCCCCAAGTCATCTCCCGCTGTCTTAAATAGTTCGATTGTTAGGCCTTCTGGTCCCAGGAGTAGTTGCTTTGTTCACCTCTATACAGGTCTATGTTCAGATCTTGTTGCACCGACACATTATTTTGAACTTTTGTAACAAAAATTAGTTGGAACATTGATGCTGGAGTAGCTCCTCGCACTTCTTATTATTAGTTTTTTCTCAGAAAAAGCCAACGTTCTTCCCTCGTCCGTTGTACGTACAACTTTTGAGCCGCTTCCCTCCTTCTCTGCAGCGCAGATTTTTAGGTCTCTGTTAGACGGGTAAAATGCCGAAAATAATTTCCGAAGGACTACCACGAGAAAACCAGAGACCGCTTCAAGTACTCTAACTCAATTGCTCTTCCCTTCGCTGGCCATTCTCTCTTCATCCGAGACGCGTAGTTTTTCCATTTCAATGGCTGTTGTTAACTGAGAAAAGGGATCTTTTTTATTCCTCGTGCAATGTCATACAACACGGGTAAGATCTAGCACATCAGACGTCTCTGGTGGCTTCTAGGCATCCATACCACGGCACTTATGTTACTGACTGTATGGAGCAGCTTCTCGATAAGTTGAAGGATACGAGATGGTCAACAGTTTTAGCTTCCTTAAGTTGTTGCCTATTTGCAACCACACCAAGATTTGTAGGGCTTACGAAATAAGACAAGCAGAACTTGCAAGGGCGCACAGTTGTTATGGGTTGCCTGAACGACGTTCTTCATATTTTACTGGGCACAATAGTTCACCGTTCTTATAGTCTTACACCAGATACATAGGTCATTTGCGCAATTTTTCCCTGTTAGACCTTCTTTTCCACACCTTCTATACACTCTTTGGATAGGCAATATTCAATATACTTTATGCATGCATGTCAATGCGGCATATCACCCAACTAATTTCAATTCTTCCCGTTTTCTGCGTATAACTCACGACATAGTCGTATGTGCCGCCGAAAGTCTTCAAAGCTTTGAAGATCTGCTTGCTTCATATAGTCCATTCAGTTGGAACTGTGATTTGATCGCTCTTGACGAAGATGCACTTATTTTAACTCTTGGATCATTATGTCAGCATGCAGACATCGGAATTAGAGCCGACCTGTTCCGTTTTTAAACCTCTCTAAATAGCAGATTTCTCCTTTGGCCGCCACCACAAATACATCGAGTTAGCGCATTAACCGCTTAGCCCCTTAGCGTCTTTTTCTGTACGTGTTTGTAACCGACCTCTTCCTAAACGGCTGGACCGATTATAATGAAATTTTGTGTGTGGGTTTGAATGGGTCTAAGGATGGTTTAGATTCACAATTGGACCCAGTAGGTGGCACACTCAACAATAACAAAAAAAATTTAAAAACAAGAATAAGCTCACGAATAAAATTTCAAATAATATTCACTCAACGAAAAAATTTCATGAATAAAATTTAAAATAATAAACACTAAAAAAAAAAAAAAAAATAACCCTAAACAAAATTTCAAATAATAAAACGACCGCAAAGCAATTGACGGACAATGAAAATGTACAAGCAGGCAAAACAACGTTTGCCGGGCCCGCTAGTGTCTGAATAAAATACATTTGCCGTCAACAATATAGTAACCTGGTTTGCTTACATTATCAAGAATGAAAATATGGGTCTTCTGGGGACCGTGTTCCCTTCTGCCCCTGCCTAGGTATACGCGCATGATATTTGCCCCACTATTGTGTCAAATTTCAAGTCCACAAGTGCTTTGATTAGCACTGATGTCCGACCACCATTCCATTTTACTATAAAATGTTCAGCCTCCCGAACATATCCACAACTCATTTGCATACCACTTTTTAGCGCATAGCCAATTTTCCATCCATACCTACCACCAATCAATTCCACCGCGAACCGCATACGAATCGACTTTCTGTTCGATTCAATGCGCGATTCTATAAAAAGAATCCAATTTCGTCCAAAATTGTCCGCAAAATCAAATCCGCACAAGGTCTCCAATCCTCCCAACCCTCTGAACCGCACAGTTATGCTTTTCCAATTCCATTCTCAGCACCCATTTGCGTATAAGGTATACATATAATGAAAGTGGTTAGAGAGAACACTCTGCGTCTGCATCGCGTCGTCCTTGTGAATGCGGAAATGTGTCCGAATTTGCGATGAGATCTCGCGCGGCTAATGCAGATTGAAAACGCCCGGCCCGGTCCACGATTGATACTCTTCCCTGTTGTGAATTGTGCCGGAAAATGTGCACCTTGTTTTGTGGATGGAAAAAAAGTTGCACTCTCCCCCCACGGATGCATCACGTCACACGGAACCTTATGAATATTCACGGTTATTACTCTTGTGGCACTTTGGGTGTGGGTATGTGCGGTTATCGCGTTAAATCGCTTGTTTACGCGTCGATAATGCGTGTACACGAGTTTACCTTATACAAAAAACGGCTAAAATGAATTTTTAATATACCCAACCATCCGATACAATTTTTTGGCTCATTTTATAATTGTATCAGATTTACAAATTGTGCACAGCAATTACTGAAGTGCAAGCCTTTTTTTTTAAATAAAATTTCAAAAAAGTGAATTAAATTTTTAAATTTTTATTTTGAAGTCAACTTTGGCGAAAAACACAACAATGGTGGAAACTCACAGTGCGTCCTCGATTTATGATGTCGAATGGGGGAGGGGTGGGGGGGGGGGGGTATTATTTCACTCCCCACGACCGCCTACTACAAGGCTCCTGTTATGTGTTTTTATGTTCGGTTGCTGTTGGTTTTTGGTTTCGTTAATCCTGATGGTGCACCGCGGAGGAACGAGGCATTAATGTGTACACTGATGTACACTCTGCCACACACGACCCAATCATCAGTAGTTATTCCAAAAAGGCGGACCGATATTGATTTATTATAGCATCCGATTGTGAATCGAATTAAATGATGAGGTATAGGTACCTATACGTGTGCGCTACAATAAAAGGAAATTCATATGTATTGGTCAAAGGATAAGAAAGTTGTGTTCTCAAGTTACATCGGGGTCTGCCGGGATAAATCTTACTTTGAGGCTGTGCAGACAAAACCTTTGCAACTATGCATTACAGGCAGAGTTGTGCGCATTCGAAAAATGTGTCAAATTTAATAGACTGCTAGCTAAAACCAGTTTAAATCTGTTACTTGTCGAAAGCGAATAGGTCCATGTATATTGGTCCTACTAATGGGCTTCTAAACTTATTTGTAGGTATGTGAACTTAAACGCAGTTTCTTGTTTTTTTTTTTTGAGGTTTCTGCCATTTCAACTGGAGCGCACTTAGACCCTGGTCCCTTGTGATATCAGATACCTCAAGTTTCTGTGATTGTCGAAGAAACTCCCTGGATTTGCAGAATCTATGTAATCGCTAAAAGCCTGAACACTTGGCATTTGGTCAAAATGAAGAAGTTGCCCTTGAGAACATTACATCCACAGCCTTGTCCGCACTGATGAACAGAAGGAAAGCTGCAGATTTCTTAGACGAATTCGAGTATAATGCATTTGCTTGTCCAGTTTTATTGCGCCTTCGATGGATGTGTTTATACGAGAAACCCAATCGTCAATGTCACTTCTAACCGAACAGCAGATGTTGATAAGCTCACCACAGGTTCGGGCCTCCGAAAACCTCGCCTGAATATTGTCCTGCAAGTTGTTTGGCGAATTCGTGCTCTAGCATGTCTATATTCATATTCATATTCAATATTCATAGGGGGACATGGCTGTCTCCCAGATAAACAAATTGTCAACCAAATTGATCCAGTATTATGGATATCCTAACAATCTGAGTCTGAACGGCCAACATTGACTGACGAATGTGGATTTCCAACACACCTCAACAAATATACTGTGACAACGTATGACGTCTCTAAACTAGAGCCATGTCAGGTTGTATTGGATTCCCGGACACTGTAACATTGAGTGTAACGAAAAGGCCTACATTTTGGCCAAAAACAGACCAGAGTTTCCACAAAATGAAAAAATTGAGGGCATAAGACCACCATTTCCCTTGGCCATTAGAATTATTCTCAAGAAAGGTAAAAATAGGGCAGACCTAGATTGTCACATATACCTAGAATGGCGCATGGTCTCAAAAGTCTTCTGGCCTGTGATAAATCAGAAAAAATCTCTAGAATTGTTAAAAATTCAGCAGGTGAAAATTACGAAGGACGAGAGGAATATTTTATGGGGCACTGCTTTCTTAGGAAGCATGCTAAGAGATTAGGTTTAACAAATACGGACACGTGCAGGTATTGCGATGACCTACAAAGGATATATCACTTATCTTCTTCTTTGGTTTTGGCCGTGAAGGTTCCTCAGGGACGGCAATGGACCCAATATGGTGCCTACAGTGATGAATTCACATCCTAACCTTACCTATAAGTAGGAAGTCGAAAATTCACAATCGCAAGAGCCTAATGCCCAAGCCACAATGGCGCTTTGCGGCGTGCGTGCGTTGACAGATAGAGTAGAACCAATGCTTTCATATGGTGCAAGCCAGAATGCGGCTTCAGGCTTCGGGTCGCGTTGTGATCGTAAATATCGTAAAGTTCAACGCGGCGCCCAAGTAGAGCAACTTTCTACTTTCAGTGGCGTTGGACGGCTTTGACGTTTTCTTTCGGTTTGGTTTGTTCGATTTGATAATATTTAAAGTTTTAGAGCATATGCCGTTCATTGTTGGAGTTGCATGGATTCACTTAGGTATATACATACGTACCTACTCGTTTTTAGTAGCCTATGAGGTTTTTTCAATACAAATTAATTATTTTACTGTGTGGAAATGACGAATATTATTTCGGTTGTAATGCTACTAGTGATTTCTTTAGATTGTTGATAAAAATAATATGTGCACAAATGTTATGTACACGCTTTTGATATTTCAATTTTGTCTGAAACTACTCTATTCTTCATACAATTTATTAACGAGATAAACATTTTTGTTTAGAATATTTATAGTTTCTTTTTCTAGTTGAGGGTAAATCTAATTTGCTGCGATGTGCAAATGATAGGTATTATTTTATTACTTGGTTTACCCGCCCAGGTTTGCTCGTGCCAATGAATTGCATTGCTTAGATATATTTTTTATTGTCCATCGGGACAATGCACATGAATATGCGCACCTTTGTCCGACTTTGACCCAACTTCACGGGAATTCTCTGGCCAATAGATATCGAAGATTCCCTGTAAATTTGAACTCAATCGGCTGGTAGGGTTTGAAGTCCGTACATAGGAACATAAAAAATGTCTGGACAAGACAGCGAAGATCTTCGCGGAAATATAGCAAAAAAATTACCCTAATTAGGTCATAAAATCCCTTCAATATGCATTGTCCGATGGGTGACCGGATGTGGTAAAAACCCAGCGAGCGACGAGAAGAAGTACCTGCGATCGCAATCGTCCGAATGTCCAGCATACCACCAGATGTATACATATAATTGATATAAAATATAAATATAAATTGAAAAATCAAGTAAATCGTCGGTATCCATATTTGAGAATTTATTAATAGGTTTTTTTTTTAAATAGCCAAACCAAGTTTTTAACAAAATTGCTCTTCTCTATTTAAGTGACTGAACTTCTTTCCACAGCTCAGATAAATGCTGTCCATTTGGTAATATTGCTCACTTAAATCGTTTTACAAGAAGTATAAGTAATCAATTCACAATTTTAAGGGAAGGGATTTTCGATGTAATTTACCCATATTTTCTCAACTAAACTAAAAATCTACCTGTCTCGCCTGAAACGCCTTTCATGTGAAGGCATGCACCTGTGTACATTGAATGCACAGGCAATTCTTCCACAAAAATATTCCACGACAATAAAAGAGAAAATACATTTTATTGATATTTATTTATGCATTTTTTTTTTTACTATTTTGAACAAATTTCCTCTTAATTCGTGCATTAAAATAACAATTACTTATAAGCAAAAAGGAGTAGTTGCATTCTGCTCTGAATTCGTACATAACGTACGTACGCAACATAAACCAAACAGAACTTTCAATCTCTCCTACTCTAATCTCTCAACGCGCCAACGCTCTGAAGCGCCATTTAGTTTTGGAAAAGTGCGGCTTGCGCGCGTTGACATAAAGTACGGTAAAGTTTCTAAAACGCCTGTCAACGCACGCAAGCGGCAAAGCGCCATTGTGAATTGGGTATAAGAGAAGACCAGTTGCAAAACTCTCAGAAAGCCATCATCAATGCTGCAACTGTTCTGACCTCCGCACCACAAAAACTCTGGTTGGATGAACAATACCGACTAACGAACCCATCTACCCAAAAGTTATATGGAGCATATAGTGAGTCAAAAGAAGACTAGAACCTAGAGGTGCTTGAAAATGAGGGTGATTAAAATAGTATTATTTCATTGATCGCCAACATTTATGTGCCTTTGACGAGCAGATATTTTCAGTCGGGGTCTAGAATAAATGCAATAAGTTTTCCTTCGACTCCATTTTTCGTTCGACTTTCTCACGAAAGCATTTCAAAAGCTTCGTTTTTTTTTAGCTTTGTAGCTAGCTGGCTGTCAATAAAGATCATGATAGCTTTGACCCACGGACCGGTGCTATGACTGCCAAGACATCCACTCTGATGCTATAATATGATTTTGTTAAGCCCAGGGAATCGGAGAAGATGCCCAACTGTTAATTTTTAATCCGTGTATGGCAATGGATTGCGTGTTCGATATATATAATCACTTTTCGCACTAAGGTATAGGCGCTGAAAAAAGGGCTTATCAAGTTTAAATATAGCGTGTAATGGGTATACCTATGTGGAAAAATTATTTCTGCGACCGAGACCAAAATTGTCAGCCAAACGACAGAAGAATAAATTACCAAAGTGCGCCAGCTGATGAGAGCAACATTGAAACGAGCCCTTAAAGGGAAGATGGGCCGATTGTCTTACGGAGAATTTGGGGAACAGTCCACCAACAGTCCATTTTCATCTCTCTACCAAAATCGGTAGTATACCAATACAACTAACATAGGTACTAAGGATTTTCCACCCTTTTCCCCCAATTTCTATTTCTAGTGTCAACGCATCTGTTTAAATGCTAAATCTAGCATTACTTAACCAAGTTATGTCCTAATATTTTCATTCTTCTGACAGCTTGAGCCCTCTCAGCTCCCTCTAGACATAGCTTATAAATATCATACTCTATATCTACTATTCTAGGCCCATCTTCCTTAAATAGTACTCGAAATTACGTTGTCCTGATGTACTTTCTACCACTATACTTATGTCAATGTTCCTCAGCTCATTTATATTTGAGCAATATTCGAAATAGAGCGCCCAAATAGGGTGGTCCTTTCGTCTTCCTCGAATCATGCTTAGAAATTTTCTTTGAGCGGAGCATGTCAGGCAATTTATTGCCATCTTAACCTGCATACATTTTTCCATGCTTGACCAACTTCTCCATTTTCCATTAGCCGATCAACTGTCCAACCATTCATCTACCAATTGAAGAAAGTGATTTCGGAACCAGCAACTTTAAAGTTCACCTCTCTAGTAACTTGACAGGCAATAGTTGCTGAATCCGCCCGCCATGCATCGTGCATTTGACCCAGCTTTTTCTTCTAGAAGTAATCCATTCTTAGCACGAGTTCTGTAATTCCTTTCCACTATAAACACCCCTCTTATCCCATCCATAGGCGTGTTAAGCTCCCTATTGTTGGTTGTGACAAGTTCAAGGATCTTTCTATGTCCATAGATGGTACAACGATTATGTAGATGAAGTGTCATAAGGACCGACATACACGTTGGCACTGTCGTAACACGCCTTTGAATTTCGGATCTTCTCTTCAACATGGTAGTTCTAAGTTACTCTAGATACACTCTCGAATACCTACTTAACTTTCTTGATGGTTGCTAATTCTTATACGAAAAGTTTTAAGGGCTGAAATTCCAGATTCTTCCTTTTCCTAGTGAAGATTATTTTTTCCTGATTAATGGGACATTGGAGAGCTCTTATTGCAGACAACACCGCCCAATCACTTCAAGTGCATTTCTCATGAATTTCCCTGCTGCCATTACATATTACTATTTTGTCGGCCTAGTCCACCGTCTAAATCACAGTCTCCTCAAGACCTCAAGAACTCAAGACTGTATATGAAAGCAACCTCTGATGCTAACCCTTCCTCTGAGTTTTAAGATTCCCGTCTGAATATTTATCGCTCTTCCGTTCAACACATTGTCCACCCATGTTACCGCCACGAATCTCTAAGGCTTACTTCAGACTTTGAAAGGATATCTTATCTTCTTCCACAAGTAATGTAGCTAATTAATATACAACAGCCACGCGGACATAATTAATTCTACGACATACAATTCCAATGTATAATCGCACGTAGGCTTATGCTGGATTACTCCCACGCAGGCTTCTTTAAAGCGCAGCACTTCGAGTACCTATTGTAAAGTTATTCCATACTTTCCGAAAAATATAAAAATCCTGGACCTAGGACCTGTTGCCCCCCACTACTTATTTATTTGTTTCTTTTTTTTAGTCTTTATTTTTGCCTTATGTACAGCGATTCCGCGAAAACAAAAAACCGTCTATCCACAAATGGAGGTCATTAAATGGTCCTTCACAACAAATGGGAAGGTTTTCCCGCCAAAAAGCCCAATCTTAAGGTGGAAATAAGTGGAAACTAGTACATATTGGTAGGCTCATCAGAAGTCTTCCACTTAAACCATTTAATTGTTAACCGTCTCAAAATGACAGTATGCCGACCCTTACACGTGAATACATATGCCCAACCAGGATTAAGAAAAAAAGGGAACAAAAGGAACAGGAATCAAAAAGAAATTGCTCCGCTTTTGATAGCCTATAATTTTCTTAAATTGCCTTTGTGTTGTTTGTTTCTGGCATGTCCCCCTTTCGATAGTATTCCACACTCCAGCCCTTCATGTCCTTCAGTTATACACTCCAACATGTCGTCTCGGAAAATTTTCTTTCTGGCAAATTAAATGTCGTGGAAAAGTTTTGACACGAGAATTAAGTGGAAATATATTTATGCATGCATGTAACGCCCGCGTCCTACACAATTCCCACATCAGCACACTGTATAATGGAAGGACACCGAAAGGAAATAGGCAATAAAGCTACCAAAGTACTAGAATTTTGTTGTTTATTTCCTTAGGTCGCGTGATTACGTCGCGCAAAGTAACAAAAAAAAATGTCCTTATGCGGATTTCAAAGTGAGGCACCGAACTATATGCAAATGTTGCCTCAAGTGGATGGTGAGTGCTTTTGTTTTTGGGGGGCGGTAAAGGGTTGTGCTTGTGTTCCTGGGATTTGTGTCGCTTTGGGGGGCACACTTAAGTGGCGTGTAATTTGTTTGCCAGCGAGGGAGGTCCAAACGTCACACACCGCCTGATGGACGACGATCCCGACAACCACTTTGACAAATGTATGGATACGAGTATCGGCTTGGCAGCCACTCAACTTGCAAGCGATTAATAATCGAAATGTCATCTTTGACCTTTCGCAAGATGCCTGATCAGAGATAGGCGGATGCCTCATAAGAATCGAACCTGTCACGGTTGTCAGTTTGTCAGTTGCCAGTTGCCAGTTGGCAGGCCGCTAGAGCGAGGACTGTGTGCGTGATACAACCCGCTATCGTAATGGTTACGATCGGTGATCGTGCAATATCCCCACCGCCAATATCGGCACTCGCTCAATGTACCTGTCTGTCATTCCGTGGGGGCCCCTCGCGCGCGAGAATGACCTGTTCAAAGGCGGGTTGCTACAAGAGCCTCCAAAAAACAATTAAAAACCCCATCCACGGCTCATGTACCGACTAATAGATACCGAAAAGCAATTTGTTGTTCTAAAGAGAGGACCGACCTATGCATGCCGATGCCAACTGCCAAGTGATCCATTGTGTCGGCTGTCCATTGTTATATGGGGAGAGAGATGGAATGACTTTTCGATTCGAGGGATACCCACAAAGTAGAGCGCCATGGGGGACGAAATCAAAAACATCACACCAGGCGATAGATTCACTTTCAAAGTGACCCCAATGCGATGTCGCGTCGTCGTCGTCGCTGGACCACGCGGCTTCAATCATCTCTCGATCTGACACAATACAGATGTATTTCTTCATTTCATCTCGGGGTGATTGTTTTTTTTTTTTTGTTTTCTTGATGTTTTCCCCTGCTGGCCAAGATCCGCATCCATGTTGCCGCGCTCGTCATCTTCCATCTTCGCATGGATTGGAATAATTATATTTTTGGATGTGTGCGACTGTGTGTGATAAATTGCTTTAGCTTCGCAGGAGATGTCGGGACAAGAAAGATTGCCGACAGTCTCACCTGTGTGATGTGTCTCTCGGTCTATGGCCGCCGCCGATACACGACATGGCCATGTGATTGTGACAATAGGAATATACACCAATGTAATGGGAAATCGGTCGGGTGTGGGGCTTATTGAACGCGATGTCCAAAGATCGTTTGGAGATTGATCGCGCGGCTGTATAGTATATAGTGTCCTTCGCAGTAGTGGGCAATTCTTCAATTTGTTTTCGAGCCAATTCTATATAGCATCGGTATATGGTTGGAAAGGGGGACTCGCTTGGCAGGGGTCTGTCAGTCTGTGCGATTCGAGGAGGCCAGTCATTGCTCAAACGAGAATCGAATCCGTCATTGCACGGAGCATGCTATTGATTCGTCATACAGCGGATCGTGTTTATTGCTCGCTGTGAAGTGCGACACAATGGATTGATTGTATCGAGTGATGGATTTTGGTTCCAAATTCCTAAGAGAGGGGACCCAACCGTGGGAGAAATTATATAGCGGAGGGTAAGGGTCTACTTATTTATAGTTGCGGCCAAAGCTTGAGTATACATTTTAGTTTTCTTATTTTTGTTTGCTTGGATTGCCTGTTGTGTTGGACATCTTTTGTGATTGTTCAGGTGAGTCCATGGAGTTAACCGAGTTTAATTAATGTTTCAGCACCTAGAAGTGTTTCACCTGGACCTTCAATAGTGTGACCTTCAATTGACAAGGACTGCAAATCTGATCTTTTTAGATAATCTAAGTAGTAAAGATTGGTCTGTTCTAGCGCAAGATGACCTCTGATTTATGTTTAGAACTGTTTGAGGTGTCTTTTTTTAGCTTTAGTCAGGGTGCTGAAAAGGAGAAAGAATGATCCCTTTGTGATCCAATTGGCAGCTGTCACTTGTTCAAAGCGAGTTCCTGGCACCGAAATATTCGACCCACTGTCATAGACTTAAAGCGATGGACTAAGGGTCGGGATTTTTCCATTGGGGGTACACTGAAGAAACCTTGAAATCGGGTTAGAACAAAACTTAACTTTAGGCTGATAAGGGAATAAGAGACTGCTTAGCTTCGCTTCATCTATAGATATATTTCAGGGCTACAACTCACAACAGTTTAAATGCAGAAGTAACACCTATCTGGGAGCATCTTTGTAACAAATTTCAAAAGTCCGTTCAATTTGATGCATTTTATGACATTATCGAAGGAACGCAGCCAGCTGTCAGTGGCACGTTTGAAAGTGTTGACACAGAGGCGACGAAGATGGCCCGTACTTTATATGTGAACAAAACGATGTATGAAAATCCTGTCATCGAGAGGGGACGCTGGACAGCGGCAATTCTGACAAGACATCGCTATAGACAGTCGCTCCACTAAATAATTCCATCGGTGCAGCAATCAAGCTAAGAATCACTCTTTTGAATAACTGTTTCTTCAGGCAATTTTTTGCTGACACTGCGACCTGGAAACATCTTTTTTATCGATGAGGGATAGAGTTAATCTAAGAGACGGATGACTTCCCTAGTAAAGGCCAAAATATCCTTAGTGGCGAAGTTCATAAGCTCTACTGGTAAATTTATCTCCTTGTTAAAGACACTTTTTCTTAACCAAGTACCGGACAATAACAGAGAATGTGCTCGGAGCATTCTTCATCCTCAAGGCAGATCCCGCATTCTGTCTCCGCACACAAATTTATTTTGTTAAGATGATATCTCAAGCCACAATGGTCTGTGAGAAAGCCCATCACCAGCTTTCTGATACTTTCCTTATTTAGATTGAGGATTTCCTTGTGTAAGGTTAAGTTAATCTTTTGGATTGTCTTAAACCCGGAACAGTTTACCAGTGGTTTAGACGAGCTTGATATTCGCAATCGTTAATTAGATACGCGGATACAGATCCAGCCCTAGCTGTTCCGCAGATTCGTTGCCCGCAATACCTTGATGGCCAGGTACCCATCCAAGATTCTCCTTGTTGTGTTTTGGATAGGGCTTGCAGGGCATCGTAGCATCACTTTACTGTTTTTGAGTCTATTGTATTGGACGATAAAGGTTGTAAGGGCGCTAGACTATCAGAGAAGATTTCTATTCTGGCGCCCTTTATTCCCATTTTGGAAATTAAAGCGGCGCAGATCTCAATGGCATGAACTTCTGCATGAAAAGCTGTCGCACAAGAAGCTTCTTCAGGCTAAGAAGGCATTCATTCATTCGTTCATTCATTTTCAATGGCCCGCTTATCCATTAAGTGGGTCGCGGATGCAGGTTGCTCAAGTGGACCCTCCATTATAGCTCTCGATTCTGCGCCACCGATCTAAATCATCAAGGCCAATTCCCATACGGATAGAGGAGAGATTATGAAATTGATCTAACCATCTCATCCTGGGCCTATGTATGGATTCCATAGCACGTCGTATGGGATCCTGAAAGATGGACCGCTCCGTTCGAAGAAGTAGCTGCTCGACATTGAGTTCCTCACGTATTCTGGTGTTTCTAATGCGATCTATATACGTAGCATTACAGTAGCAATACAAACGAGAAATCTTATTTCGGCAGCTTGTATCCGCGATGTAAGACATCTAAGTAGTAAAAATTGTACAAGACTCTAATTATTCAGGTCCTGCTATTATATGAACTGCTGTATAAGATTAGAACCTCATAGGAGATTGCGAGACCAAGATTCTTCGGACAATAGTCGGTCCGGCTTGTATCGATGGAGTTTGGAGGGAGAGTCAAAAGGATTAAAATACATAACAGTTGAGATGGCTAGCTCATGAGTAGAGTATATGGACATCATCTAGACGAGTTTTTGAGTCCACCCTGAGCAACAATGGAGAAGAGGAAGACTTACGATCGTCTTAGGCCGGGCGCACAATCAGAAATCGAACTCAAGCAAATTGCTATGCGCAACTATTGGGCCAGGCCCTGATTCACCCCGGATTGAAACGCAGTGTTAAGTATAGTAAAGAATTGACAAACCGATGAAGCATATCTAATATCCCTTCCTAACTCCTTTCTCAATGAGGAACAAAATGAAAAAGTTGAGCGGTCCAAAGAATAACATACCCAAATGAATAATGCTAAAGAGCACATCATTTGAGGT
>OY015313.1:22203902-22487722 GCA_955612985.1 Cheilosia scutellata | reverse complement strand
AAAGCAATTCATTTCCCTACAAAACCTTGACTTTCACAGAGAAGATGAGTAATATCCTCTGCGGCATATATGTCTTCGTAATACCTGTCTGTTAAACCTAATCTCCTAGCGTGCTTTATAACAAGACAAGTCAGGAGACTATCCCTATTGCCATTCGTACCTTTGATATGAAAATTAAAAACCGAGAGCTCCTAAACCGTATTTCCACAGTTCTAATCTAATAATGAAGTAAAGACAGCTCGCTATACTATAAGTCTATTAGTATTTTCAATATTTTGAGTTCAAATTAGGTTTAGCTGATGCCTGATGGCCCAGAAGTCCCTATGTTTTGTGAGAGGTTTTGCGATTAGTATAAATAAAACCATCACCTCGCAGCATAGGGTAATGTTGGTGTAAACGTAAGGTTAAAAATGAGAACAGTAGAATCAGTCAAAATGTTGGAAATGTAAAAGAATGTTGCATCATTGACGTTATGGCCCTATGATTCCATAAGGTCATGCAGATTTATAGCTTTTGGCCGACCATATGGACATTTACAATGGCTTATTATTCTAGTTTAGATGGGCTGATATCTAGCATCAAGACGATCTTGCGTAAAGGCTTTCTCCCGTGTTCTAGCTGAGAAATGATTAGAACTGAAGTATTTCTTGACTATAGACTATGTTTTTTCATTCCAAGGGGTTTTTGTTTATAGCTCTTTGGCCGGTTATCCCCGACTCTACTTACTAGCCTCTTAAATATTCTAGCAGGAAAAGCTACAAACAAATTAAAATAATTATTTTTTTATTATCATCGAGTCTTCTTGTTGAAATTTTGTTCTGGGCCCACTATGACTTCATCTTAGTCAAGTTCGTTATAACACATTCTCACTAGGTCATTCAGAAAAACGTGCAAGGGTATTTCGAGGATATCTATAATTAAATAATGGCCAATTTTGGAGTATCACGTAAGCAACAAAAAGCAAACGGCCAATCATGGCCAAGTACTTAAAACAATTGCAATAGAGCACATTATGCGCTGTGTAATTAACCGCAAAAGGAAGTGTGTTTTCAAGTGGGTCAGCTCACCACCACCGATGAGATGGTACTACCCTAGCTCGCTAGAAGCAATTATTTCATGAGAGATGATGCACCAAATTTATTCTGATGACTCGAGAACTTTGCCAATATAAATAGGCCATCATCCGATGAGACAGATATCAGTTTGGATACGTCAATCATTGTCGTAGGATCTAACCAAGAAAAATGCAGAAAGCTATTGTAGTCCTTTTCGGTATAGCCGCTGTGGTCTCAGCAGGTGGTCGCGGCGGTGTTGGCGGAGGTGGTGGCGGCGGCTATGGCGGTAGCAGCGCTAACGCTGGAGCTAGCAGCATCGGTGGATGGCAAGGAGGTGGTGGTGGTGGTGGTGGTCTCGGAGGACATAGTGGTGGTGGAGGTGGAGGCTATACTGGCGGCTCAGGAGGCGGTTTTGGCGGTGGCGGACATGGTGGTTCGGGCGGCTCTGGTGGTCTTGGCGGAGGTCATGGAGGTGGTCTCGGAGGCGGTAACGGTGGAGGTTTTGGCGGTGGTGGTTATGGCGGTGGTCAAGGTGGTAAAGGTGGTCAAGGTGGTCGTGGTGGTCGCGGGGGTCGTGGTGGTGGCGGCTTTGGAGGTGGAAATGGCGGTGGCGGCTATGGTGGTGGAGGATACAGCGGAGCCAGTTCCAGTGCCAGCTCCAGTGCCTATTCCGGTGGCTACTCAGGCGGCAAAGGAGGCAAAGGAGGAAAAGGTGGATGGTAAAGTTGGGCCAGCTTCAATTAAAATTCTGTAACATATTTTAATCCCCAATAAACGAGATGATTTCTATCTAATCGACAACCAATCTGTGTCATTTATCTTACATCAGGCACAAATAGCTGACGGGTTCAATTAGACAAAAGTCTTGTCTGGCAAGAGGTAATTGCGATCGGGTTCCCAGTCAAGTTTCTTCTAACCACCTCCGTTTGATTTTGCATCAAGCTGCTGGCAGCTAATTGGGCCAATCGGTTTGGTAGCTGACTGGATCGTTTGCATGCAATTAGGTTGTCGAAGTTGAGTGCGGAATTTTGGCTGTTTTAATTTGAAATTGTTTTCAGAAAATAAGGAAAATAAGGAAAAGGTCTACTGCATGAATTAGTTCACCATGACTTGGTCTATGGAAATTAAGCTCATCATATCCGTAATGAAAGTGTGATTGATAGTGCAGTTGTTAATGTTTGCTCTTTTGTTGTCATTGAAAGAAGAACAGTTGTTAAATGATATTTGTCTCTGCAGATAAATTGGATTTTTGGATCGATTACCACTGTTGTTGAGGTTATTTGGTTTATTTTTTTTTTGTCAAAAATTATTTGGTCTAATTTGGACTCTTTGGAAATTGGACGAATTTCAAGGTGCACGCAAGCACCGATAAATATTTAGCTTTTTGTATTTGCATTTGCCAGTTAAGATCAAAGGCTACTCCGCATGCATATTACAGTGAAAAATGAAAATAAGTAGTTGTCAAAATAAGTAGTTGTACTGTCATATTTTTCTAATGCCATTTAAACTAATTTTGTTTAGAGGCTGCCATTGAGTTAATCTTTGATTTGCAATCGATCAATCCACACATGAACATGAACACACATACACATTAAATATAAAAGAGAGAGTCATTTCTGTCTATAGTGAATTTAGACTTTAAATTTCTTGTCAAAATCATACCCCGGTTTCTCATTAATCAGGGCCTGGTATATGTCCGCTCGGATTAAAGATGTCAAGTATGCATGAGTGATCAAAAATATAAGGCTTCAACCTTTTTTTCCCTATTAGTCTATGAGTCCACCTTTAGTTGCTAAGCTCTTAAATCGATGAGGCTTAAACCTTTTGACTAGGCGATAAGAAAGGCACAGAGATCGATTGAACCTAACTCGATGGGTTTTTGGCTCAGTAATATTTCGAAATCTATAGTTGTACTGTGAATCTAAGTGAACCTCTGAACCTTGTTCAGATTCTTGTAGTAGGATTTAGTGTTAAGTACCAAAAAACTACATTCACATTGTTCAACAAGTACTGAACGGTGTTCAGTTATAAACCCCATTTGTTCCGCGAATGCCTTTCCTGTAGTATACCTATTTTAATTAAGCCTCTTCAGTCTTTCTTGGAATCATTTTAAATAAAACCATTTCTGAAAGAATGTCCAATATAATTGTCTTCACGAACTGATGATTCATTTTGTAAACATCCTACTAACAGAGAAGTATGTACTTCCTCCATTTTCTAGTCACTTTACAATGTGTTACCTGCTACGCAATCTCACCTTCTGTATCCCTATCGTCAATCACTATCCATTACGTAGGCCCCCATGTTGAAATAAATTCGTCACTGTCACCTTTGCATCTATTCCATCATCGCAACACAACGAACAACAACAAGCTATTTTTAAATGATCACTCAAAAACGATTTCAAAAACCCAAACCAACAATTAGCCATTCCGAATGCGTCCCAAGTGTCAGGCATAAAGCATCACAATTGGAACTCCGGTGGCATAGTAATTTCTTGTTCAAAAAGAATATCTTTTTGCAATATTGCTTTGCTTGTGGGGGAGATACTTGTTTTTGGTTCGTTTCGCGGTAATAAGTGTCTTGATGGGACAAGGGTGAATTGTGTTTACCACTACCGTCAGCAAGAGGTCTTGAGGTATTCTCAAGCTTGTTTGTAAGTGGCGTCTCACGCAAGGAATTAGAATCACGACTTTCTGATAAGTATGCCTACATACAACTCAGCGGTTGTTCTAATTTGCATTTGCAATAAGCACGAGCAAGTCAAAGAGGAAATAATTGACGACTGAGTTGGTAGTTTGGGTTTTCCCTCTCGCCCAATTTATTTGAGTTAAGAATTTTGTTTTTAGCTCTAACTGTGGGGAGAGTATGAATTGTTAGCAATTAATCAGATTTCATGCGCGTACTTATCTAACTTAACGGACAAGAGGCGATTGCTCTAACAGAGATCATAACCTTGAACCAAAGTAAGGAAGAAGTCTCATGGAACAAAGATGAGTTAATCCCTACTGAATTTGATTAGAATAGCCATTATAGCCATTCAGTACTGTAAATGAACTGTTTGACCTGCGGAAGCTCTGCCACATGAACTTCAGCTGCTTAAGAGGTATGTTTTTATTCGAACCACGTTTTGATCTCCAGTAACTGGGAAGGTATACCTTACCTAGGAGTGTCTGTATAAATGACTAACCATTTGTAGGGAGTGTGATGGGCTGATTAGTATGCTCCTCAGACGTTTACGGAACGAGAAACTACGCACTGATATGGTTTCCTTTCCGTATACTCACTGGACCACTATACAAAAGTAGAAACCAGTTCGCTAGTCAACTTTTTTGTTTTGCAAAGAGGTACGAGAATGTAAAACAGTAAAACCTTGGACCGCGTCGATACTAAATTTAATAAAAAGTATGTTTTTATTAAATTGTCTTTTACGATCTGGGTCTAGTTTGTGTGAGTTTTATTCTGGCCAAATCCACTAACAACTGCTCACCCTCATTAAGCCTGCTGGGCTTTAATAATTCAGAATTTGATCTGATCTAACTCATGACACAAGGCCTTTAAGACCCTATGCCCTTCTAAGTTTCACCGTCATAAGTTGGCCTTATGCGCATATTTGTATCGAGAATAGTTCTCCTATTCCCGGCCGCTGGCATGTATAGGAACAACTAGTGCGTTGAGAACAACACCAACTGCTGGGTTGGAAACGCTTTTCAATCTGCTACCTAGGGATCTATACATGCAAGAATCGGCTGCCAAAAGTGCCTTGAGGATAAGCCAGACGAAATGCTGGATCCCCAGTCTCTTTGCGCATGCGCGTATCCTTAAGGAATACGTAGGGAGTGACATCAACTCCTACCTGACGGACTAAAGATGGAATGTGGAACTGGCGCCGGATTATTCTCAGAGGAACTCATCATATATAGTTCAATCAGGCTCCCTGATTACTACTCTAGTGTTTTCCAAGCTGAGGTACTGGCGGTCGCGGAAGTGGCAAGCATGGTATCAATAATGGCAATACCAAGGAATCAAGGAAATCTCTGCTAATGAGATAAAATCCAAACTAGTTCGCCGCTTACGGAAGATATGGCAAGAGTACAACAAAAGCAGGAGCAACAAAATTTTGCGATATGACCAGAATATCGCTGTCTAAGTTGGTTGGCGGCCTCACTGGTCACAACCTTCTAAGAAGCCCTACAATGAAACTAAATCTCAAGAATGACGACATTCTTGAAGAAGCCCACGAGGACACCCCTCACTCTTTCTGTCAACTCCCAAGTCTCTGTCACTTGAGGAACAGAACACTTCTTGGAAGTTACTACTTCCAGGAAATCCAATAACTCTTTAATGTCTCAATATCCAATCTATACAGGTTTCTTAGGACAACAAGATGGCTGGACAAATTCGATTAACCACGGGAAGGATGAAATAAAGCCAATACAACACGGCTACCCCAATCGAAGGGTATCACAATGGGTCCACAAGACCTGGGTGGGGTGAAGAAGAGGCTACTCAGCCATTGGTCGACTTATGACTTCAATTCTGTGGAAGATCTATGTTCGCTTTTTGGTCTGTATATATAAGAGCTTTCGTTACACTCTAAGGCTCCGGCCACATGTGACATTCGTCAAACTGCGCACGTAATAATCGATTTATTAAAACAACATTATCTTCAGATGTGTCAAATGGCTCCTGTGGCTTGATATCCTTGGACTTATTTATCTGAGGGTACGTAAAGACGATTACTAATGTAAACTAGCTCTAGATAAATGCTGAAACAAGATCCAAACTGTTTAGAAATCGAGTTAATAGGGTTTAAACAAGAGACCTTTGCAAGAAATACCCGCACGAGTATGATAACGGATACTTGTAAGTTATTTGAATAGGGAAATCCTATTATAAATAAGGCATTACTTCACGTGTCGTCAAATGGACAGTTTTCGAGATATCGGGGGTAAAAAGTAGATTTTCCAGGATTTTGTTCACTCAAAGTATATAGCTATTATCCATTCAACGCCACTTCGCTAGCTTTCAACTGGCTTTTTCGGGTCGCTGATTTCGAATCTGATGTCAAAAAGAGCATTTGACAGTTTGCAGCTGCCAATAGCACTGTCAATTCGTTTTATTTGCCGGAAAAGAGATACCAGCATGTAGACAAACGGGTTTTCTGGGTCGCTAATTACAAATCAGTTCTGAAAAGTGTCATTTTACGGTTTGGCAGCTGTCGATGTTTATGCAGAAAAGTTATTTCGGCCATTGAATTCACATTTATCTACTTATGACAGGTAAAAATGCATAGACTACTTTCCTCACTTCTAATAAAATGTGCAAGGTTCGCCATGAATGACTGGTATGAGACGATGGTGGAGGGAAATAACTTTACATGGGAAATAACTTCACCTCGAGTGGGCACCTGAGACGATTATGTCCATCTGCCCTTTAGCGATCCGTTCCGTTGTTATTGCCAAGTTGCGATACTAAGATTTCTATCATATGTACCTTCTTTTATCCGCATTTACCCGGCCATTTCGGAATCGCTCGCTTCTTAACGTTTTCATTTCTTCAGCGATTAAATCAAGCCTTAAAGATATGACGAGTATATCGTTAGAAACAGTTCTGAATTCACAGGCGAATCTTAGCGCGCTGACGGTAGACGGACTTAATTCCGGCACTTGACCATATTTCTACTGCGTATATGAGTGTTGAAGCGATAGCTACTTCAAAAAGTAGTCTCTTATTCTGTTTCTGGCCTCCGATGTTAGGTACTCATTAACCTCCAAAGTGAGGATGGCTTGTTTGGATTCCCCGTTTCCTCTCGGTAGTAGGACACGTCTTTGACGCTTCCAAAGCTCAGGAAAAACGCCCTCCTGGAGAAACGCGTTTAACATTTCAGTGAATAAGTGAGGAGGGGTCTATTTCATTCTATTTGGCCTGAGAAGGAGAAAAAAAAATCTTAAATTAATAAAAAAAACGGCAACACTTACAATAAAGTACTATATTTATACTAGTTTTGAAAGTCAGAAATCATGTATTATGAAAGGTGACCCCCTTCAACCACATCGTACGAGTTTCGTATCTATTTGAGTACCTATTATAAAGGTCTCCAATCTTTCATCAACAATCTGATGGTAGGCCAGTAAAGACTACCACCAAATACAATTTGCAAACTTTGACAGATTCTTTAGAAAGTCCAAAGACGTCCAGACAGATATCATCTTTGTTCGTTTCTATAGCCAGCTATAGATACATAAAGCCTTTTATAGTTTTGGCAACCCTGAACGTTATGTGAGGTTGCAAAGAATGATTATGCTCGCAACTGTTATTGGTCGGTAAATAATATTTACCGGGATTCAGTATACGCTTGTGTCTACTTACAGATCGGCCAGTGGACGAGACTCTCTATAGTCTACAGCTAAGCTATGTATTCTTGGTAAGTCGATTGATTTTCATGGAATTTCCTATTCCTATTCGTATTGTGGAAACCGCTCAGATTTGCATTTGGCAGGGTCTTCCCCTATGACATCTGAACCTTATAGCATCTGTCAAAAATACGTCCTACGTCATTACAACTAAACACCTGTTGCAGAGCACTTTACCTGTGATTCTGTAAAATTCCTAAAGTCTCACAGTATAGGAATCCCCTAATGTTCACATACCGTAACGTCAACCCTTCTCTGTTACATGTGTCTAATTCAATTCAATGTATTCCCATACCAGATACCAATGTGTTCTCTTATCTTAGCCCAACAATCCACCTGGTAGTAGATATAGTGGCATCCATAACAACAAGCAATTAATTGCGTGCTATGATGATGCATCTGGAAGTAGGTAGGTAGCCGATGTCGATCCGTCACCGTGTCGTCGGCCGCCGCCTCTTTTGTATGGCTCATCATCATTGAGGCAACTCCAGAGAGACAGAGACAGAGGAAGAACAATAAAACAAAAGTAAATCAACGATTACCCGCGGATTTCCCAGTTTATATCGTGAATAAACTTAATTGCCGGGCTTCGTTATAGGCGGTAGTGTGTTCTACCTGTCTGCCTCTATAATTCTGTCCGTCTGTTGGGTTTTCGGTATTGTATTGCTTATTTTTTTAATATTCCAAATGTGTGGACATGATTGGAATAAATTCCCAGCCCGTAGAAGTATAAAAGTGATTGTCAACATTACGGGGAGTTCAGTGTAACAAGTGATCGCGGATCTAATCAAACTCATAACAAGGAGAATAGTGTCACAATGAGAACGGTAACAAGGATTAAGGATACGCGTCGTCTACTCGTTCTAATCGGATGTTCTTCTAACTATCTTTTCAGGCAGCGGTAGTACTCTTGATCTGTGCTTCGGGGGCGATGGCAACACCAACGCTCCACAAGTTGAAGGGTGTCTTGGGCGGTGGTCTCGGATTGAATATTGGAATATCTAAACACATCGGACTTGGGGGTGGCTATAGTGGTGGTTATGGCGGTGGCTATGGCGGTGGCCATGACAGCGGATATGGAGGAGGATACGCATCGGGCTATCGTGGTGGATACGGTGGTGGTGGTGGTGGCTATTCTGTTCCACAGACGGTTCAAGTTCACACTGTCGAACATGTTCCTGTTCACACGGTCAAAACGGTTCCAGTTCATTCGATAAAGACCTATCCGATCAGTAGTGGCGGATATAGTGGCTATGGAGGTCAAGGTGGATATGGCGGCCAAAGTGGATATAGCGGTCATGGTGGATATGGTGGTCAAGGTGGATATGGTGGTCAGGGATATAACACTGGCGGCGGTTCTTATGCCAATAGCAATGCGAACGCAGTCAGTTCAGCAAATTCTGGATATGGTGGCAATCAGGGATATTCTAATGGCGGCGGATGTGGAACGTGTGGCAATAATGGGCATGGCCAGAATGGATATGGCAGTAGTGGCTCTTATGCTAATTCGCAGTCCTCTGCATCTGCATGGAGCAACAGTCGTTCTGGATCATGGTAGATCTTACTGGTGCGTGTGATTAAGCGGGAGTCCTGTGTTTAGTTGTAAAGTTAGTGATGTTTTGTTTCTACCTACCTAATAAAGAAATTAAAACTTGAATGGAAGTGATTTTTTTCTGTCGATTAGATATGAATGGTGTGTAAAGTGATCTGTGAAATAACCCTTCCCGGGTGGTCGTTGAATGTCCTTATTCCTCCTGTAGATACATAAGACTTTCGTTCTACTTTTAAGTCGTACACGGAATTTGGAAATTTTTGAAGAACAGATCGTACACGCAGCCGATTTAATTTTACAAATCGAAACAAGTGCAAGTTAAGTCAAAATAAAGGCATTTCCTTTAATACTTAAATAATTTTCTTAAAGTCTTAAGTATTGCTCAGATTAAGGACAATACAGAAGGATGACTTATAGCTCGAATAAATCAGGGGAGAATTTACCAAAAACACTCTTTTTTTTTTTAAATCCGATAAGCCATTCTTGAGCTGTGTAAATAACTTAGGACACATTTTACCGCATTTCTTCCATTTATACCTCGAAAACTCAACTTCTAAGTGTGATTGACGAATTTAAAAAATACATTTTATACATTCCCAAAAAATGCAGCGAAAACACCATCCAAACCCGTTCAGTGGTTCTCGATATTAGCGCATACATAGTGCATTCAATACATGCATTGTAAAAGGAACAACGAGTCACCTTCAGTTGTATTTAAACTAAACTACTACTCTCTTAACCCGACTGACACTAATAAGAATAAATTCTTAATTTTTCAGTGAAGTCCGTTGAGTAGTTTTTGAGTCTATAGGCGACACAATAGGTTAGGTTGGGTTTACCACTCATTCATTCACTCAGTGACTCATCAACGCCGAGCCCAAACCGTTTGCCCTAGAAATCCGAAATTTAGCAACAGAGGTTCCTTCTGTAATGGAAGATCGAGCCCTTACTGTACCACACTTCGGTCCTTGTGAACCCATTGTGATGTGATGTCCTTTTATGCGGGTCAACCGTTGATGTTAGAGTCTATTTGGCTTCATGTACCTCCTTCTTGTGGTTACCATACGCCGTCCAGCTATTCTGACATTTTCAATAACCTGTAAAGATCATACAGTGAGGCACCTGGTTGTTAATGAAAATGGTATTATCGATTCGTGGTATTGCCAACAATGACACCTAATGGACCACTTTCGCAATTGCCAACATTTCCGCTTAGAAGACAAAACTGCCGTCAGGAAGCCTGATTGAGCAGTGTATATATTTAATTTCTTCGAGAATATACCGGCAAGCATGTCCGTCCCACAGTCCATCTTTGATCCATCTGTGTAGATGAATCGATTTCATCTTCGTGGGTTCGCTCATACAAACAAATTGTCTTTAACTTTCAGTAAAATAGGTCAACAGATAGATACACTGGCGATCACTACGATGTGGCCATACATTTTGCAATACATACATTTTGCTCCAAGCTCCAAGGTTTCTTTTTAAGTTTTCTTCTCGGTATAGTAGCCCTTTTTCATATTATTCTTCGGTCCGTTGCTATGCTGGCTGATACTCCGCTGTTGGCCCTCATTTTAGTCACTGGTAGAATAGAATTTGAGGCAAGCCGTAGAATTAACCGCTTTTCTCGCAATGTTGTCGCTTCTACCGTGCGTCCGTTTTGATTTTTCCCATAGAGTTGTGGATCCGCAAGATAACACAGTCTTCTATTTAGCCTCGTTTCAATTTCTCGGCCTGAGAGTCGTAACTCCTTGAAAGCATCTATTTTTCCTCTTTCTGTCACTGTCAAAGTCTTTCCGGAAACCACTTTTTTTAAACTAAATAAAACGCTTTTTTAAGTAATCTTAACAAAACTTTGAAAAAGATCGCTCCTGCAACGAAATATTCGCAATGGCCTCATCCTAGGGGAGCATCTTCTTGTACGCTTTTCAAGTAGTTCATTGTTTGATCTTGGGAAATTACAGTCGTCGTTTCTTATTTACCCTTTAATTTTATGACTTACTGTTGGGAAATTATGTACCTACCTGTTCACAGGTAGTAAAAGTTTCCGGGTACAAAATTTCCAACAGGTATAAAGAGTGAAAATCGAAATGGCCTCATTCTAGTAATCGCCAGTGTTACCTACATACGATATAATTTGTCTCACAGCGAATTAAATTATTGCTCATGCTTATCGTTGGGTATTTAACCAGACTATATGTCTATAATGAGGGCTAAAAATAACATTTGCATAATTGCTGTAAATTGTCGATAAAAACCTGTAAGTACAGCAACTCTTCTCAAATCCCTTCCTAGAAAAGCAACATTTTTCACAGAACTAACGATAAACCCTACCAAGAAACCAGTCCTACTAATAAATTTATATTAATTCGAATTAGAATTTAAAATTAAGAATCCATGTATCTCGCACGAATATCGGCTATTGTTTGTGTGAAAAAAAAACTACACCCAACTCAAAGCAAAATCCCACGGTACTATTGCATAATAACTGATGAAAACTATAAGCAGTAAACAAACAACCAGTTTCCAAGCGCCAACGACTTTGAACTTGAATTCACTTTCTTTTCAACATTCACTCAATCTCATCATCATTATAATAATCATAAAACGATAAAACACCGGTACTGCATCATCGCCATCTTTTTTTCCATGAAGAAGCCCCACAATGTCTGCAGTGTCAATAACGACCAAGCGAATACATGCGGCGAAGGTACGTGGTAGACACAATGGTAAATGCCGGCACACCGGCATGTCATACCTGTCACTCATTATGAAAGCTTTTCGTTCGCAAGCTCCATCTCTATGAAATAGTTTGAAACTATCATTTGTGGGCTTGAATTAGTTCTTCGAATCGTTCACAGAGGGAGGCTCTAGGTAATCAAATAAACAAAAGAGTTGTACAACGAACTGGTTTTTTGCTGGTCGACCATCGATTTGATTAATTGAGCGACACAGCAGGGGCACTGTAGAAAATAAAATCCAGACACGGCAAGGTGAAGACGTACACATGACGTAGCCTCTAAGCACCGGTGATGTTTGCTAGAAGACAGAATATTGGCGCTTGCGCCAGTGGTATAGCGTATAGGTGCAGCTTTAGGAAATGACTGTGCAAGACCAGGCCGCTCTGGTACAAACATTGTAATTGATTTAACTGAGGAGCTCAGATTAACAAAGTGGGAAAGTCATAAAATATGGGTAATAAAATGTCAAAAGAAGCAACAAGCACTTTGCGCATAAGAGACGACACCCATGACGAAGGTAAAGGTGTATGTCTGTCCGCATGATGTGTATATTTAGCAGTAGATGTGAGGTAGCCTTTAAATATTAATTTAGTTGGTTATAATGTCAAATTGATAACGTTTTGAATTCGCTTAATGGTGATATTGTTAGTTTCGACACAAATTGAGTCATGATGCGGATTGAAATATATTTGAGTTTGAAATGTAGATAGGTAGTTGTCATAATTTATTCAACCCCAGAAAGGTCTAAGGGGGCAACACATTTTTTTATCTTTCCAACTGTGGACGACGCTCGCATTGCGCCGCTCGCCTTTATCAAACAAACAACCTTATATTTGGTCCATTTAAGACTACACTTTGACTGTTTGTGTTTCATTGAAATCTGTCCAGTATAGGTTTCGCGCTTTTAGGAGACAAAGAAAATTGCTACAGTTTTATTATACGTATAGATTCACATCATTTAATTCGCGTTCCACAAACTAGCGAATAAGGAATTCGTTCGAACTTAACCTCAAATGAGAAACTGCTGGTAGAAACTGCTGACTGAAATTCGGGAACTGCCACGATCAAAAAAAGTGTTCATGTGAACGAACTGTCAAAACTTGCGAATATTCGTTCGTTCGTAGGTAGTTGGTCGCTCTCATGTGAATGGTCCTTGAGTCTTTCAAAATTTAGTGCACCTGAAAGACAACTATGGAAGGTTGCCATTTGGCTTCATCAATTTGTGACCAATATGGGGTCATACAAGCAGCCTCATCTTGACATCTTTTGACTCATTTTACGATATAATCCATGGTTGGATATATTTTGTAGACGATGAATCTTTAAGATGTATCGCATCAAAGCGTTAAGCAAAACCCTAAATTTCTCGTGGCGCAGCAGCTCAACAGTGTTAGTGTCTTGGACTATTGAGAAAAGCGGTTCCAGGTTCAACCCCTGGAAAATAAAGGGTGATTTTTTTGCTGTTTGGTTTTTCAGTCTGATTTTTTTTTTGACAGTTAACGCGTGATTCGTGACACGCGTCAAAGTAAAAAATGCGCAGTTAGAATTGTTCGGATAGACTTACGTCCGAACAATGTTTGCAAATTATTGAATTTTATTACCAAAAATTGTCCTCAGAAAAAAATGTTTAACAAATCCATGTTGGACATGTTGCGATGCGAATCTGGTGAGCAATTCATCTCACGTTTTCAGGGCCGTAGCCAGGATTTTGTTTCGGGGGGGGCTTGCTTCCAAATCTTACGAGGAATTCTTTAAACAAAAAAACTATATACGGGGTGCCCCAGTTAAGCAGAATAATTCTTTAAGGGAAGATTCGTGAAGTTCCGTAGAACAAAAAATTGTATGCCAAGGGGGGTCTATTTTCACCATATTTCCCGTTATGCCCTTCAAAGCATGTGACCTCTAATTTGTAGGTGTTACCACTTAAAACGCTATAACTTCTAAACTATTAGAGATCCAAAAATTGTTTTGTGCATTTTGAAAAGACAATTTAGAAGCGCATACAAGTCATAAGGTACATATGTGCAGCTGCAAAAGATTTATGGCTCCTTAAACTCAACATTTTGAACATTTTTTGTTACATTTTTTTTACTTAAAATGCTTTTTTCTCAAAATGTTTACTTAATAAATTTTTATTATTTTTTATGAAATTTTTATCCTTGAGAAATTTTTTAAAAATTATGTTAAGCAACTTTTTTACGTACGATCAACAGAAGTTGTTGTAAAAAGCCGTTTTTTTGTCAAAAAAAAGGTCAAACAAAATTAAGTCAGAATAATAAACTAACGTAATTATGAGCGGTTAACAGTTAATTGTAGAATATTAAAAAAAAAAAGCTTAACATTGATAAGTTGAAAAACGTGATTACGCGGACATAGTGTTTGTAAACGGGTTCTGCCATGGAAACGCTTTGTTGGCAAGATAGGAGTCCAACGCCGATACCCAAATCGTAGTACACCATGTAGCCGGGTACTGATGCGTATCAGCGCCTTGTTGATACCGGGTGAGCTCCTCGAAATAAAAAAAACGACGTTCAGACGCAGCGGCGGTAGAAATTGGGGTGCTGTGCAATTGGAACTTCCCAGAACTCTCCAGAGTAATAGGTTACACCCTTCCCATTTAGCACCGGTACGGACACATCCTCAAGAACATTCTGTGGACTGACGAAGCTCTATTCACAAACAAAGTCACAAATTTACAAATCTCCACAATTTGCACCATTGGTCAAACCCCAATCCCCATTTAATACACACAACCTCCTTTCAAAGATAAGAATTTGTGGTGACATACTGCAACTAGGCTGCACATTTTAATAGAAATCTTGCTTTCTGGACATGTTCATTATTACGTAATTTTCCAGCAAATTACAATACGCTGTAAGCTGTCACTTGTCATATAAAAAAATAGTTTGAACGAAGGCATGCTCTCTTTTCTGTTGGCTGTCATTCCGACGACACGTGTCACGAGAACTAACCTTTAAAATTAGTCTTTTGTAAAATCAACCTTTGTATAAATTTTCTATTTAGTTAACATTTTTGAATTAAAATAAAAATTGAAGTAAACTCTGCAGTGGAGATCGTTTAATTCTAACTGCGACACATTAACTCTACAAATTTAATTATTTTGAACAACTTCTTCAAAATGTGTGCTTATTTCAAAAGAGGTTCAGCGTAAATGTTTGAAAACACTATAGTAGCCCACACATTCTTCCACAAACAGTTAATTCCCTTGAATTTCTAGAGAACGATTGCCGAAGCTCTTTGAAGATGTTCTTCTTTTTCAGAGAAGAGCGATGTTCGTTCAACAAGATGGAGCACCTTGTGACAGTAGCAGCGTCACTTTTAATGAACGGTGAACTGGTCGATTTCGCCCAATCCTTGGCCACCCAGATCTCCTTACCTAACACCCATGGATTTTTTCTTCTGGGGTGCTGTGAAAGAAAAAGTTGATTTTAGAGAAATATCGGGTCTCTTTTTGACCATTTTTGTCTGACAAAAAAACGGCTTTTACTACAAATTCAAGTTGCTTAGCATAATTTTTAGAAAAATTCTCAAGGATAAAAATTCCATAAAAAAAATAAAACGGGAAATATAGTGAAAATAGACTCCCCCTGCCATACAATTTTTTGTTCGGCGGAACTTCAGGGCCCAGATCACGTAAAATGAAAACGATCGAACGACGTCGTTTCCATACTAGCAGTCTCTGTCTATTGTCGCGTTTTTATTTTACGCGATCTGGCCCCAGGAATCTTCCCTTAAAGGATTATACTGCTTAACTGGGATACCCTGTATATTCCAATTCACTGATTCTTATTACTTTTTAAATCGTATGTACCTAAACGAACATACTAAAATTATTTTTTTCAAAGCAGAAGACGTCTTGATTTTTTTTTTGACATGACAATTGACCATGAATCTGTAGATTTTGTTTTAACGATGTTTCCTATGCAAGGAATCAGTATAGACACTATAAAATATAAAATAGGCTTCAGTAGAAGAGGTTTCTGGATTGGAACGCGTTGTTTGTTTCAATGAAGTTCTAGGGCTCTTAATTCAACTTCAAATAATTCCTCGGCAAGTTGGGATTCGGATTGAAAAGCCTCTCTGAAAAAATCTTCGGCATTGTCTCTGATGTTCTTAAGAGAATTCAGAACTTCTTTTGTGCGGTCGATTGCAGAAATGAAGTCTAAGGATTTGGTCTGTAGGAAAACTGATAAGGGTAGCGTTAAATTGAATAGTTTTTCGCATACAATGAGGCTTACTAGGAAATCACTTTTTTGGATCGCTGCCAAAAGTGTTGATGCTTTCGAAGACATCGCCCACGTTCTGCTGGTTATTTCTTCAAGACTTACTGAGATGCATTTGAAGAGCTCTACAAAGGAAATAATACTGTCGTACCTTTCAATGAATCTGCGTTTCATTAAGGCTTAGAAGTCGAGTTTTTCGGCTCTCTGGTGCCTGTTTTTTAATGGCATTTTTTAAAGTTATATTTGAATTTGAATGGTTGCGGAAGATTTGAATTTATATTAGAAAGTTTTAGTTTTTAATGTTTTGCTTAGCGTTTCGGGGGGGGCTTCAGCCCCTCAAGCCCCCCCCCTGGCTACGTGCCTGCACGTTTTGGACCTGTGAATTGGCCGCCTAGATCGTGCAGTTTTACGCCGCTGGACTATTTTTTGTGGGGATATGTGAAGTCTCTCATCTATACGGATAAGCCAAAACCAGCAACTATTGCCACCTTGATAGAATAACTCGTGTGGTGAGATACCAGTCGATTTGTTAAAAAAAAGTATGCCAAAATTGGACATTCCGGATGAACCACTTGAAGCGTAGGCGCAGTCAACATTTACACGAAATAATATTTAAAAACTAAATAGCAAGAAGTAATTTATCGACCCCAATCAAAATTTCACTCAATTTAGCAAATTTTCATTGTTTTTTTTTTTCAATTTTAAAATCCAAACACTTAAAAAATTACCCATTATAAACTCTATATTTTAAAGATTCCCTTCAATTTATAGGGCCTCGAAATTTGACTGATTTTTCAAAACTGTTGAGATATTGTGGGCGCAGTGCTCACAGGGGTTCCAGGTTCGCTCCCCGGAAAAACGCAAATTACATCTTAAGGTTTTTTCCATTGCGCCACTGAACTTTTTTTGAACATCTACTTATAAAAAGTTCTGTTGCGCTATTCGATATATTTGAGGGATTGACCGTAGTTTACATTTCTGAAAGCATGGTGTCAATACACCTGAAAGTTATGCTCATCTCCAGCAACCGGTGTTACATTCTTCAAGCCGGAGGGCAAAGAATTACTACTTCCCTCAAGGTAGCCGTTTTTCAATTGATAATGGTACTCTACTCATAGATATATGAGGATGGATGGTGTTGCTGACGCAAATGGTTCACCCTTGGTCAATTGACGGCGAAGTAAAGTGCAAGGCGTCCATTACTTTCGATGTTCCATCATAGACTCTAAATCATTAAAAGCAAACGGGCATAGGCATATTTTCTTCAAACAATGCACGTCTTAGATTCCGAGTTAAGGACACGCCTTTACCTTGATCAAATCACCATTGCATGGTCCACTCTGTTCAGAAAAAATTGCTCGACATTGAGTATACCTCACGTTTTATGTTCTCTTCTGAACTGGCACGTGACGTCGCACAAGTGATAGTCCTACATTCAAAAGTATTTCATTACCAACGAAGACCTTCGCTTAAAAAACTGTTAGTAGTTCGAACATCATAAGACATCCATCACAAGCCGTTGTGCGTTACAAAATCACTGCTGTAATGGACTATGGACACCGGCGAGTGCTGGGCAAGTGCATATCACGTCCTCTTACTCATCACTGCAGCTATAGTAGAGTCATGACTGCCTATCACACAATTTGGTGTTCTGACGTTTGTTTGTGTCTTGTGGGTGCAGTAGCGCAGTGGTTAGTGTGCTGGACTACTGTGCGAGGGATCCCAGGTTCGATCCCCGGAAAAACACAAATTACATCTTAAGGTTTTTTCTACTGCGCCACCTCTCGCGAACATCTGACAAACATCCGAGAGTATGACTGTCCTGAAAAAGCTTCTCAATTCAGCCGTTCGGACTCGGCATTGTAGGTCCCTTCCGTTCGTTCCAAAAATAGAAACTCACACAAAACGAATGGTTGCGAGAAGCTAGGCCTTGGGTGTCTACCGCCTGGTTGCGCCGCCTATTTATTTATTTATTTTTTGACGTTTGTTAATAGTTCGTTTTGAACTTTTTCTTGGCTTGTATTTAGCCTTGGCCATATTGCCTTAGCTACGATGCATTGATTTAGCCGAGTAGCATTGACGTTACTGTTGGGTACATTTATAGGCCCCTTAACGTATATCCACCCTCACTAAGCATGGGTTCAACGTAAAATGTTCCAATTTTCGTATGTTAATGCATCTAAAAAATGTATCCGCAAGTAGCAGAACAACTTCTTAAATCCGTCATCGTTTCAATTATCGTGGTGGCTTTTGAGGGGACAACACTGACATAAAAGATAACCGCAACCCCCGAATCCGTCATCCAGTTTACTACTACAGCCAATGTAGTACATACAGGGTGGGCCAAATACATTTTTCTTTGTAAAAATGCAAACAAAAAGAGCAAACATTCCCATCTCTTCTCTATATATATATAAAACAAAGTGGAAAAAACTATATGTTTCCCTCTGTCGCCCGTAATTTACGGTGGTCGGTCAATAGGCTAAACAAATTCAAAATTGGACAAAGGGGCGTGGCACCTCCCATACAAAAAAACATTCAAAATCGTATATCCCGAAAACCACCAAATCAATTGAGCTTAAACTTACAGGTAATATTACGTATTGGCCGTGGAGTGCTCCTGTGAAGATTGGTCAAAATCGGACAAAGGGGCGTGGCACCTCCCATACAAAAAAAGAAAAACATTCAAAATCGTACACCTCCTAAACAAAAAAAAATCTTCTATGGGGTGAAACTCGATGACGTTATATCTCTATAACCGCTGGGCCGATTTTGTTTTGTTCGTATTGCTGTATTTCAGGTTTACGCAAAGAGAAAGTTCCAGTTTATTCTCATTTCTCGCATTTTACGAAAGAACAACAGTGCACGGGCAAAGTCGGGCGGGTACAGCTATCTTTATGTATATAATGTCGGTAATTACGGTGATCAATTGATAGGCCAAAAAAATTAAAAAGTAAAAATTGTAAAAAGCAATAAAAGGCCTGGCGAAGCCGGCGGGGGTTCAGCTAGTTAATTATGGAACACAACGTCATTCAAGTGGCTGCCTCGGCTATGGCTTTGCAGTAGCTCATTTTGTCACTCCAATTTCCCACACTGATAACACGATTTGGGAATTTGGTGAGCAAAAGATCGATTATGGCATGGGCTGTGCAGCATGGCGCGAGTAATGGGATATGGAATCCCGTAGTTTCAAAGATCAAGAAAAAGCACGTTTCCAAAAATGTTAACAAATTTTATTTTTCTTTGTTTTAATATTTCGTCATTGACCGCCAAACCAGAACTGCTCGATTGTCATCCCATGAGCTTGGCGTCTGCGTCTACTTAACTGATCATTGCAGAACTTAGATACATAATGAATATGAACATATTTCAATTTCCCCAAGCTCATCGATGTCAACAGGAGTTTAACTTCCGTCACTGCAGGTCGCTCTCTTGATGCGTTGCTATGCTATGTTATGCGCATGGTCCATTTAAGATGTACTCTTAAGCGTGAGTTGGTAGTGGGGTACGCTATGTGTACATAACTCGCGCCATCCTGCATGAACCAGAGGTCGACCAAATCCTTGTCTTCAATTTCAGTAAAAAAAAAGTCGGTTAACAACAAACGTTGTTCCCAGCCTCATTTTCGAAGAAAAATGCGCGTTTGCTGCTTCATTTCGGCCAAAACTTATTTTTTAAAATCACTGTTTGGGCTACACAGCACTCATTTTGGAAATAAGTTTTCAATATTTCCCAGCGTTGTTCAGGCATAAAGCGACTTATTTTGTTCCGCGGAGGCATGATACGGACTTTCTGTCAAGATTTCGAGCGGGAAACAGCTGTCAGTGTCAAAATAACCTATATGATTTAAAAAGAAACCACTAGATGGCTCTCTCTTTATTATGACTTTCCATGACATGGTGTAGACCAAGTTCCAAATTGCTGTCAAAGTCATAGAATAAAATATTTTAGTTCAGGAGTTGGTGTTGAGTTTTAAGAAAAATTGTTAGCGCGACGGAAGATGAGCTAACAGTTTAAAGTGAAAGATATAATCCGGCACGAGTACGATAACTACGGCGCCAAAAATTGATAACGGTATTTTGTAGAGGGGTTAAATACGAGCATTTTACTAAGGGAAGGGAGGGTCTATCTGGCTTCGTTTCTCCAATATAATCCAAATGGAGCTTCAAGAAAGTTACTCAGGATTGGCGCGGTGATTCACAAAACGTATTATGTAGAATCATAACGATTTCGTACTGGCTGGACTGTCAAGTCGAGGTCCAGATAGCCTCTATAAAAAACCTCTATATAGCCTCTCTCAAACGTTTGTACTTCAACAACAAACTAATTTAACCTACCCCAACTCAAAAGGGAAGTCTTTTTATATTTAAACTGCGAGTTACACATATTATCCAATTCAAAACCATAAAAATGCTGGTACTTACAATAATTACCATACCACAGTAGAATTTTTTTTAGCTTGTGTTGCTTTTTCAGTGCGATAGGGTTATCGCGTTAATTACTTCCCACCGCAGCGCCAATAGTTAGCGAAACTGAAACTTTGCCAAGCCAACATTGGCTCTTTAGCAAGTGTGTTGCAGCGAAGATTTCGCTTCCGTAATCACTTCGATTTGAATTCATCTATGCAAACATTAATCAATTACAAACGGTTCGATAGAGATTCATATACTAAACACGAAAAAAAATTACTCAACTCCATAAGACATAAATATTCATAAAAAAAATTAAATAAACTACAATGTTATAAAAATGCATATTGGCAATCAATTAGCAATACGAAAGCGTCACTTAGATCACAGGTTTTAGGTTAGATAAGTTTGTTATTAGTAAAGATCTGAATTGATTTCTCCCATCTTTATGAGATAGGACTTGTTTAAAAAGTCTTGAAAATTCCCACAGAAAAAATAAAGTATCTACCAACTGTTTAGTTGGACAGCTCCAACGGATATAGAAAAAAAGCTTCCGAAAAAAAAAAATCAATTTAATAAAAGCTGTAAAGAAGTTTGTTTTGTTTTGACTTAGGACCGGTTAATGGCACACTCTTGAACTTTCCATAAAACATCAATATTACCTACTACAGAATTTTATTAAAATTTGAAATAACAATAATTCTGATAACCGGTTCATCTTGAATTTTAGCATATACAACGCTAAAGTCTAAATGAGAAAAAAAAAAAAACAAAAACAACTGTAAGAAATGAAAATCGATTGAATATGGATGTTCTAAAATTACTAACAATGTTGGTTGACAAGTTTTGTTGCCCGTAGGTGGTATTCATCCCAAAAACGTCGATACGTCATGCATTATACAAATTCATGTTGGGGATCAGTGTTAAGACAGAGGATAACACTTTGAGCTCTGAAAAGTGTACGTTTGTTCAGTATTTGAATGTGGCAACATAAGTTTTAGCAATCGCTTTAATAGTATTAAAAATTTCTTACTAAAGGTAAGGCCAAATGTAGGCTCCAATCTCATAAGTTCTGTAAAACTACACTCTAAGAAAAAATCGTGTAATTTTACTATCATTAAGCGAGGAATCTACTTGCCTACCATAATTGCAGTAATTTTACGCACGTATCAATTTTAAATATTTAATGCGTAAATCTTAAACCTTTGTTGTGTAAATTCACACATAGATTTTAAATATAAATGCGTATTTCTACACTTAAGGTGTGAAAGAAATGTTTATAAATCAACATAAAATGTGTAAATTTAAACCTTTTATGTTTAAATTTGTAGCAAAATTCGACATACAATGTGTAAAATCCAACAAAATTGTGTATGAAGAAGCTTAAAATTAGACTTTTTTATGTAATTTTGCTTCAATTCAATATTTAATGTGTACAATTAAACAAAATTGTACATCGTCAGAAAGTATATTCAAAACAATTCAAAAACAAGTAAAAGTGTTATCATCGGCCTTGATATCCTCCACTGCAGTGAACCTGTCTAAACGAAATAAAACAATCCAAAAATGCTTAAGATACTTATTTATTAAAAATTATTCGATTTAACAAAAAAAAAAAAAAACTTCCGTAAAAAAAGTAAAAAACACTTCTTTCACTAAAAGATGCCATGGAACTTGGGAGCGCAAAAGCTGCAACCGCTTCATTCAATGGTCTGATCACGTATGAGCTCGCAAATGCACCGTCACTCACAATCGAATTGCAAAATTACACATAAAATGTGTAACTTTCATCAGATTGGTGTAAATGGGTGTTGGTCTTTAAACACTGTGTGTGTAATTTTCATAAGGTGTTTATATTTAAACAAAATTTGTTTATTTATAAACATTTTGAGAGTAAAGTTTAAACAATAATAGAATATTATTGAACAAAAGTTGTTGAAAAGTACACAAAAGGAGTACATTTGCAACAAATGTTTGTAATATCTAACATTATGTGTTTAAATTTTTTTTTTACCTATTGTCGTGTGTATAAACACGCAACTTGCCTATTTTTACATTAAAAATTACATACATTTTCATAGTAATTTTACACGCATTTTTTAGAGTGTAGTACTATGACATAAGCAGGTTTACTAATAGGAAAGCAGCGTATCACTGTATGCACTGGATCTGGGGCTTTTTCAAAAAAACTTGGATAGAAAGTATGTACAATATTTATGTCATAAACTTCATAATCTATAACTATGACTAAAGACCTTAATAATTGCTAAGTAGATATACTTATTATGGGCTTGTCAGAAAGCGCCCCAAGCGCAACGAGGTTTTGAAAGGGTCAAGCGATAATGAGTGGTTAATGGATAGCTATGTAAAGGTAGGCCAAATTGGCCAGTGCACCCAGGAAATGGGAAGCAGTCACTTTCCACTTTTCGGATCACAAACGAATTCTTTATATACTCATAACTTAAATAAAAATGTGTCCCAAACCTTCCGAAAACCAAACAAAATCAATTGGGGACAATTTTCAAACCTAGCTAGTCCAAGTTTGAAAAGTTACCAAGTTACCGCTGCGCCAAAAGCCAAGCCACTTAAAATACGAATTTACTCTAAATGAATCGGTTAAGCCTATCGTATGCCTTAGCAGCCGCCCGAAGAAAATTCAAACCAACAGAGTGTGGTGCACCACAGATCTTCGACAACTTAGAATAAAAACTAGGAAAATGTCTAATAGGGCTGAAACGAGTCGATACTAAAACCAGTAAGACAATTATCTTCGACTATGCCGAAGCTCAAATACCCGGTACTATATTATTGTAAAATAAAAAAAATATTTTAGTATTAAAAAATGATATATTTGTATGGGAGGTATGGGTACTTTTTATTCGACCAAGCTCATTTTTTGTCAAAAATTTTTAAATATTATTAAAAGAATATGTGCAAAGTTTAAACTTGCTATCTTTACTGTAGCTATTTAAATTTAATTTTTAACATAAAAAGCTATATAAATCTGATATTTTTGTATGGGAGGTAGTAGTAGTTTTCATCCGATCTTGCTCATCTTCGAACTTAGCCTCAGTTTGGTGGATAAAAGCTTACATACCAAATTTCAAGTCGATAGCTCTTAAATTACGGCCGTACTCGTGCGGACAGACAGACAGACAGACGGACAGACAGACGGACATCGCTAGATCGACTAAGAAAGTGATGCTGATCAATAATATATATAGTTTGTCATACCTACAACGCCTCCTTATGGGCGTTACAAATGGAATGACAAAGTGAATATACCCTCACCACAGTGTGGTACCGGGTATAAAAACTTTAAGCTTTACATACTATCTGCAGTTATATAAATATGGATAGCAGTATGAACTTAGGTCATGGAAAAAATTTTGCGAATCCTTATAGGATGAAAATGCGCCCACAAGGCTCACACTCTAATGCTTACGATTTTCGCTGCGAAAAGTATACACTGTGGCAGCTTTGCTCAAAATACAAGCCTCTTTCAATAATGTAAAAACCGAAAGTCCTTGAAGGTTGAGATTACATAGGTCCGCCACAGGCTTCGAAGTGTGCAGCTGGAGGTAGTTATAGTTAAGGACCGGACTAACTGGAGAGGCTTGATAGTTGACACCTCGATTCACTTGTTTTATATAGCGAAGCACTTTTAGCACCATTCGGTCAAACTGCACTGTTCCTGTTCCCGGCCAAAATATAAAGTATATAGAAGATAACGAAAGGCGGTTTGCTATTAATCATCTCATGTAATTCGTTTGACATCTCGGGGTTTGTCAGCTCAAGCAATTTGGTCATATCAGGTATGTTGGCCATCACTGGTGGACGTCTCGTCGTCGTTTTGTGCAGTCATTATAAATTTCCCAGGCTCCCAGGCCTTTATGTTGTCTGCACTGAGAGATTTTGACCGTTTAATTCCTTGGGTTTCCCCAATCTTCTGCACGTCATATCGGTTGTTGATTCTGAGGATGGTATAATTCCAAAAAAATTTTTAATAGCGCTATCAAATTGTGATCGGCGTATGGCAACACGATGTCTTCTATTTCGTATATACTAGCTGGATTTCGTCTGTTATTAAAAGTTGCCTTGTTTTCTGGCTGGATATCTGCGCGATTCGCCGCTTTGGTTCCTCCCTCAAATTGTCCCCCTGATCGTCAAGCTATGAGCTGTTCAGCGACGACATCTCCAATATGCAGATTTTCCCTTTTCCTCATTTTAATTCCAAAAAGTAGCTCGAAAGGACTTCGTCCAGTGCTCCTATTGATGCACCTGGGTTGCTGTGTACTAGCTCATGGCTATTATAAGTTTACTCTGCCTTCCGATATGAGCGTCTGCTGTCCCTTTTGATAGTACCTTTACATTTGCGTATATCCTTCTTTTGCTCTGCGAAAAACCAATAATATGAGCCAAGTTTTTCTATATCGGATATCTTGGCACTTCATAAAGAGAACCAAATCGATCCCAAGCCGACCAGTAACTTTGTCGATATTTTTTGTCTAATTCACATTTACCAGTCTTACAATAAGAGACTCACAACGCCCCTTCTAGGTCTCCGAGTGCATGTGATCAATTTCCTTCCATCAAACACCCCTTATCATAACCTCACCTAACCTATAACACCTCTATAATAGCTATCTCTAGTTTGCCGTTACTGTTATCTTTGATAATGAGAGTCTGCGTCTATTCTATATACCTACATTTTTATGGGAACTATACTGAAAACGTCAACAAAATTAATTCCTTCAACTTTGCACCTATATCGCGCACCGCCGCGCGCGCCGGTAGGCTGTGAAAGATCCACATTATAATGAGGTTGTTACTCCCTTTCAATCTGATGCTTCACCAGTCAGTTAAAAATAGGGAAACCCCTTGTAAAACTAGCTGAATCCAACACAGCCTACACCATCGTTGCTTCCGCAATTTAAGCATAGCTATTCGAAATCAAGTTGTGCGAATCTTAAAATAAACACCCTTCGTCATCTGGTTAACCCAGTCATTAAAAACCAACACACATAACTTTTAATTAGTGGCCATCGTCTGCCATTAACAATTTGCCCAATTAATCTAGGAAACTGTAGCTATGGATATATTTTTGTGGCTAACATTAAACGGAAATGTTAAACATAATTAACTCAGAAAAAAAAAAGAACAACAAACAAAAATAAATCAACTGTCGATGATGTTGTGCGGCATCTACTCGCAGTTTCCACTTTCCACTTTGTTGTTGGGACTTTGTTGGTAGAGAAAAGCGCTCATAGACAAACAGGATCCACTGATGGATAGCCAAAAACCAAAATCCAATTAAGCGCTAAGAGGTCTATTGTCTTAGTTCGACGAGATCATGTTATGCAAATCATCGACGGTAATTAGTTGAGAAGTTCTCGACGATGCGATTTGTATTCCTTGTATTGGGTTCACTCAGGAGCTTTTGTCTATTTGCAATTTCATAGATAACGTCACCGAAGTGAGAAAAAAAAAATCAGCAAACAGTGGGGGCTGCCAGTCTGTAGAAGTCTTCTAAATTTCGGGTTCTGTACATATAAAAGTGGTGCCACCACTCTAAGCAAACATCAGTCTAACAAGCTAAGTATTGTTCAAAGATTCGAAACGGAACTCGCTCAACATGAAAGTAAGGACGAAGTGGAAGGATCCTTTTACCAGAGTTAGCCTAATTGGATTGCAATATTTTTTCCAGATTTTCATCTGTTTGGTGGCGTCAATTGCACTAGCTAGCGCTGGAGGTGGTGGATACCTTCCCAAAGGAGGGCAAGCCCAGCCTTATGGTGGTAGTTCTTTTGGAGGAGGATCAGGTCTAGGTGGAGGCTTTAGTTCTGGTGGTTCCTCGTATGGAGGTGGGTATTCTACTGGATCCTTTGGTGGCTCCTTTGGAGGCGGTAATTCCCTGGGACTGGGTGGCGCTTCTCATGGTGGTAGTTACGGAGGTGTCTCATCTGGCGCTTCTTACGGCGGCGGTTACGGAGGAGTTTCATCTGGTTCAGGACTCGGCAGTGGTTCCTATGGCAGTAGTGGTCCTGTATCTCAGGGTAGCAGCTATGGATTTGGAGGTTCATCGGGTGGCTACGGATTCGGTGCTGGTGCTGCATATGGAGGAGCATCTTCAGGTTACGGACACGGCGGAGCTTCTCGCGGTCATGGTGGTATCTCTCGCAATCATGCGAGTGGCGGTGTTTCTGGTGGATTTTCCGGTGGATCCATAGGACCTATTTCATCTGGACTTGGACTCGGAGGTGGCCGTGGAAGTGTATCTCACGGTAGCAGTTACGGATCTGGCGCATCTTATGGAGGCGCATCTTACGGAAGCAGCTCCGGACTCGGCGCCTCATCCAACTACGGACTCGGTGGTGGCCATGGAATATCCTCTCAAGGAAGCAGCTTCGGACTCGGTGGTGGCCATGGAATATCCTCTCAAGGAAGCAACTACGGACTTGGCGGCTCATCCAGCTACGGACTCAGTGGTGGCCATGGAATATCCTCTCAAGGAAGCAACTACGGACTTGGCGGCTCATCCAGCTTCGGACTCGGTGGTGGACATGGAAGTTCATCGTATGGCGGCAACTATGGACTTGGCAGCTCAGCCAGCTACGGACTCGGTGGTGGCCATGGAAGTTCATCGAATGGCGGCAACTATGGACTTGGCGCCTCATCCAGCTACGGACTCGGTGGTGGCCATGGAAGTTCATCGTATGGCGGCAACTATGGACTTGGTGGTGGACGTAGAAGTGTCTCATCAGTCAATAGTTTTGGCGGATCTGCTCGCTATAGTCTTGGTGGTGGATCCCACGGTGTAGGCGGAAAGCCATATCTCCCTAAGGGTCCTGGATCTGGTCTCGGAAGTGGAGCTTCCCTCGGAGGATTACGCAATACTGGCTATGGCGGATCTCAGGGACGTTCATATGGTCGTCGTTATGCAGCTGGTGCTGGGGGTTTCGGTCAATCATCTTGGGCTGGTAGCTCTTCCGGTGCGGGTGGTAAATCCAGTTGGGGAAATAGTGGCTGGTAAATACTCAACAAAAACTGGCTACCTTTTGAGGCTCTAAAATGTACCTACCTAATCGCTTGTGAAATAAACTCTTTATCTAAGCTACTGCTCTTAATTGAATATTTTTTGAAGCAATTTCAGATATCCTTCTTCAATTTGTAGATTTCAATCATACACAATGACAAAGTAACGAGCCAATGATGTAACGTAACGACAGAATAATGACTGGTAAAGTCGACATGAAAAGTGATTGTTTAATTCTCTGTCGGACCACTGATGAGAAAATTTACGGACAATTCACACGCGCGACAATTAATCAGCTTTTTAAGACACCGAAAGTGTGGACATAATGAAGGTTTCTTCATCCACAAGAGGAAGTGAATGTCAAAGAGACACAGTTAATAGCGCCACTGTTAACCGATGCAGCAAATTTTGAAATGACACATTTGAGTTCATTGCTAAAGTGATTTAATTCAATTAGTGGATTGATTTGGTCAAATTGGATTTAGAGGTCGGGTCCAAGCATGAAAGTCGTTTCACACGGGCACATTAGGAGAAATTTAATTTTAGAAAACAAAGCTGAGCAAGAACGACCTCATATTGAGGTGCGAACTAGACAGAGCTGAACGTTCTATAGGTACCTACGTGTGACTAGCTTTAAATGTTTTCACATTTGGTAAAGATATCAAGATATAGTTCAATTTTGATATCTGGGTATTCAGGCGTCATCTATCGGAAAACTTGAGGACTTTTGAGTTACCTACATTTAAACGTTTCCACGGCTTTTTTCTGGCAGAGAAACATTTTTTGTCGAAATTTTTCATTACTGTTTTATATAAATACTAGCGGACCCGGCAAACGTTGTTTTGCCTGCTCGTACATTTTTATTGTCCATCAATAATTGTTCTGCGGCCGTTTTATTATTTGAAATTTTATTCTTGAGCTATTCTTGCTTTCTAAATTTTGTTTATTGTTGGGTGTTAATTATTTGAAATTTTGTGGAATCTAAACCATCCTTAGACCCATTCAAACACACACACAAAATTTCATTAGAATCGGTCCAGCCGTTTAGGAGGAGTTCGGTTACAAACACGTATAGAAGAATGATATATATAAAGATTGGTAAATACGGATAGCGCCAGCGATTTACTCCCTCAATGAGGGGATGGTCTTCTTCTCGGCTTGTTGGCATAAACTTTAGACTTTAAAAACTCCCAAAGAAAAAAGTCCAATTGCTGCCAATTCTGATCACCAGAACGGAAATTTACACGACCAGAAAATAATTCATGCAGCAATTAAATTAACATTATCTGAATTATTTTTAAAATACTGCTCAATAATTAAAACGCATTAATTACTCTTTCGTGTAGCTCTCCATTTTAATAACCCTGAATTGTCAGCTGTCAAGCTACTATTACAAAATTTGTGTCAATTTTTTGCCATGCTGACGTCAGATTCTGTCCTAAAGTTGTTGGCAACAAATGTCGCAAAATTCAAATCTTGCCCTTAGAAATCACAAAAAATGTCATAAAAATCATATAAATGGTTATCGTTACGTTTCATTTTAAATAGAGATTGAGCTTTCCATAATGTCTATCTATTGTTTTACGAGCTCAGAATTTCTATATAAAATTACCTATTGTAACCTACATGAAATTTAAGGTGATGGTTGAAAAATATTATTTCAAGTAAGGATCCGACTTGTAGATACTCTTTTCTTTCTTAAATAAAATGCTTGAGTTTTTTTTTACATTTTATTTTTTTTTTTTGCCATATACTGTTAAGTATGCTTAAATCGCTTAAACTTCGCCATTAGATTAAAAAAAAAAAAAAATAAATATAGAAGTGGCAATTAACAAAAGAGGTTTCTAGGTACCTACATACCAACATCTTAAAACAGATACATGTTTCAATTGCAAAACAAAACCACTTGTCTTAATGAGAATTGCTTTCAACTTTAATGCTAAATCAACTAAGACGCTACTAATTTGGTAAGCCCATAGATGAACTATGGGCTATGGACTTCCATGTTCCAGTTGACCATGGTCAAGTTCAAGTATGTTCAATGTAGCGTAGGCGCACAATCTCAGTGTAATAATTTTTAATCGGTCAATAGTGCTCAAAATCTAATGGCTAAGTGAATCGGCAGAAACTCAAAATTAATTCACACAAACATTAAAATCGAATTATTTTCGAGTGTAGTGTAGGTACGTAAGCGATAAGAGGAACACTTTGGGTTACGTAAGTGCGTCTGTACTGATGTTATGGGAAAGTGGCAGCAACACAATGTTGGTAGACAACATCTTTTAAGTTCAAATACCCAGATTATGTACATTGTTGTTAAATCTGCACCTACCCATACATACTCGTACTAACGTCGATATAGATAGTGTTATGGCTTTCGGGAAGATCGATCCGGTTCTGTTAAGGGGTAGTTGGAGACCAACGAAACGCGAAATGTTAGCAATATCAATGTCCGTTCTTGGCCCATTTGGTTTAGCCAATGAGTACTATCCCTGATCGCTAAATTGGCTCTTCAATCTGTCTGGCGTGAACGAGTGGGCTGGCATGAAAAAATTCCAGATGAAGCCAATGCGATTCGGTAAAGTTCAAGAAATAAGAGTTCCCCGCTGTTACAGTAGCGCGTTTACTCAAAAACCAGTTGAGCTGCACGTTTTCGCAGGCTTACTGGGAAATTACTGGGAAATTCGTGAAGAACCTGGTAAAGTGCGACTAGCGTTTCCAGCAGGGAAGACCAAATGTGCACCATTAAGGGCAACGTCAACACCACGCCTTGAACTTCAATCCGCAGTGCTTGCAACACGCTTGAGGGAGATGGTCCTTCAGTGCCATTATGTTATACCGATCCGAGTGTTTATGTGGACCGACACCAGTACTTTATATTCTTGGATACGTTCTGACCATCGACGGTATAAGCCATACGTGGCACATCGTGTAAGCGAAATTTTGGGCAGCAGCAAGATCGAAGAAAGGAAGTGGCTTCCAAGCCCACTTAATCCAGCGGATTTTGGCACTCGACTAAAGGATGGAAAATGAGAATCCTTCTAAGAAACCGCCTAAGATGGAGCCAAAAACCCAAGAGGAACTTCGAAAACACCGAAGACGTTTTTGACAAATTTTCATGTTTCCGGAGATTGAGAAGAGTTGTAGGGTGGATATCTCGCTTTAAAGAGAATTTTACTGAGGCTCCAGATCTGAGGGAACACGGTGGTTTGAAATCATACGAATTGATAAATGGCGAAGCGAGGGTTGTATATGCGGATGCTCACGAATAGTTGTCAGCGGAAAAACCAGTCGATCATAGCAGCCGTTTACGTTGATTGAGCCAGTATTTGGATGAGAATGGAGTGATTCGAGTGGATGGTCGAATTAATTCAGCTTTCTCCGTCCCAGCTTGCACTCGTAATCCTATAATAATGCCGCAGAAGAACATACCGGGTAACACATTCATATATGCCCGAACGGTAGTGCGGCGAATTTCAAAAGGATGTCTAATTTGTAAAAAGGAACGGGCGAAGCCGAAAACCCCATACTGATGGGACATCTGCCGGAAGACAGGTTGAAGCCTTTCATGAAGCCGTTCTCATATGTTGGAATAGACTATACTTGGGACCGTTCTTCGTTGTTACTGGCCGACGCGACGTACTGAAAAGCGGTGGATTGCGTTGATCACATGCCTCACAACTCGGGCGGTGCACTTGGATATAGCCAGGGATCTTACAACTGATGCGTGCTTGATGAGCATCCGCAACTTTATCAACCGACGTGGTACCATTGTGGTATATGATACATGGGGTCCGGGATGTTGTCGCCACTTATTCATTAGTTATTTTGTAAGTTTTGCATTTTTTTTAACGTCGCCCTCGCTTAAGTCTCCTGAACGCGATCGTAATTTTCGTTTGTCAAGTTGAGAATTCTGCCAACTTATACCCGGCCATCTTTTTCATATTTATGACGGCCATAATTCGCATTATTTTTGAAAATACCTTGGGGTTTGGGGTATTGCAATTTGTTTAATTGAAGTGAAAACTATTTATAAGACAAAAAAAAAACGGTTTTTTGAAAGCTAGTGTTTCATTGCTAATCTTGCCAAAACAATGGACCGCAGAGCCAACTGACCAAAAACACTAACAATCTCAGTATCTTTCGTATCCAGCTCTGGAAAAATTGCTAAAAAATGGAATCCTTCAACCGATATGAAGAGTGATCTGATAACTGGTGCTTAGGTAAAATCACTTGCCTGAGGATAAACTAATAACTTACCCATTACGGTATGTACAGGTACCAAAAACACATAATACAACATTTTTCAAGCTGATCTCGAGATTTGTTGCACTCAAAGGTTACTGGTAATTTGCCTTCAGGCTAAACTTGTGAGCGAGCAAGAGGTATCTTACTTTGTGTTGTGTCCGATGCCTTTATCTCCGTTAGATGGTCTTTTTTGTGAGTTGCATAACTGAGATGTATATCTTTAAGCAGAATATGAATATGTAATTAACTTGCACCTGGCATAGCAAGGACATTGTAATTGAGGATCAATTGCATACTCTCTTCAGCCGATTAGAGATATTTATCACACTTGATCACATTGTACTTAAGAGAGGTATGTATGGGAAACCATACGTGTGATTTTGAATTTTTGGAATCAGAAATTATGTACAATACATTGTACTAAGTACCGACAGATTTGAATTCCGTACGAAATTTATACTGGCAGACTGGACAGCAACAGCAGCCAATAATAGCCCATTATTGTTCTCACGAAGCTTAAGGAAGAGGTGCTTAAAAATGTGGTACTATACAGGTTGCTAATATCCGATGGAGCACTCAGACACAGCTAATGGTCCATTGTACTGCCAAACAGACACCTTACTTTACTGTATACATACTTAGTTTTCCCGTCTTTCGAAGAAAGATGAAAATCTACAGACGCATGGCTACCTATGGGGTAGTGTAGTTCGATGTTCACGCTTTTCACGAAGACTCAAGAAGAAGACCCCTGTCCGGTTTTAAAGCCATCCGTGAATACACACACGATGGCATTCTTCCTCATGGCTCAAAGTCTGGCCGAAGCCATTTCGTTGCCTGAGGAAAGTTGACGTGGTAGTTTCATCGCAGTAGGATTTCTGGTGTCATTTCGTCAGACAGCATATAGACATAAGACAGGGGTCAAAGGATAATTCTCGCACAAGTTCTTCAAAATTCCAATGCGTGTGGAGATGGATTTCAGCGTACACCCCATGATAAAAATATCAAGGGAAGGAGGTTTATCATTCATAGCATCTAGAGTAGAGCCGGGAGTGCTAGGGAAGGCCCCTGTGCAGCCAAGGCAAACCGTTGTTTGGAGTTTGGCAAAAGAGGCATTAACACGTTTCCGCGAAAGCCAGTTCCACCACACAACCGATGCATATGAGAGAAGTGGTCTTACCGTTGCCGTATAGATCCAAAGGACCCTTTTAGAAGATAAGCCCCATGTCTTGCCAAAAGCGCCTTATGGACTGGACTTACAATATACTATACGAAGGAAGAGAGACTGATTGCAAACTGAATTTCGAAGGTGGGAAGATGAATATTATCCAACAAGGCAATAAGCCACTTTACAGCATACTTGAACCAGAATGAATGAAATATTTATAAACAAAAAAGTCACATTTTACTTATTTCTTCAATTTAGTAAAATTAAAAAAAAAATCTGAAAATAGTTATTGCGTTTTCAATAACCGCGAAAAATGGGATACGGACAACGAAGTGCTCCGTGAGGAATTTACCTCCTGAAAAGTGTCCCGTGACCAAAAAAGATTGGGAACCGATGCACAGCATAGTGCAGATAGGCGATCAGATTGATCTATAGAAAATCCCGCACTAGAGTAGAACCTACATCCCACATCATCAGGCCCACAGAATACTGGTTGCTGTCCTGTGCCTGTTTTATAAATCTGTAGGTACCTACTTCAGTAACCGCTGTTCTGACAAACTTTACGAAATTATTTCGCAGTATCCGTTCAGACTCGGCATAAACTTGTAGGTCTCATAAAATAAAAACGCACACAAACGAATGGTTTTGAGAAGCTGGGCCTTTTGTTGGCTATACGGATACGGACCTGTTGCGCCATTTATTATGGGAGTAATCCAACTTAAGGCAATGTACGATTACATTGAAATCGTACGTCATGACAATATCACTCAGAACACAACAATTAACAACCGCAGGTTAACAAACCCTCTTAACTTGTTTCTGCCGAGACCTTTTATACCGCACTAGATGTTATAATTTTGTAGACTAGTCGAAAACCAAGTTTTTCTTTAACATGGTACAAAATTCCGATGACACTCATCAGCCAGTATTTTTCAGAAATACGTACAACTACTTGGCTATACAAGTAGATACCTGCATTCACTTCACAATCTTATTATGGGGCGATCTTTCAGCTAGGAATTACAGAAAATCGCCCAACTTTTTGCACGTTTTTCAGTGTTAAATAAATTGAATACGTTTGATATTCAAAATGCCTGCTTTCCTAACGGCTATTCACTAATGTTCAAATGTCCTGTGTATCCTTTACATTTACATAACATACCGATACATTTAGATTTCGATCTTCCGCATGTAGTTAGATACCTTTTCTAATTATTCAGACGATAGTTGAATTATTAATTCGCTGCAAGATGGTGCCTAAAAACAGATTTAATTACTGTTAAAGAAATTCTGCAGTAGCAAAACTTTCTGCAAAATAATCGCAGTACCCCGTGTCCTTATTTTTAAATGTTACTAAAATAAAAGGCAATATTTATCACAAAGTTAAAAAATGGTAAATTTTTATTTTTAACAAATCGAATTGCATTCGATTGATTAACAGCTTTCCACTGATGGGGTATGGATGACGAAAGGTTTCTCGTTTACATATTTACAATAATACAGAAGTGTTTTGAAGGATTTGGAATGGCTTCTTACCAGCCACTGCTACCGGACCATCCACCGGCACCGCCACTGCCGTATCCGCCACTACCACCACCGGACCATCCTCCGGCACCACCTCCGTAGCCTCCAGAGCTACCACCGCTGATAACCTTGACGATTTTCACGGCACCAATGCTGGAACTACCACCTCCATATCCTCCACTGCCGTATCCGCCACTACCGCCACTGGACCATCCACCGGCACCACCTCCGTATACTCCACCGCCACCGCCTTGCCATCCTCCATGACCACCGCTGCCTCCATAGCCGCCGGAGCTTCCGCCAGAGATGACTTTAATTACTTTGACGGCTTCGGCACCGCCGCCATAACCGCCTCCTCCGTAGCCGCCGCCTCCTCCATAGCCGCCACCTCCTCCGTAGCCACCACCTCCTCCATAGCCGCCACCTCCTCCGTAGCCACCACCGCCGCCGCCGGACCATCCGCCATGTCCACCGCCACCTCCGCTACTAATAACTTTGACGACTTTCACACTGGATCCACCGCTGCCATAGCCGCCACCTCCAGAACTACCTCCATAACTACCTCCTCCGTATCCACCACCACCACCGCCGGACCATCCGCCGCCACCGCCACCGCTACCTAAAAGGAATCCAGCGGAAGCGACCGCTGCGATCGACAGCAAGCAAACAAATACCTATACAGAGAGAGCAAACGATTAGTATAATCCTTCAGCGTAGTATCCTTATCTCATTCAGAGTGCTACTGTTGTTAGTATTCACCTTCATTTTGTGTATAGTCCAAGTGTAAAGCGAACGATAGCACAACTAAGACTGATGCCTTCTACGGCGGCAGTGGCATCTTTTTATACCAACATTTGGAGTTTTCCCTTCTGCCTTGCGGCGGGGATGCAATGTGGAAAATCAGTGCATATACCATGGCTACTGTAGCTCCTTAGTGTCCGCATCGAAAATGAACTCATTTTCGCAAGTAGAGGGGGCCAACTCTCAAATGTTGGGTCCCCGCTCTTCCGCCTTACCAAACGTATACACATGGTATCTGAATGTAGCAAAACAGTCTAAAAATCAGCATAGCCTTGTGAAAACATTCGCGTTTTATTATGTAACCTTCTTCTTGCTGCTGCGCTGCGCTCGCCTTCTGCGTCCGCTTTGTCATTATAATCGGCTTCTTGTTTCTTAGCCACCTCTTGGCACAGTTAGCAACATTATTATTCCAGAGCCAGACAATCAGCATACTGCCATTGAAATTCAGCTGGTCATCGAGTGAAAAAAAGATGACCCGACCAATGTTATGAATAAATGGCATCGCATAAGTCTTTTGGCACCAAAGCTAATGATGCGTTTGTCCGTTTATGTCCGTTGTGTGTGCTGAACTCCAGGTGAGGCTGAAGCGCCTGAGGGCATGTATTTGTTGGTCAACGACTTATTTGCAATACAGTCAGCGACATTGCTATAGATGTGTATGGAATTGTAGTAAATTCTGGGAGCAATAATTATTGTCAGATATCGAAACTGGGCGAATACGTTCTGCTAGAGCTAGATAAATACATTGCAAATATCGCGATATATTTGACTTAGTTTTTTTTTTTTTTTTTTGAATAAGTGAGACGCAAAGAAGCACGATTATTGTATAAGCCATCTCACTGCAATTTGGATAAAAACATGATATTTGACAGTCGAAGAAATGGCGATCGGACTTGTCAGAAAGTAATAATATGCAAATGTGATGAAGGCAATTAAACAAATTTTGCATTAAATTCGCATTAATATACCAGAGACTCATTTTTGTGCCGAGGAGTGGAGAAATGTGGCACATAATTCGTATATTCATCTTTTGTGAGTTAGCATAGTCCACGCGCCTAAATTTGCATAGCGTTTCCTAGTTAAGTGATATTTACACAATAATAAAGAGAATATAACCGTCACAATTCGGGTAATCGAAACGCACTCATAGTCTTCTCTAATGAAAATGCATAATATCTATCATTACGGTTAAAATGTCCTTAAGTGTGTAGTGTATAACCTCCATGAATACATTCGCTTCTTTTAGAATCTACATAATCGAATTCATTCTTCGGGGTGAGTTTTTGGGAAATCGTAGCCGATTCTTCAACCACCATTTGCATTTCACAAGAAACATGTATGGCCTGATGAATTCGCCGCGCCGGCGAACAATATCGCCTGCTGACGCTGAGGATATCGAAGCGAACGAAATATAAAACGTGGGGATGAATATGTCCATAATGGCATACATAATTAATTCAACAGCATTTCTAACATCTTCATAACCTCATTAACTTCGAAATACTATGTAAAGCCAGTAGGTTTAGTAACTAATGCTGTATGGCATGTATCTATATCCTACATAGCTAGTTCCCATGTAAATTCTATTGAGACCTTGCCTCGAAATCAGCCTTTTTTTATGTATGTCTATACTACGGACAGGATATTAAGCGTTGGTATCACTCGCGTGCATTGTGTACTCTACTTCACCCAATCCTCACAGCACATTTCGTAAGTTGTAAGTGGCCCACCTGGTCAAAAAGCTCAAAACACAACAACTAAGCTAGGAAGGCCACGTATACAGCATATTGACAATTCGAGTCTTTGAATCCACGCCAGAGGGACAACGAAACTTAAAAAGACCCCACATTTGGTGATGCGCACAAATAGGTAGTGACCTCAACAAACTCGGTGTGCGCAACTGGAGACAGCTAGCTATACATAGACGGAACTGGTTGTATGGGCATATTGGTTGCAGCCGTGGTCCACCCCGGACTTTGAGCGCCATCTTAAAGTGAAGTAAGTATGTACACTATTTTTCTTCTCTTCGCCCTTTCAAGCTACCTGGCCAGCCCATACATGTTACACGTTACTATACCTACAACGAGCAATAAGAAACTTAACTTCATATTCCGTCAGTATTTCTTTCTTCTGAAACGCCTTTGTACCAATAGCAACGATTTTCTCAAAATTTGAGCTCAATGGGTTTGGTGGTGTTCGAGAGGTGCCACGCCCCTTTGTCCAATTTTGTTTACCCATCGCCTAAAACTAAAATCATGAAAATCGGTCCAGCGGTTTTCGAGTTCTGCCGTCATCGAGTTTCACCACGAAGGAATTATATATATAGAAGATTAAGACGTCAGAAGTTGGTGACTTGAATATTTTGAAGCCACCTATATCATTGAATTTTTTTTTTTGAGACTGATGTGATTTAGCTTCCGGTTGCTAAAATACAGTCCAGATCCTTTGCGATCTAGACTTCTTGTCCATGCTTCTGCCCCATAGAGCAGTACGGATGATGAGGGTCTTATATAGAGTCTTCTTAGTGTTTCTTGACCAGGCCTTACTAGTAAGTTGCCTTTTAGAGCAAAGAAACAGCGGTTGGCAAGTGTACCTCTTCGTTTGATTTCTGCTGAGGTGTCATTATCAGATTTTATAGCGAAGCCAAGGTAGACAAGTCCCTATTCCTCGATGATGCATTTTATGTAGGAAAGTGCTTTCACAGTTAAATTGAACAGTAGATCCAAGCCTTATTCTCCGTTAAGGATACCGATTGTAACTTCCTCATCAAGTACGTAAGAACCGAAAAATTGTTCCCGGAATTCCCTTAAAATTTGACATATTGCTAGAAAGTGTAGTACATCTTGCCTTACTTTCATATTATGTGATATTTCATATCAACATATATGCTGTCACATGCGGCTTCAAAATCGATCGATTTGGACCTCTTGGGTTTTCTCCAGCATATGTCGTAGTGTGAATATTTGGTCGGTTGTGGACTTACCGGGACTAAAACCACACTGACAGAGACCAATCAGTTCATTGACGAATGGTTTCAGGCGCTCACATAGTACAGCAGTTTAGAGGCTCTCCTTTCTCGTGAATCCGGCAAACGGTGCGGAGGTTGCATCCATCAGGCATACTTTCCTCTGACCAAATTTTGGACACGAGTTGGTGTATGCTCTCCTTAAAAAGATCTTCCGATAGACTTTGTTAGACTTGACCCTGGATATTGCCATCCTCACTTCATTTTGGTCAGATGGACGGAATTCTTGGCTTTCATCTTCCAGTGTAAATGGTTCATTCTGCCGCCTGACAGCGGAGTTTGTGTCGTCTTCGCTGTTTAACAGTCTGCAGAAATGGTTTTTCTATGTCCTCAGCATCGACTGTGATGCCACTACAAGATTTCCTTGTTCGTCTCTACAGGCCTCTATTTGGGTCTTGTTCCCGTCGCACGTTCTTTTTACCTTTTGGTAAAACTTCCGAACATTTTTTTTGTTATTAGTATTATATGAAAAAGTCGCTCACTGTACTTTTTCAGTTTTCTTCTTATCACTTTCTGTGGTTAATTGGATTTTTGTATACATTTTTATTTATTTTTTAGGTATAGGCGTACAATACTAACAGTGTGTTGGAAAAGGTTCATCCCGGTTCATCATTGATAGTTGCAAATTGGTGCCGTTGCACACCGTGTATCTTTTTAACGAATGGCACACCAAAAAGCAATTAAAACTGTCATTGCCGATGGCCACTATAGTGATTCAAGTGAAAATTCAATGTCAGTGATCCAGATTTGTTTATTTAATAAATTATAAAGAGCTTATCGCGAAGCCGCAGATACTTCTGTTTAAGTGTGTCAAAACTAACAGAATATTTTATCTTATCATTAGAGTTACGCGGTCCTACCTTCAAAATAAAAAAAAAAAGATTAATACAAATAAAATAAATAAACACACACGAAATACAGCGCATCGGGCCATAGCCGCTTAAATGAAATTAACTAACTTGATGGAATTTATTAATCAAGAAGCCGATTGCTTTAATAATGTATTTCAAAACACGATTACAAAGCGCGCCTTAGTGTTTTATAAATTGAAGGTGGTTGCACAAAATATGACGTTTAGCTTTTAATTAAAAAAAAAAATAAAAAAATTACTTTTCGTTTTTCGATGATTATAAATTTATAATAGATAATATCGAAAAGGTTAAAGGTCAGTCTTAATGATTGTATTGTAAGGAACTTGTTTAATACAATTTTTATATGAATTGCAGGTAGAACATTGTAAACAAGTATCGCAACAAGGTGAATCTGAATTAGTGAAGATTTGGCTGCCGGAACGGAAAGGTCGATCATTAATTGGAATGAAAAAGTGCTGTATAACATTGAGATACTCTGGTGTACAACAGAATGGATAGCGGATTGGCTTGTTTTGGACGTTTTTTCAAGTATTTTGCAAGGTCGGCTTTGGAGGATTTTTCAAGCTACACTCAGGATATTTTTTATGCAGTTCCATGGATGATCGATTTAGTAGCAACCGGTTGCGAACTTCCGGTTGCATATCTTTTGCAAAGACAGAATAAAATAATATTCATAAGGATTCTTGTGTAGCTTTGACAAATTGTCTACATTAAAATTATTTCTAGTCCAGAGGTGCCATAAATTTAATTTAAATCATTTATAAGCAGTTTCAATTTGAGTTTACATATTATTAAGATATGGGATGTCTCATACTCTGTGAGAAATATTGGTGCAAGAACAATAAAAACCGTAAGTTTTACTTTGAAATAAAATGTGTTCAACCTTACTCCCAAGAGGTTTTCATCCGCTTTCAACAAGTTCTGCATCAGAGAGTAGAATCGGATTGATGTTAATTGGTTCTACCTATGAGGGAACACTTTACTTCTTAGATGCCTTCCTACCCCGAAGAAACGGACATCAAGAGTGATCCTTCGATTTATCTCTGCGACGATTTCATTTTGCGCAGCAATTGTAGAGCCTAGGTAGACAAAGTCTTTAGTTAGTTAGTTAGTTAATAGTGGCTCTCGGTGAGAGAAACACTTAGGCCGTTTTTTGGCCCATTGTGCATACCACTGGGATTTGGGGAGCTTTCCTTTACTGTCTACTCATGTAAACCATTTGCTACCGGTTATAAGTGGGCCTTTCTTAGTTTGGCCAGGGCAGGGCAACTGCAAAGAAAGTGAGTGACGGACTCATCCTCCTCTTCATCTCTACAGCTTCTGCAGAAGTCATTGTATGGCAGACCGAGCCTTTGCGCATGTCTGCCTAATATGCAGTGCCTGGTGATCACATTAATGACTTTCGAGTTGCTGGATCTTTTAAGTCGAAGAAGCTCCTTGGATCGTTTTGTATCCAGAGCTGGCCAGGTGAGCCTAGCAGTGTCGCAGTATCCTATATGTTTCCATCTGAACTCTGCCCTACTTGCTGCGTCCGCGTGAATTATTGTTTAGCGTAGGAAAGTGGTGCATACACGTTGTGCAGACTTATACTATCCATGCCAGAGGAGCCTCGCCTTGCTAGTTCGTCTGCTGGAACCCAGCAGAGGGTGAGGTTGTACTACGAAGTTTGGTAAAATACTTTTCACCTCATCTTTAGTTTTGATTAAGTAAACCTTGCGATAACTCGAAAAATCGTTAAAGACCAAAAAGTATCTATTACCGTTCAAGTCATTCTCCTGCATAGGCCCACAGACGTCAGCGAATATAAGATCACCCGGCTGTTTTGATTTTTCCGTTCTTTCTCCAAACGTCATTCTGCAGTGCTTCCCTAACGCGCATGCTTCGCAAAACTGAAACATTCAAACTTCTTCTTGACATTTGAACAGCTTTCTGTTAGCTTCTGCTTTTGCTTTCCAGGTGCTCCTCCAAACTTCTTCTTTGATACCAATCCAGTTTCTTCATTATTCCGGTCCTCATTTCAGCTGTTCACCCTCAACTCAAAATTGATGCACCTCCTCTTCAATTTGTCCCATGTTTTCTCTGTTCTTGGTAAATCATGCCAAGTGACATAAACGTTGTCAAACTCGGCTGGCAAAATCTGCAAGAATCTGGCACACAATTCATCTTCATTCATAACAGCATTCATCCTCTTCAATTTGGTTTGGATGGAATCAATTTTTGTCAGCAGTCCTTGAACTCCATCAACACGGCTCCAGGTAATGTCGTAAAACTGATGTCGAAGAATGTCAATATTTTCTTCAGACTGCGAATCGAAAGCTTCTCTAAGCTTTTGCCAAATCTCGTTGGATGTCCCACATCCGTCAACTCTGAGAACTGCATTCGTGTCTAATGAAAATAGAAGCCAAGCCTCTTTTCCAGCATCTTCAACCGCCTGTACCTTAGTACCATTAACTATCTCGAACAGATCATCGCAATCTAGCAGCATCTTCATCAAGATTTTCCATGTCGAATAGTTCTCCTCACCGGTCAGCTTTTCCATTCTCATTTCGTCGTCTTCCATTATCGCTCTGCTACCATGTATGATAAACAAATGTTTATTTGACGAAGTTTATTAGAAGAATGAAAAATAAATACAAATTTATTTAACATAATAAAATATGAAACCTTGATTACTTCAACAGTCCAGCTATCTCGTTAAGAGATACGTGGCAATCTTCCACCGCCTTAGATTTTATTTCGCTGGATATTAGGAATTTAATTGCAGCGTGGCTATCAATGTATATGACGATATCACTTTGTAATACCGAACTAATCGACAGCCGTGCTGTAGCTTGACGAATAGCTGTAATTTCGGCTTGGAAGACACTGCAGTGTTTCGGAAGACAGAAGGAGAGGCCCAGAGGCAATTCTTTTGAAAAGACTCCGGCGCCCACTCCCTCCAATGTATTAGAACCGTCTGTGAATATTGACAGTGATTTGTGTATAGGACATTTTGTGAATCACATAGGTTCCTGTCCGGTATTTCATGGGTGAAGCCTTTTTCGAAGTTGATTTTCGTAGGCAGATAATCGGTTGTAGTGAGCAGAGGGATCGTCTTCCTCTGTAGAAGAAAGTCTTTAACTACCTACTTCAAAGTTACATAAATCTGACCATTCCCATTGTGAGATTTTGTCCGAGTCGTCGAGTCGCCGAGTCCTTTCTCGATGACTTCCATTAGTCCTCTTTAACTATTCAGACGTATCTGCTTCGCGTCCATTTCAATTCTTGCAAATGTGCCACTGACAGCTCTCTGATGCCTGTGCAAATAGTTGAACGGACCTTAGAACCATTTTATCTCTGAAAATATCATATACTATTGCTTCAAGAATTAAGTTTAAGTTTACCTTTTTGGACATCTCAAAGGGTTCGGGGGTGTTCTTTTGGGATACTGGCAAGATTTGATCCAGCTTTGCCGCGCGAGTTTGAAAAAAAAAAACCGGTATAGCGATAGCTCCTTCGAACTACTCCTAAAGCCAGCTTATAATTTACCGGTAAAGCAAAGGGCACAGCAAGTAACAGAATATTTAATCAGATCGACAAAATATTTTTAATTTACGTAGTCTACATTAACACGTGTGTTATTTACATTTTTGTTTTGTCAGTTGGGCAAGGCCTGACTAATTCTAACCGTAGTAAGAAAGACTGGAAAAAACTTAATGAAATTTATTCAAAAACAACTTGTGCCTACCAGAACTATATACTAGTTTATTAATGAATACCGATTTGGACCGCCCATACCGGTTATATCCCTTAATACATTGCTCGAAGCTAGTTATGGAAATTCGACTGTGCGTTTATTGCCCCGAGCCGGCAGAGTTTTCGCACGCTTTTCAGACCAATTTCAATCTCCCAGATACCAAAGCCAGCCATTTACATATTTTCTTGGATCTCTGTTATAATATACCTGTAGACTAATTTACAAGTCCCGGTGTCGATTTTTATATAAATTCTCGATCACAATCAGAATCGAAATATTCTGTGTGTTCTATTGGAGCTGTGAAGAGATCATCATGAAAGTGAGTTCAGAGAGACCTAGTGGATTATTTTTGTGCACGTGTACTCATCCAGGATATTTTGTTGTTCTAGGTCCTCGTTTGCTTGTTCGCCATTTTGGCTGTTTCAAATGCCACTCTTCTGAAGCTTCTTAAGCTTGGTGCTATCGCTGGAATTAGTGGTGGACTTAATGGTGGTAACAATGGTGGATACTCCGGTGGATACAATGGTGGATACAATGGTGGATACAATGGTGGATACTCTGGTGGATACTCAAGTGGATACGGTAGTGGATATGGTTACTCTTCGGCTCCAGTTTCGTATAGTGCCGCTGCTCCATCTGTATCGTACGTGAATGCTGCCCCAGCACCAGTATATCGGTCTGAACCAGCACCAGTGTACCATTCTGCACCAGCACCAGTGTATCAGTCTGCCCCAGCACCAGTCTACCAGTCTGCCCCAGTTTCATACTCGGTAGTACCGTCTTCATCTGTCTCATATGGCGGCAGTTATGGAGGCAGCTATGGTAGCGGTTATGGCAGTGGCTACAGCAACAACGCCGGTGAATATGGCAGCTCTGGATACGGTAACGGTGGTTACAGTGGCAGCCTTGCTGGCGGTTATGGCAGTGGCTACAGCAGCAACGGCGGTGGATATGGCAGCTCTGGCTCCGGTAACTTTGGTTTCAGTGGCAAGCTTGGTGGTCTTACCAAGGTCATCAGAATCGTTAAGGGTCAGTGGTAGATGTATTCTCTGATGATAACAACTAGAAGTGTAAATAAAATATAGAAAGTACCTACTCGTAGTTGTTTGAATTTAAGTCCAATATGGGTCGGCTATCGCATGTTGTAATAATAAGCAGTTCAGTGTCTGTCCTCTCTAAGCAAACCTTTATCAAGTTGAAAATAACTCAGAGCCTATGCAATTTTGAATAATAGGTAGATCTCATCGAAAATTAGCCCCGGAATATATTTTGGGCTCATATTTCTATAACGAAGAGAAACTTGAGTAGGCTTGAAGTCGTTTTCACCCTACAATGAATTTCCTAATCACAACTGCATTGATGATGGAAAGAAAGAGGGGCATGTGATAAAAATAGCAAAGTTTAAACTAAAAAATTTAATTTTCAAAAAAGCATAGAACTAATTTTGTAATTCTATTTTCAAGCACCATAAACAGGTCCATATCCCGATAGAATGATTGTTGACCTAAAGAACTTTTTTTTTAAGTATTGTAGATTGTAGATAATCTGAAGTCTGATGTCTTCGACCTCTGTGGAAGATCGACAGAATACTACTGACATTTATTTTCATAAGGGAAAACATATTCTTGTAGAAATTTTCAATTTCAACTTAATTAAGTTCAACACTTCGAGTGATATTCAAAAGATGTCACTGTATATTATATTCGCTTTTATTTTATTGGTGCTTCTAATCTTCGTCCCACCACCACCAATCAGAAAGAAGCACGAACAAGAATACCCCTTAAGAAGATTTGAGAAACAGAAGATTTTAAAAACTGTTCCATAAAGGACGTGGCTATGAAAGACATAAGTTAAAACCATCTCACAATCTTAAGAAACCTTTAAAAAAAAGTTTAATTGAAATCTGTTCAGTAGTTCTTGCGCTTTGAGGTAACAACGAAAATTCCTACAGTTGCATAAATAATACTAGCGGACCCGGCAAACGTTGTTTTGCCTGCTCGTACAATTTCATTGTCCGTCAATTGTTCTGCGGCCGTTTTATTTAACCGATGTGTCCGGACTGATTCTGTACTCCGTGTGCTTCGACCGATATTTCCTGAGATGAGACGTGTGCCCACGAATTGTATTGGGTAGATATATTTATTCCCATGACTGTCGAAGAATAGCGTTTGAAATGTACTTTTTTTTATTATGAGAGGTGTCACGCTCTTTTGTCCAATCCCGCCAGGTTTTGTAAAATGCTTCAATCAGGCAATGTTCAGATATAGTGATTTAAATAACTTTGTTGTAAGGGTGGTGCCATGGCCCGTTTTCCGGTTGTTTTTGGACAATGCCCATCAATGACTACAATTTTAGAACTTTAGCTCTTATTGGTGTCGAGAAATAGCATTTAAAATGTATATTTTTTTATACTGGAGCTGGAGGTATAAAGTTCTGAGTTCAATCAATTCGGTAGTTTTCTATACGTTTTTTTTTTTTTTGTTTTTTTCGTATGGGATTTTGTCCGTCAATTGTTCTGCGGCCGTTTTATTTAACCGATGTGTCCGGACTGATTCTGTACTCCGTGTGCTTCGACCGATATTTCCTGAGATGAGACGTGTGCCCACGAATTGTATTGGGTAGATATATTTATTCCCATGACTGTCGAAGAATAGCGTTTGAAATGTACTTTTTTTTATTATGAGAGGTGTCACGCTCTTTTGTCCAATCCCGCCAGGTTTTGTAAAATGCTTCAATCAGGCAATGTTCAGATATAGTGATTTAAATAACTTTGTTGTAAGGGTGGTGCCATGGCCCGTTTTCCGGTTGTTTTTGGACAATGCCCATCAATGACTACAATTTTAGAACTTTAGCTCTTATTGGTGTCGAGAAATAGCATTTAAAATGTATATTTTTTTATACTGGAGCTGGAGGTATAAAGTTCTGAGTTCAATCAATTCGGTAGTTTTCTATACGTTTTTTTTTTTTTTGTTTTTTTCGTATGGGATTTTGTCCGTCAATTGTTCTGCGGCCGTTTTATTTAACCGATGTGTCCGGACTGATTCTGTACTCCGTGTGCTTCGACCGATATTTCCTGAGATGAGACGTGTGCCCACGAATTGTATTGGGTAGATATATTTATTCCCATGACTGTCGAAGAATAGCGTTTGAAATGTACTTTTTTTTATTATGAGAGGTGTCACGCTCTTTTGTCCAATCCCGCCAGGTTTTGTAAAATGCTTCAATCAGGCAATGTTCAGATATAGTGATTTAAATAACTTTGTTGTAAGGGTGGTGCCATGGCCCGTTTTCCGGTTGTTTTTGGACAATGCCCATCAATGACTACAATTTTAGAACTTTAGCTCTTATTGGTGTCGAGAAATAGCATTTAAAATGTATATTTTTTTATACTGGAGCTGGAGGTATAAAGTTCTGAGTTCAATCAATTCGGTAGTTTTCTATACGTTTTTTTTTTTTTGTTTTTTTCGTATGGGATTTTGTCCAATTTTGTCCAATTTTTACCAAATGTGAATCTAAACCATCATTGGACACACTCAAACACACACACAAAATTTCATCAAAATCGGTCCAGCTGTTTAGGAGGAGTTCGATTACAACACACGTACAGAAGAATTACATAGGTTTATAAGATTAAGAAAAAGACAAAGATTATAGCGAGGGTAATAATTGGCGCTTCGAACGAAACATTTTTCGGATGGTTTTCGGTCCCATTTTCGTTGACGGGCTTTGGAGGAGGAGATTTAACAGCGATCTCTATGAGCTGTACAGCGACATCGACCTGGTCAGAAAAATAAGCATTATTCGTTACAGATGGCTGGAACATGTAAAGCGAATGGACACCAACGCTCCAGCCTGAAGAGTCTTCGATTCCAACCCAGAGGGACAACGCATTAGAGGAAGACCTCGCCTTAAGTGGCGCGCGCAATTGGAAGAGGACATCAACCAACTTGGAGTGCGCAACTGGAGGCAGTTAGCCAAAGATCGCGCTAACTGGTTAAGGTCCAGATCCACCCCGGACTGTAGCGCCACCTAAGTAAATAATTATTGGCGTAAAAGTGCTAGTACACGCACGCCACATATATATGTGTATCTGACGTCACGAGTGAGTGCACAAAGAGAGATTGTACACGGCATGTATCTATAGGTATTGGCTCCATACGCTGACGTCAAAATTACGTCAGAGCCACATATATATGTGGCGTGCTACATACCGTGTACTAGCACCTTAACTAGATCGGGTCTCTAGGTTTTGGTTGGATTAAGTATGACAGAGAGCGACTGGACTGAAGCAGTTATAATTTTGGTCCTTCTGTATTAGACTAGCGGATTTTAGCTAAACCATTGATTCAGTAGGTGCTCCAATGCTCTTGAATTTTACTAAAATCGATGGGACCACGCTTAAATAGGATATACAAATGTCTATAGTGTAACTCAAATAGGTGCAGTTTCAGAGCGTTTAAAATAAACCTCCACTCATGACACTCCTATACGTATAGAGAATGACAAATAATATTGCATTAATTCTATACAATTGCATAATGACCGCCTCTGGTGCACATGCGTGCACGGTGCACCGTCAATTCAATTTAGTTATTAGCCAAATCCATTACCGCAAAATCAACGCAGACAGACATTGTACTCCAGTCACACTATAATCTAATTGATGTAATTTACTATTGGCCAAGTGCAATTTGTCTTTCTCGTATACAAAGCCCGCCTGACATGGCATGGTGAATTGTGCTATTACTGGCTTAAAGAGCGGCACGCTTTTAATTGCCCCTCGCAAATGAGCAATCAAATTATTAACAAATCGACACACGCCACCGACGCGACATGATGTCACAAATAGTGACACACAAATCTACCAAGTCGATCTGTCAACCATTTCAATTTGCATCATCCTTGATCAACAGAGGTATACCAGGTACAATGCCCTCCATTGGCCATTTGCCATGCCAAACGATCGATGACAATAGCTACGAAAGGCTGCTGACGATCTAATCTTAGTTAAGCGTGCTTACAGACACTCCGTTGAATGCCTAAAGAGACTGCGCGCACTGTCTATAACAAATAGCGAATGTGCAACACTGGGGGTGTTGCATAAGACCGCTAATCTAAGTGCCACCATTATTATTGAGCTGCTGGCAGGAAATAGGTACACGCCGAGATAGAGATACTCAGCTGATTGCTTCGATGTCTCGGCCGAATCCAGCAATTTGTCTAACAATTAGAGTGGATCCGAATCCCCAGCGCCAAATTTAAAAGTCAGCAAAAGCGACTGTGGCCCGAGGAGTGTGTGAACCAGTTTTAATAGATGTACCTTGGGCAGTTGCGCGATACATATGTAGTAGAATTTTAATAGAGCTGTGCTTTCATATTTATATATACAATATACCCTTTCATGGGAGAGACGTGATAGGAATTTTTAAGATCGACGGATGGTATAAAATTCAATGTGGAGTGGAGTGAACTGTCAACATGATGAATTTGAATTGTTGCTTCTTTTCAGTAAAATAATAAAAATGTGAACAAAAGAGACAAGAAAAAGAAACAACGCTGCGGACAGGACTCGAACCTGTGCGGGCAGAGCCCAATGGATTTCAAGTCCATCTCCTTAACCACTCGGACACCACAGCTATACATATGAACTAGAATGACGGCAAGAGGTGCAATGAAATAAAGGAACAAATGGTATCCTTCTTCATGTAACTTAGGGTGCTCTCTTTTGTTGATTTTTTGTAGAGGAAACTGCAGTAACCAGAACCAATACTACGAGTAGGGTGGAAAATGCTTCCACGGTAGACCACCTCACTTTTCTATCAGATCTCTAAAAAGTGTCAAATCTGCTGGAGTGGATGAAAACCGTCCAGAAGTATTAAAGGCCCTAGATGAAAAGAGACTTGACCACATGGCTCCCTCGTGTCGTTAAAGTGAGCTGAAAATGCGGCGAAGCACCCGGAGACCAGTGTTGCCAGCTTTTTTAAGAGAAAAATCTTGAAGCCAAAAATAGTGCAACTTAAAAATGACAAATAAAAATGACCACCGATTTATTTTTTTTAATTCTTTAGACCAGGGGTTCCCAATCTTTTCTATACAGCGACTCCATATAGTATACAGGTTATAATATTTTTGCGATGCCCGGCCCCTCATAAAAGTACACAACGGAACAAGGCACAGATATGTGAATAGAAGCTGAGCTTGCTGAAAATTCACTATAGGGGTTTTCAATAAGGACTTTGCAATGGAATAAAACAAGCTGTGTGCGAGATATTAACAGAATCTTTTTTTATCTAAAAGGCCCATGTATGCCATTATTGTATGGAATGTAACACCATGTCCAAATGTCCGCCGCAGCTTCTCATAGTGGCACGAATCCGAGTGGTCCAATCTGCTGCATAGATTCCGCTGAATTTGAGCGATGGCATTGGTTATGTTGGGTTTAAGGCCATCAGTCGATTGCGGTTTATTCGCATTGAGCTGCGATTTCAGGTAACCTCACAAGAAATGGTCTAGCGGGGTTTAATATCACGATCTTGAAGATAACCATATATACCCTCAAATCGTTCATGCAGAATGTCAATCGTGGCGTCTGCTGTATGACACGTAGCGACGTTTTGCAGGAACCACATGTCGTATACCTCCATATCGTTCAATTTAGACATCGCCTCCCCAACGTCATTTTCAAGAAAAAGTAGGTACTGAGCAATGACGCACCAACCAGCTTTTTATGGATGAATTGCCACCTCGAGTGGGTTAGCGTCGTCCCATATACGGCAATTCGGCTTGTTAACATAGAAATTCATCCAAAAATGCACCTTGTCCCTAAAGATGATTTTTAGGCCAAATTTGGGGGTCTCCAACCGATTGGAAACCTAGTCAGCGTATAAACGGTGTTGTCTATAATCATTTCACTATCATTAACTTTGAGCTCCTGTGTCAGCTGGAACGGGTATAGGCCCAAGTCCCGACTCAAAATTCGCCAAATTGATGTCTGCAAAAAGCCGACTTCTTGTATACGGCAAGGAACTGACGGACTGTGGTAATTTTCTTGGCCGATCTGGCGTGCCTTCTTAGTACGGGTTGATTGCTTACCGAACCGGTTGTCTCGAATTTGGTCACCAACACTCATTTTAAATCGTGTAACTTGCCAGTGGTTTGCCATCAGTGACAAAACAGTAAGCCCACAGATTAAACAGACGCCACCAAAACACAATTATGGCCCCCACAATCTGCCAACATCAACCCGACTCCAATTTTTTTTCAATTCGAGCTCAAAGCTGGTGGAACGTCGCTGGCGTACCATCTTGCGACGTGCCTAGGATAGCCCCGCGACCACAGTTAGGGAATCCCTGCTTTAGACACTTTTATTTTGAATCAATGCTTCGATTCCAAAATGTCGACGGTGTTTAAATAAATTCATGTGCCTTATTAAATTATTTTGATGTAGTCTTACTTACTTATAGGTGGCACTACAGTCCAGAACGAACCTGAACCTCAACCAGTACCTACGCCTCCGTTCGGTTTTTGCCGAAATGCTTGCAGTTGGTTAATGTCTCCTTTCTGTGCGCCACAGGCGGTGTCTTCCTCTGCAGCGTTGGCCCTCCGGGTCTTCTAGTCTAAGACTTTAGGGTTCGCGGTCGGAGCTTCCCAGCCATCTGAAACGACTGATGCGCAATTTTTTGACCAGGTCGATGTCCCTGTATAGCTCGTAAAGTTCGTCGTTGAATCTCCTCCTTCAAAGCCCCTTAACGCAAAACGGGACCGAACATTTTAGGAAAAAGGAATATTTTTTTCAGAGAAAGCTTTCATCTGCTTTTAAGCTTCATTGCCATAAAGCAGAGGACTGGGATAATAAAGGTCTCAGAATCTCCTTAGTTCTTCGAGATATGACTCTACTACCCAATTGCCTTTTCAGCCCAAAGAAACAGTGGTTGGCAAGAGTTTATTCTTCGTTTATAACAGAGGCCGAAGAAGGCAAACTCTTTTACTACCTCAAAGCTATAGCTGTCGATTGTAAGGATTTGTTCGATTCGTCAATGTTGGGTGAAAGGCCCAGTGGCTACTATCGTTAATTGGACCTGTCGTACCTGTCGTTAATTGGACAGAATAATGGGTATTCATATTCATGCATGTATTGCAAGATGATTTTACTGCTGACAAGTGTAAATGGAAGTTGGCTAATTCACAATACATTTTTTAGAAAGTTTTACTTCTATGATACGAGTAACATACTCAATAGAAAAAATATAAGAATTTCTTCATGGGCTATACGTTTTTTAATAAACTTATAAGGAGCCTTAAAATCGTCCAATTTTAAACCAAAAGACGAAATAAAACTGATAAATCCCATGTCACAATTTTGAGGAACGAGTGAAAAGTTTGAGTAGCCTAATTAGCGATAAATATTGCTGGCAACACTGTCACCAGATAAATGTTCAGCTATACCCTTTGCTAGATTTCACAGAAATATTACTTGCAACTTTTAGGCGATCAAACTAGCTAAACGAGGCAGTGTGGAACCAATCGGCTCCAATACAATCTTTGGTAGACTGCTGGAATAAGCCCCAGTTTTGCTGCAGGCGAGGTCCGAGCTTTTGCAGTCACTTTAACCTTAAATTATGGTCCATTATGTGTGTCTTGACTATGTCAAAGCAGACATATAACATAACCTAGCCTATTCAATTTTTAAATTTTTCAGGACATTTTATTGTTACAGCGATGAATGCCACTCATGCCGAAGCTAGAAGTGAAATCTCAATTAAATGTTTTACTTTAAAAATATCTTTATTATAACCAATTTCTATATCTAGTGTTTCCAGACTCCGGAACGGATTCCTCCATAGCCTCCATGTCCGTGGGACCTAACACCTCCCAAGCCTCCAATTGGAGAGACAATCACTGGTGAAGCGATCACTGGCTGGGCAGCCAAAACACGATGACCACCGAGTCCACCAAGTCCACCAAGTCCACCAAGTCCACCGATTCTACCAGCTGAGTATCCTCCTCGAAGTCCTCCACTTAATCCACCAGAGTATCCAATTCCAGCTCCTCCATAACCACCTAGGCCAATACCGCTGGCACAAGCGTAAGCCACAAGAGCAAAGAGAACAACAAATACCTACAAGGATAATCAGAAAAAAATAATCAGTCAAGTTGAAAGTTATTAATCCTATGGATTTGCGCAAGACTTACTTTCATATCTATGCTTGGTATAACTTCAAAAATTGAACTATAATAACTTCGAATTAAATTGTCTCTTATATACGAGTACCTAGCTCAGACTTTGTGCTTAGAAGTAGAACTAGAACCCACTCCTTGGACATCATCACTGGTAAGCATGGAATGCAGATTTAGAAATTTTCGAAAGTTGTTCTCTGCGTCGTATTCAAATGAGCTGTGACTTGTGATCGAATCTATGTATGCTGTTCGCATCATATAAAAGATACCTTTATTTCATAAACTATTTTTGAAAAAGTGTACAAGTATCAGTTAAGTAATAAATAAAATTTAACGACCTCGTATCATTGTGCAAAACATTAGAACTCGTTGTTTCATCATACAATCGCCCACGTAAAGCCAGTTCTGGTCAGGAGACATGTTTTATGTCATACGAAAGATACATAATTATCTTTGTCTTAAAAAATACTGCAATCATCGTTGGTTCTATACGATTTGCTTGGACCGTGAATTTTACAGAAAATACCTTCAACTATAGTGAAGTCCATCTGTTTGAACAGTGTCATCTCTCCCCTTGTTTTTTTGACGCATTCACGACCCTTGTCGATGTTCTAGATGTAAATCTACTTTTCAAGGTGAAAGGTAAATTGTTATAAAATTCCGATCACCACAATCCAAGTTCACTTAGGCCGATAGGGGTCTTGGCGTTTGGCCATTTTCTTGCTGCAGTATATCGTACAGAGGGTGAGCTCTAATTACCTTTACTGCAGTAGATGTCATCTCGATTTTTCCAAGACTTGAAGATGTCATATCGCTTTAGTAACTTTTCGTCATACAACTAAACCATTTGTTAATAAAGGCCTCACTATCGCTGTTTAAAGCAAGTGTTCCAAAAAATGTGAAATCTTTATACAGATTCCTATAGTCCGTAAGGTGCTAGTACACGGCTTGTAGCCAGCCATATTCGTATGTTGCACTGACGTCATTTTGACGTCAGCGAATGGTCCCAATGGCTACATGTCGTGTAGTACAAGCTCAAGGGGAATTGACGTCAGAGCTATGTACATACGTATGTATCGCTTGCTACATGCCGTGTACTAGCACTTGTACTCCGGTGCCACACTCCTACACTATAAACCATTCCTCTGTACATACTCTTCTATAAGTCTTCCCTCGGGACTGCCCTTAAGTAGGTACTACTTTAGTTAGCAACTCATGCTAAAGGTGCTAGTACACGGTATGTAGCACGCCACATACATATTAGGGTGTGTCATATTTTTGAACTTTAGAATTTTAATGTCTAATAGTTTTCAAAAGTTGCATTGCTGAGTTAAATGAAAAACTACATTTATAGTTTTTATTTTGGTTAGTACTTTTGGCTCCCTCAATGGCCTTGAAATTCCGAAAAAATTGTTAGGCAATATGCTATTGGTGCGCTAGTTTGTCAAATACCGACAGATTTAAAGATAAATATATTTTACAACTACTCGTTCTGTACACCGGTAAGCGCATTTCGAGTAATACAATCTCTTTTAAAATATAAAAGAAACAGCCGATGGATTTGTATTGTCCCAAAGGGAAACAAATTGGGCAAAGAGGCGTGGCACCTCCCATAACAAAAACATAAAAAATCTTATATCTCGAAAACAACTGAACCAATTTAGCTCAAATTTGCAGACCATCTGAAGTATTCATCCGGGAGTTTTTTGTCTGTGAAGTTTGGTCAAAATTGGACAAAGGGGCGTGGCACTTCCCATACAAAAAAAAAACATTGCAAACGCTTTTTACCGATATTTCGAAAAGTAATCGCTCGATTAAGCTGAAACTTACACAATAGGACTGTTTTATTGGCAATCTATCTCAGTGAAGTAAAGTAAAGTAGACTCTTTAACACGCAATTACAACAACTACACGCTGTTTGACACTTTCGAGACTCTATATAGTTGTTGTAATGGCGTGCTGAAGATTCTACTTTACTTTACTTCACTGAGATAGATTGCCAATAAAACAGACCTATAATCGGTTAGGAAAAGAAAAGTACACGTGGATCAAACTTTTCGAGTTTTTCGATAGATGGCGCTGAACACCCAAATCTTAAAATTACACTATATCTTGACATTTGCGGCAGCTATAGCTTTGAAATTTGGTAAATAGAGGTTTATTGCCTTTAGAAAGTATTGAAAAATACTATGGGCGGGATCGAGAAAAGGGGCGTGGCACTTCCAATAAGAAACTGTAAACGTTATTGCTCGACACTCGTGGGAGATAAAGTTTTAAATTTAAAATATTGATGTAGATTGTCGTCATAGGCAATTCCTGAGTACGGGCAAAACCGGGTAGCTACAGCTAGTAATAATAAATAATAAATGCATCAAGCTATTTCTATGTTTTTCATTTTATTTCCTAAAAGCAATTTATGTTTAACGATTTCAATTATTTTTTTTACAAAAATTGACATTAAACCTTATCTGAACAATAAACCAACAAAGACTAAAAAACATTTTTTCTGAAACTTCAGCTGGTTTGAGGGAGCCAAAAGTTCAAAAAAATCGCAACTTTTTTTATATATTCTGAAGCCTAAGATCCCAATTCAACTTTTGGCAGGTATTAGATTAAACAATTAACAACTTTTTTTTTCGCCATACTAAAGTGACACACCCTAATACATATATATGTGGCTCTGACGTAATTTTGACGTCAGCGTATGGAGCCAATGGCTACATGCCGTGTACAAGCACTCTTTGTGCACTCTCTCGTGACGTCAGAGACACATATATATGTGGCGTGCTACATACCGTGTACTAGCACCTTAAGTCATCTGCGTCTGTCATTTCGGCTCTTCTTAGTCTTTCGACTCTTCTCAGCTCGTTTTGATGTACATTCGTTAGGAAGAAGCATATTTCTAACCTAACCGGCCGTGCGTCTGGTTTATTTCGAGCTCCGAGATCGCTCCTTCCCTTTAAAGCGGCTACAGTGAAAAATTGTGTATTCCGTATCTTCTTCTTTATCTGGGCATTAAGGCAGAAGGGCTTGCTCTCGTTACAAAATCTGTGGATTTCGATATCGTAAGAGGGTAATTGTATTCTCGCATGTTTTCTTTGCCTAGACCTCGATGGTGGGAATCAGTTTGTAGGTTCATCCGCTCTTAGCAGTTTTATCCCGTTAACGGACTCCAATCGTTGGTGAGAATGTTGATGAGAGTCATTCTCGCTATAACGTAGGGGTAGGCTGCTTCGTCGGAAATTCTTCGGATATTTGGCAGCATCCGGAAAAAAGCTGCTTGCAACTGGGAAAGCTTAACCTGATGTCAATCAGACCTAATGGTTTGGTTCACAACCCGGAAATTTGCATATTCCGAAGTCTTTCGGCGGGTTTCGGTTCTCGCTTCGGTTTATATAGATTTTGATTCTTACCGGTACTTTAATCGTGGCGGACTCTTTTCTGTGGATATAACCCCGTCGGTATTGTCACTCCTTGCGGCAGCATTAGTCGTAGGACTCCGTCAAACATTTTTAACCACATTAGAGGTTGAAGGACAGCACCTTGTTATGGTACTCCGGCGGTAACTTTATAGAAATGAACCCTATTGTGAGTCTGGTATCTCAGCCAGTCCAGAACATTGTGTCCGAGGATCGAAAATACACTCCCGCTCAACTGAATATGTTCAACATTTTTAAAAAAGTAGAACAACAATATCTCTATAAGCAACTTTAACCAACCTAGTGCGTCTAGGCAGATGTGGTGGTTCGTCTACTGATGAGCCCACCCAGCACACCGGGGCGAAACGCATTTGGAGTTGAGGCCACTTTAATAATGTTTTTTAATGTTTTTTTTTCTATAGAATAATCAATTTTTGTTTTTTTTTTTTAATTGAAATCAATTACATACAGTCGTTTTTTCTAGAACTGGTCGTGGAAAACGATACTTCGTATTTGGTTTAAAGCAGCGTTAAATCGCTTAGAATTAGAAGATTGGTCGAAGCCAAAATGTAGAAAGGAGGCGCTCATTATGCGACAACACCAGCAGCCAGAAGGCTTATAATCAGAACCTCTTCAAATTCCCAACGTTCTGCTGATAGAATTAGGGAAGAATGCTGTGCTAATGCAAGCCTGGCATCTGGAAAACGCACTATGCGGAGTGCCAAACATTTGAAGAGACTGAACGTAAAAAAAAAACACATCCAATGATGTGCGCAAAGCTGCTGTCGTTAAACGGTGGATAAACGACCAATATGTAAAATTGCTCGAGTGGCTGCTATAGGTAGGGGAGAGTGGGTATGTATGGGACACAGGAGGTATGGGACACGAGCAATTTCCTAAACGCTATACCCTTTTTTCCATTTGTGCTGATCACAAATTTGTTCTTTAATGTGTACCCACCGGTCAACGAAGCAGGTCTTGTGCACAGTTGTAATTACGCAGTGGAGAGCAAAAAAAAGTATTTTGTATATAAAAAGTAAAATCCTTGGGCAAACTTTGAGTCAAAGAAAAAAATTAATGAGTGAACTTATTGTACAAAAAAGTGAATCGAATATATAATAACATTTATTACGAATTGATTTACTTCTAATTTTGTTTAGTCTGTGCCATGTTTAAAGTGATATTTTGGTTTAGGAGGAATGGGACAATGTTAGGTGTGTACATGGAATGAATTTTAACTTCTATTCTGGTAAACGTTTTAATACTTTTGTGTTTTTAATAGCTATATTATCTTAAGAAAACTGTTTTGTGCAGATATGATTTATAAGTTATACATACCCACTCTCCCCTTCTTCCCGGACATAAATATTATTGAGAACGTTTGGGGACTATTGTCGAAAAAAGTATATGAAAGCAAGAGACAATTTGATGATCCTGCAAGCCTAATTGGCGCCATTAAAAAAGCCGGGTCAACAATGTCAATTGGAATTATTGAAAAATATTATAAGTATTTTCGAAATTGTATCTATGAAGTTATATTGAACATAAGAGGTAGTCCTACATACTAAATTATACTTAAATATGTAGTTAAATGTTAAAAAGACCTAAATATTAATACTTAATATACCTAATTTTTTTTTAATTTGAACATTTTGAACCTATTCAGTTGAGCCAAAATAAATATTCATTTTTACATATGTTTTTGGAAAAATAATCATAAAAATATAAATACGTGTGCTAGAGACCCCAAACTTTCATGTTTCATTAACAATTGATTATTTGATTTCATTAAAATCTGCAAGTTGGTTAAATAGATATGGTTATTTTACTTTTTAAGAAATGCTGAACCTATTCAGTTGAGCGGGAGTGTATAATGTTTTGTATAGGAACCCATTCATAGGTATGTTTATTTTAGGCACGTCAACGAACCTCCCTGTATTTTGTACGATGATTAATAAACAAGTTGGAATTATTGTATTAAGCCTCATATTCATATATATGTAGTGTAGATGTTGTATTAAAGATCAACTGGTTAAGGTATATGGATTTTAAGAATTCCAGTCTTACCTATACATACCCAACCCATTCATTTGTAAGTATGGTAATTCGGTTTTTTTTATTATGTGAATTTATATTTCTAATCGGATTGAGAAACAGAGATACTTCTTACTAATAATACGGGTATTGCGTCATTCAGCTTTTTGGTTATTTTTGGGAAGAATTTGGCATATCGATCGAAGTATAAATTCGGAACGTTGTGCCATCTTGAATGTAGTTGGAGCTCTACTCTGCGGATATACACAGACAATTTGCGATTTTCTCCGATATTTTCAATTTTAAACCAAGAACATAGGTCCTTTTTTATGTTAGCTCGGAATTTGTTGTTCTATTAAATACTTTATAAGCTTTTAGATTTTATATCTACGACAAAATACGATTTTGAGTTATCAGAAGTACTATAGTTGTATAATTTGAATTCGCTTAAGATGCTGAATGCATGTTGGATATACTTTTATTGCAAAGCCTTGGTTGTATATCGTATATCTAGTCTAGATTCCATTTATCTATATACGAATAGTACAATTTGGTGGCTTAGGCGCGTAGCTATTATGGGGAAAGAAAGAAAATACATTATGGATGGTTCGTGAAGGGTTTTTCACGGTTTTTTGGACTTTGAATGCTTGGTGCATAAATAACTGCCCTGTGGAACCCCAAAATTGGTCTTGAATACATAATTGTTATCTAAAACACACAAACCAAAAATAAGCTGAAATTAAACTTCAACACTTTTGTTTTCGTAGTTTGTTTATTATAGCTTATGATTACAAAAAAATCTCAAAGGTTTTTGCTAAAAGTCCCTAAATAAAGCCACGCCTGGCATTCTCTTTCAAAAGCAAAAATTAGAAAAGGATTTGAAATGTTGCCGAACGACTCGAAACAAAAGTTTTTTGAATCTCTTTCTCAGGAAAGCACTTTTACCGCTCTTGTTAATCCGCGGTAAGTCTGATCATCCTGAGAGTTATATGAGTGTAAATGGAAGTTTGGAATTTATTCAAGCACGGCAGATTAACATACGGGGGTATACCTTATACCTTATAGTAGCTACACCAAATCTAAGCCCTCTACAGGGCCGTGCGTGTAGGGCAGTCGTCAGCCGATCAGAATAGTAAACAAAAAGTCGTTAATTGGAGATACTCGAGCGCGTCAGATTAAGATATGGTTGGTTAATTACATGCTGAAAAGTGTGCATTTAAATAATCTGACGATTTACGCGTGACGTAACGAAGTAGGAGGCTCACAATCTAAAAATCTGACTTTAGCTGATTTGTTTCCTTGACATTGTAGCTTTAAATGAAGACTTTAAAAAACGGCTTATAGATTCGGACATGCTGAATGTAATGGTTTCAAAAACTGAACTCGACTTTAGTTGTTTATATTTGCAGCCACTCCGGCATTTCCCAGTATTGAACTTGCTGTAAATAATATCTACCACTACCTTCTACAAAACTTAAGCGGATGATATATGTGTCTCACATCTAAATCTTTAAGAAATCTTAATTAAAACTTGCAGAGATTATTTAATATACATTTTGTATACCTACTTGGTGTGGAAAATTATTATCGGTTAAATGTGCATAATGTCACCATTAAAATTGATGTATAGGTACCTACACGCATCAGCTAATTTGAAAACTTTTTTTGGAAGTGTTGCCGATATAGCTAATTTCTGCAATTTCTGTTTGATCATTAAGAGCTAAACAAATATCCGTGTTCTATTGGCTTCTTCTTTAAGTAACCTCACAGGAGAGAAGGTCTCGAACCAGATGATGCTATCGCGGCGGTCATTCAAAATAGTCGTTTTTATTTAGATGACATGGCTTGAAAATTGTTCGCTCAACAAGTACGAACTGTACATCTAAAATCAAATGTATAGGCAGGTACTCAGCTTTGTTGTTCCTTTGCACGATTGGAAAAAAAAAAGTTCTGGAGAGATAGGTACCCATCGAGTATACGCTTCCATCCGCATCATTTCGAAGAAGTAAGACCCAGAAGTCTACTAGGCGCAGTACCGCATTGGTTACTCTGCGGGGGTTTCCAGGTTCAATCCCCAGAAAAACACAAATTACATCTTAAGGTTTTTCTACTGCGCCATCTCTCGCGAACGTCTGACAAACATCCATCCTGAAAAAGCATCTCATTTCAGCCGTTCGGACTCAGCATCAAAAAAATTGTAGGTCCCTTCCAATCGTCCGAAAAATTATACTCAAACAAACGAATGGTTGTGAGGAGCTAGGCCTAGGGTGTATAGGTACTCGCCTGTTGCGCCAACTATTTTTTTTTTTAAGTCTACGGAGTGGCACGAAGTGTGTGTAAGGAAGTTGGTGGATATTTTTGGGATACCGCTTAAAGTCTGCCCAAAATATAAAATGTTGATCATAAAGCCACTCAGTTAAAAATACGACTTGTCGGTCATAAATTAATATAATTTAGCAGCAGTATGCATATGAAGCTATTGGACCAAGTCAGGTTTTAGATCGGCGTCGGTCCTGTCGATATTTTAGAACTAGTTGCAATAACGAATGAACTGGATGTTTTCATCCAATCGTCCATAACGAGATCATCCCCTACGTCTCACATCTCCATTGTTCCCATGAAGCCTGTAGAAAGTCCATATTTCAAACAAACAAAACTGCGAACTCGCTCCCACAGGTTCGTATATGCCCAAATTCTCACCACCGTTTATGTGCGAATGTATACGTTATGTTAACACGACTGGAAGGAATCACAGTGGTATGCTCTATCCGAACGTCTGCAATTGTGCAATTGTATACTCCCCGCTATTTGTCAGACATTCGCAAGTTGTGGGAAAAAAATGTTTTAGATGACGCTGAGTACATACTTTTAGGTAGGACTTTTGACGATACAAACAATATTCCAGTTGACAGCTAAACAATTCATAAACACTGCATAAAGAACCCCACTATATGACGGATGCATTCCAAAATGGTTTTCCACAAAACATTCTTTAACACTCTGTCGAAATTTGCACAACTGCTTGAAATGAAAATATTTCATTTTTAAACTACATTTATTTAAACTGGTTCTTTATTTAACAAAAATTTACATTTGCACTTGCGCTTAGCATCACTTCACTGTACATTTTACTTCTTCCACCATCCGCTGGAGGCACCGCCATGACCACCGCCGTAACTACCGCCGGACCAGCCACCGCCGCCATAGCCGCCACCGCCTCCGTAGCCGCCACCGCCTCCGTAGCCACCACCTCCAACGCTGATAACCTTGACGATCTTAACATCACCGCCATGGCCTCCTCCATAACCACCTCCGTAGCCACCTCCGTAGCCGCCGCCTCCATAGCCGCCGCCGCCATAGCCGCCGCCTCCATAGCCGCCGCCGCCATAGCCGCCGCCTCCATAACCGCCGCCGCCTCCGTAGCCGCCACCTCCGTGTCCGACTTCATGAATTACTTTGACGGTACTGACGCCGCCACCTCCGTAGCCGCCACCTCCGTAGCCACCGCCTCCGTAGCCACCGCCTCCTGACCAGCCGCCGCCGCCATAGCCGCCACCGCCTCCTGACCAGCCACCGCCGCCGCCACTTCCAATTCCAATGCTCTTAATAAAAGAGCCATGAGCTACAGCAACTGCTGCCAAAAGGACACAAACGAACACCTAAAAAGTACACAGTATATGGTTAATCCTTATCCAAACTCGGTCCGATCTTTTATTTTTCGAATACCCACTTTCATCTTTCTAACTCGATTCGGTGAACTCGATCGAACTATTGAAACACCACCAAAGTGATTTGTTTTTATACTTCTAGCCCCACCTCTAGTTGAGGATAGAAGGAAAGCAAACAAACTTGGGATAACCCCAAGTTTAATGCAAAGCTTTGGGTTCTTCTTGCAGGCGGATGACAGCCAGTTCCGCCCATAATCGTTCGGGGAGGGGTGCCAAAATTTATTCTCGCAAAAAAAAACCCAAACAAATAAAACCGCATCTAGCTGCTTAGCATAACCCGACTGGCCCCGAAGATTAACTTTGGAACAACTCATCTGATTTATTATTATGATACAATTATAGCCGTTGTAGGTCAGGCACAAGCAAAAACAAAAAGTCTAAGCTCCAAGACATGTCATAATGACAAGGAAGACGCATCAGCCATCGCATGCGTTCAATGGAATAATTTATCGGATGTCGAGCTAACATTATGCAATTCGATTGCTCCAATAGCCAAATGCGAATCCATTCATCCATCCATACATCATGATAGAGAGTAACCGCAGGCTTATTAGCCAACTCGCGCCCTTGTAAATCAGATGCACATTTGCTTTGAATTCGCCGTAAATTAACCCAATTTTTGTATTTAATGCGAGTATTTGAAATTTGAATTGCAAAAGACTTGTGTTATCGTTTTTGCAACTAATAATCAAACATTTGCACAAACTTGTTGGTAAAAGTTTGCCGGCTGGTGAAAAAATATAAAAGAAGATTAACCTGTCTGCCAGAAATCACTTTGTGCTCGTGCTTGGTTGATAGATAAACATAAATTCTGTCCACCAAAAACTTATGCAATATGGAAGAATAAAGAAACCGCTTGTGTACCTGATTCATCGCCACTTGAATAGGACATCCTGTAAACTTTCCTATAGTTTCGACTATTTGATTAAAAAAAAAAAAAAATGGGTAGTTAAATAGCCTTTACCAAAGCGGAAAAAAAGACATCAAAGCTTACAAGGACGCTGGCCTGATCTATATATTGTCAAAATAGCTGAGAAAATCGAGAGGAGCCGACACGTTATAATCCATATTTTTAAGTATGTAATAAGTTTAAATATGGAAAAAACATGAAAGGCCTCATACACAGTGGGCTTTAATGCAGAAAGGCGACTTTTATTATGTAAGAAAAATTTCATATTCAGAATACTCAAGGCAAGTGTCATAGCTATGAATCAATTTCGAATCTACCCCGATGTCTCGAAAAAAAAAAATCTCGAATGTAAAAATTTCGAAAAAAAAAATCTTGAATTAATCTCGAATAACAAAAATCTGGAAAAAAAATGTCGATACGTAGGTATGGGGGGCATGCTGCCCCCTGTTTGGGTTTACTGTTTGGATATGGGGTGGGTGCAAAAAAAAATCTCGAATTTACTTTTTATTTTCGAGATTTTTTTCGAGATATAGTCTTTCGAGATTTTTGTATTTTCTAGATTTTAACCCATTCGAGATTTATCAAATTCATTCTCGGGATTTTGACCATTCTAGATTTAGATTAACTAGAACTAACGTTATGAACCCGTCGAGGGTCAACCCCGATATGTCGAAAAAAATATTTCGAAAGCAAAAATCTCGAATTTAAAAATCTCGAAAAAAAATCTAGAATTAAATAGGTATTAAAAATGGTGTTAAGAAGTGAGATACGTATGCAACCCCCCTGCTTGAGTTTACTATTTGGATATGGGGTGGGTGCAAAAAAAAAAATCTCGAATTTACTTTTTATTTTCGAGATTTTTTTCGAGATATTATAGTCTTTCGAGATTTTTGTACTTTCTAGATTTTAACCCATTCGAGATTTATCAAATTCATTCTCGAGATTTTGACCATTCTAGATTTAGATTAACTAGAACTAACGTTATGAACCCGTCGAGGGTCTACCCCGATATGTCGAAAAAAAAAAAATTTCGAAAGCAAAAATCTCGAATTTAAAAAATCTCGAAAAAAAAAATCTAGAATTAATAGGTACTAGGCTCACCCAGTGGTCGAAATTCGACCACCACACATTTAAACACAAAGCAACGCAACATGCATGCAGAAAAAAAATGAGTATGTGCTTCACCTTCATTATGTACATAAACACTCTACTGAGGTAAAACTTCACACCAACTGTGTTTTGTTTTGCTTTGCTTTGTTTTGGTTTGTATTGTTTTGACCCACTATAAACCATCCATTTAAAGAGGAAATAAATAAAATTGCTGCGCCATCTACCGGGTCCTTAACCATGCAGGGATCCCTTCAAACACACACCAAATTTCAGCAAAATCGGTCCAGGCATTTAGAAGGAAATAAATAAAATTCCTGGAACTCGATTGCAGCGCCACCTACAGGGTTCTTAACCATCCAGGAATCCCCTCAAACACACACACCAAATTTCAGCAAAATCGGTCCAGGCGTTTAGAAAAAAAAAAATTCTTGGAACTCGATTGCAGCGCCATCTACCGGGTCCTTAACCTTCCACGGATCCTCTCAAACACACACACACCAAATTTCAGCAAAATCGGTCCAGGTGTTTAGAAGGAAATAAATAAAATTCCTGGAACTCGATTGCAGCGCCACCTACCGGGTCCAATTGTGAATATAAAGTTAAACCATCCAGGGACCGTGCAAGTCGGTAAGCGTGAAAGAAGTGAAACTTCTTAAAAAGTATCGGATCGCCATATACCTACGCCAATGGAGAATGAAAGACAACAAATATAATGTGCACCCTCTGCACCGCCCTCCCTTTCCGTGACCATGGTACTTGTTCATACAATACTGCTTCTCATTTCCTTTGTTTCCCTCTTCACTTCATATGAAATCCAAACAACTACCCCAACCCAACCTTACCCTGTTACCTGGTTTGTACGTCTCTTCTCTTATGAAGATTATTAATATACCTACCCCATGCTATACTGCAGCACGCACCCCATCCTGCATAGAACATACGATCACTATGTACATACAGCTGCTCCTGCTGACCATAGCACTCACTGAGAAAACAAATCAACCCTTTTCGAATGAGGTACACAGACACACCACCCCCACGTATGACGATGTGGTTTTGTTTTTGTTTGTCCTGTCGCACGATCGCAAAAAGTAGAATTTCGACTGAGCGAAGGGGAAATATTCATTTTCTTTGTTTGTTGTTGTTGTAACCAATGCAATTTAAAAATATTAATTTACCTATTTTACAAATGTTTTTTTCAAATAATTATTCTTCATAACACATCTATGAGTGGTAAGCTTCAATTTGGTAAAAAGAAAAATGGAATTTGTATTCTTTAAGTAGGGTAAATGACTATCACAAGAAATCGGGTCGGCTTTTAATATTATAATAGATTAAAAATGGTGTTAAAAAGTGAGATACGTATGCAACCCCCCTGCTTGAGTTTACTATTTGGATATGGGGTGGGTGCAAAAAAAAAATCTCGAATTTACTTTTTATTTTCGAGATTTTTTCGAGATATATGTAGTCTTTCGAGGTTTTTGTATATTCGAGATTTTTGTAAATTCGAAATTTTTGCATTAGAGATTAAAAAAAAAAACTTTTCGAGATTAGTTTTCGAGATTTTTGTCATTCGAGATTACGGCATGATCCCATAGCTACTATTTCCATAACTTCCTCCAAAAATGCATAATTTGGACCGGCCATTTCGTATTATGGGACCTGCAATCTGCAAATTACAATTTCTGTCAACCACAATGAATGTGTTGTCTTATTGCAATGGTATATTGTAAGAGGCCTTACTTTTATAACCTTTTTGGACCTCTGCCGTAGATTTATCAACATGATAATGCGCCAATACATGCAGCTCGAGATTTTAAAACGCAAATAGAGATCAAAAATGTGGAGCTATTAAGCTGGCCGCCCTACTCTAGGTACTCATCGAAATTGATTATCATCGAAAATGTTTGGGGATGGTTGACACGTGAAGTAGTTATAATGGATTAGGAAAACAATATTGATGCATACCCGAACTAACCGGAGCCATTAAATTAGTTTGGAGCTTGATTTTGGTAGATTATTTGGCCAATTTGTATAAATGTAAAGTTTTCACGCAGAAAGATGTCCCAAAACACTATCGAACAATATTTTTTTTTAATCTAAAATACCCCAATTACCTACCTTCAATTTAAGTTATGTTTGTCAGCTGAACCCTGCCATCGTGTAAGGAGGTTGGACGCAGCCACCGAGCTGTCAATTGGCTTGGGGAAGAGTCAACAGTCAAGCGCGGACGAAGAAAGGAAAAAAGGTTTTTGTGAAAAACTGATCGCATAATTATGTTTAATGAAAATAAATAAAACTCTTAAACGAAAATATTCATTCCATTTTCTTTTTAAACCGTAGCGGTAGCCCGCCATTTTTGTGTTATAAAGTATCGGAACAGAACTTTCAAAAATGTTTTTTGCGCAAAATTTGGTCCCCACATTTTGGCTGATTTCGGTTAATAACTTTTTCTGTTAATAACCTTTGACCTTCTGGTCAAATTACAACAATTAAATGAACCAACCGTTTGGCACAACGGCCTTTTATTCAAAATGCTTGATTTAAATTTTCCTATATTCCTTTGTAAAATTGTCCAAAGTTTTTTGTCTGATCGTAGTTACAGAGTGTATGTCAATAATAGTCCGTCCAATTTACTAAATATTGCTCCTCAAGGCTCAGTTCTTGGGCCAGTACTATATAACTTGTACACGTCAGATATCCCATCCTTACCGGAATGCGAAATCGCTGTATATGCCGACGACACTGCAATATATTCGTCGCATGAATTTGGTCTCACCATTGAGACGAATCTACAAAATGCGGCAGAAATATTAAAAAGATATTATAGTAAATGGAAAATAAAAGTAAACGCGGAAAAGATCCAAGCTATCTTTTTTACAAGAAAAAGAAAGACTTGTTTCTTACCGTCGAACCATTTATTAATAAATGGCAATCAGATAAACTGGGTGCCGGTTGTCAGATAATTAGGCGTTTGTCTTGATAGTAAACTAACCTTTAAGGAACATACTGCAAGGACATTAAATAAAATAGGTATTGCAATTAAGATGTTGTATCCTTTTGTTAATAGGAATTCCTTATTGTCAAACGAGAATAAAATTTTGATACACAAAGTTATATTCCAGGCAATTTTGTTATATGGCTGTCAATTTTGGGGAAAATGTGCTGATTGCCATATCAAAAAATTGCAGATACAGCAAAATAACTTATTATAAATGATGTTGAACCTCCCTTGGCACTACTCTACCTCTGCTCTACATAACAGAGCTGATGTTGAATTGATCTCCGATAGAATTCGAAAACTTATCGGAACGTTCTTGATCAGATCTCTAAATTATTTATTTGTGTATCTTTGTTAATAATTTATACTTTTCGTTATCTATTCGTTAATATTACTTATTCGTTAAATTATTTATTTATTTATTTATTTATTTGTTAATTTATAAACATATTTGTTAATATATTTTATTTATATACATATATATTTGTTAAATATTTGTTAAATTTTTGTTAATTTATTTATTTATTTGTTAATTTACTTAAATTTTAATTTATTTACTTACTTTCTAGTATTTGATATTAAATCATCTAATTATTATTATTTATTTATATATTTACTTATAATTACAATATTTTTTTTTAAATGTTGGGTTTTCTCGTTGTTTCCCTTCAAAAAATCTGAATTTATAAAGTAATATTTAAAATATATAAGATTATAGATTTCAGTAGAAAGATATACATACCCTATATATCATATCTCTGTATTTTAGATTGTGTGATGGCTTTCCTTTGTAATTTTATGACGAAATAAAAATCTATCTATCTATAAATGAACCAACTTTAATTAAAAAATTAATTAAAAATTAAGACCAAAGGTGTGTCTTATTCAAGTGGCGAGGAGTGTATGTCTATGTATGAGATGTAAACTAAATAGGCGCACGTATAACACTCTCACTTAACAACATTTGACTGTTCATTCATTATGTCACCTCCTGACATTGAATTTGTGGCGTCGCGATCGTCATCCACTACACAGCGGCATTGGCCGGTCTAAAGGGCCCAACCCATAGAATCCTCCGTCAGCGCCCCGACGAGATGCTTGCAGATGTATGTTAGCTCTGCTCTTAAATTGCTGCAAATAGTAGTCTTCTGGAAATATATTCCCAGGAAGTGAGTTCCAAAGTTTGCTTGTCCTGTAACAGAAGGAGTTTTGGAAAATTGATGTCTTCGCGGTTGTAAGGTGAACTGTATGGTCATGAGCATTAGCTGCCTGTCTTGTGGGGCGCCCAAAAGTTGCATTTCGAGGGATAATGTCTTTGAGTTCCTCGGAACATCTACCATGGAAGTACCTATAGAACAAGCAAAGGTCAGCGACTTGTCTTCTGTGCACCAACGGTTGTAGATTCGATGTGAGTGTGTAGGGTCTCCAATAAGTCGAGCTGCTCGTCTATGCTGTCAAGTAGGTTAAGTGAATGTTTTGGCGCCGGGCTTCAAATATGGGAACAATATTCCAGGTCTGGTCTAACCTGTGCTTTGTAGAGAAGGAAAAGTTGCTTGGGGTTAAAGTACCTCTTTGCTCTAAATAGGTAGCTCAACTTAGCGCACCCCGATCTTGCGATATAGGATATGTGGTCTTGCCATATAATTCATGAATTGACTGCGACTCTTAGGAGGTGCATTAAGTCCTTGGGATAGACTTTGCAGCAACGTATTCGACTGACAGGTTGATAGAATACAGCTTATGGAAGGTGACCCATAAGCGGATTCTATGCGTTGGACCCTTAAGTCAACACAAAAAAAAATATAACCTAACTTCAATCGATGACATCGCTCGACGCTCATCCACAAACTCTCTCAACTCGATCTTTCGTTTTTATGGCAGTTCGCGGTCTTTCCGCTTTCGTGAAGATATAAATACGATGACGTGCTCATGTTTTGTTTATTTTGCAGGGAAGATTGGGTAGGATAGGTGGATTGGAAGCTGGCTGTCTATTATACCTGTAGTTTTTTATCTCATGATTCGTGGACCTGTTTAAGAAGTGTCGCTGGTCTAGACCTCCTTTTTTTTCTCACCCAGGACCACGCTTTTTGTAGGCTCTTGTCAAACCCACTAGCCAAGGTCTTAGGCTGCTTTCTGTTTAGGATAAGTATTACATTATAAAAATTGTTAAAGTATAGTTTTAAGCCCTTCGATAAATTGTATATCTGATCCAAAGCTTTGTGTTTCTATGGAAAGACCCCGGATCTGAAAAGTTTAACCTCCCCCTTCCCCTGACAGAGGAGATAATCGAAAACTACGCATCAGCTTCTTACATAGAAGAAGACATGTTCCACCATGTCGAACGCTTTTCAGTAGTCCAACAACGTTAAAAACGTAGGTGAGTTGGCGTAAAGGCCTTTGCAAATGTCGTCGACAACAGGTAACAGTGCAGTCTTGCATCTTCTTTTTCCACGGAAGCTGGAAAGTGCGAAACTCATAAGGCTGTTGCTGGCTAAAGGTATGCTTGGGCTTATATCTGCTTTGGAATCATCTTCTCAAATGCTTTGAATATAAACGGTTATATATTGCGATACGTCTATATTCAAAGCTAGTTCAGTTTTGTGAATTAGGTAGAGGAATGAGAACTTGTATTAATTTCATATAAAATTTGTGATCACTTGTCACTGTCGGATGACTATTGACCAACTTCCAACGCGACTTATGTTTGTGTCATCGCAATGTAAATCTTTAAAATAGATTTCCAGTCTCGTAACAAATTTTTATGTAACTAACACCAAGGCTTCGTCAACAGGTAGCTTCCCATCCATGCGCACTTAATAGAGATGCCTGCCTGCCGAAAATTGGCATTCAAATCTTCTCAACGTCATAATTTATGTCATTAATTGTGCTCCTACAACTACATAATTACACAATTCAAACACTACACCACTCTCACTCTCTCACTTCCCCTTGCAAGAGATCAACGGCTATATAATAGCAAAAAAAAAAAAAGAAGAGATAAACAATGCCAAATCAACCAACTGCCAAATTGCGACTCAGTACAGTTCGACATCGTTAAGTGGCGTTATGCTGAAGTGTTCCTCATTTGAAAGTGAAAATCCCCGAAATTTGGCTAACAAGCAATTAAGATAAACTCCGAGGTGAAAGTTAACATAATGCCTTAATACATTTTTGCAGCGAATGCGAGATACAAACGGATGAAACGAATCGGCCAAGCCCTCTACTTGAACCAATCTATAAACATGGCAAATGAAATAATGTAATCCTCTCCCTTTTCTTATGATTACGCAACCGCTCCTGTAAAAGTAAAAGCAAAACCTACTGAGGAGTTATTTTTTTGTAACAATAAGATTTTATTAACAACATTAACAACGTCTGATTTTTACTTTCAGGTACAACACACTCACACATTCACACTGGGAATTCGGGGAAAAAAAATTTAATACATAGCTATGAGAGAGACTATCACGTTTGTTTATGAGTTGGTGAATCTGTGGTATGGACGGTTTAATCCCAACCACCGGCTGGAGCCCAGCCACCGCCGATACTACCACCGCCGATGCTGCCACCTGATGACCAACCGCCATGTCCTCCGCCGATGCTGCCACCGCCGATGCTGCCGCCTGATGACCAACCGCCATGTCCTCCGCCGATGCTACCACCGCCGATACTGCCACCTGATGACCAGCCGCCATGTCCTCCACCGAGTCCACCGCCAATGCCTCCTCCGATACCGGAATCGGCGCTGATGATCTTGACGATTTTGACTTGTTCAGCACCGCCACCATGACCGCCTCCATAGCCGCCTCCGTAGCCACCGCCATAGCCTCCTGAACCACCAGCAGCCCATCCACCGCCAATGCCTCCGCCCAGAGATGATCCGCCGGATTCTGAGATAACCTTGATGATCTTCACATCACCACCATGACCGCCGCCAAATGAAGCACCGCCATCGAATCCTCCACCATGACCGCCGCCGAAGGAAGCTCCACTGTCGAAGCCACCGCCGAAGGAAGCACCACTGTCGTAGCCACCGCCGCCGCCGCCGGCCCATCCTCCATGGCCACCACCGATTCCTCCACTGCCACCCTCATTGATGACCTTAATCACTTTGACTGGAGCTGCAGAGATGGAGCCACCATGGCCGCCGCCACCGCCACCACCATGACCACCGCCATAACCACCACCGATGCTGCCACCGATGCTTCCGCCAAAGCTGCCGCCATGGCCGCCACCACCACCACCACCGCCGCTCAAGAATCCAGCCGAAGCAACTGCCATCGTGGCGAATAAGCAAACGAAGACCTAAAAGAAAACGGGACGTGATTAGGGTTACAATCCTGGGGATAATCCTTTTGAGTGATGTGTCGAACCTTCATGTTGTTGTAAGCACGACTTAGTTTTTGAAAGAAACGCTCAGACGATGTTAACCTAACTGGAATGGAAGTCAGTAACTGATGCCTTAGCCATGTGCGGACGATCTTTTTATACCAATTCCAGTTCGTGGATAGTGGCAGCTACTCGCATGTGCAACATAAGCATGTTGACCCACAATCGGTGTTAATTTTGTTTTCCTCTCTTTTTCGTCGGCGGCGGTGGTGCTAAGAAAGAGAAATGCCATGGTGAAAGAGAAGAAGAAGTAAAAGATAGTTTGCCCCTTTCCTGTTGGAACTTGGTGCCCATCATTATCATCTATCTTTCGAGATGCTTTTGTGTGGTTCGTTTTTTGTTTGCATCCAAATATTCAGCGCCGCAGGTCGATCAATGAATTATTACAAACTCTTAGATAATCGAAATGGGTTGAGATACAAATTGTGGGGCTCTTCGAAGAAAGTGAGGAAATTCATGTATCCGATGGTGGGAAGTGGACGATTGGAGTGCCGGATAGATTTGGCTCGTTTTGAAGGCATTTTTGCGGAAATCGAGGTTGGAGTGATCCTTGACTGTGTGTCCGGACTCCGTCAGCTGGTGTTACATAAAGTGTATACACATATGAACCAATATCGCACAGATCACTGCTGGAAGCCTGATCTTCAACTTGATTGGCATTGGTCATTGAACTTCATATAAAGTGCTGGCGGTGCGCATTGCTCAAGCGTACATATATAGTGAAAGGAAGGTGTTGGCTTGATTTGCATATTGCACTCATATATTCCGTGGAAGTGGACCTCTTGCTGTCAAACAGATTCCTGGCTTGTCTGGGAATGTTAATTAGCAACCTTTTGTGAATTTGAAGTGCTTGAGCATTCCTTAAGAGGGCGACTTATTCAGGTCATTCTTCAATAAGACGTTTTTCACTTGGACTTGGAAAAGTACTTGTGTCCGCACCTAAACGTGCTCTCTAGTGACAGCATAGATGCCGGGTTTGTCAGTTGTGTAGGTATTTTAGTTGGCCATAAGGGGGAGAATATTCACTAATTGTAGGTATTAATAATACGAAAGTGGTTGTCAAACAGCCCTTAGACGCCAATTGATCTGAATGCATAATGTAGAGTAGTTTGGGATCAGTCGTATTTTCACTCAAAAATCTACATAAAACCAACAAAATAAAAGAAGCCTGTATCTAATGCTCCCATTGAATAAAAGTACTCGCTGCCAAAAAACACTTCTACGAGCTCCTCAATCAGACATATAAGTCATATCTTAAATATGACGTTAAAATGGTATTATGCAATGGTATTAAATTGGAGAGAAGGACATCTTTGTTTGAGCTCCAGTCTACACCATATGTTTTCATTACCTCAAGCTCAAAATAGTTTGTCCTGACCGATTGTTAATCAACGCCCAGTTCAAAGTAAGAGCTAGGAAGCTGATATTTTGAAACAAATGTCCTTTTACTTTATGAACAAAGTGGGCACTTAGAAGCCATTTGGGAAAATTAGAAATTCAAAATGGGGAAAGAAAGGTAAAAGCTCGTATGAGAAAATTTTATTCTTCATATGATCGACTTCAAACTAGGTTTTTTGTATACTCCATAATAAGAAATAGAGAAAATCTCTTTTCCGATTTTGGTAATTTTGCTTGGGTCCCGAGTTATTAGCGACGTGAAAAAGATGATTCCGTTTGAACTCGTTGTGTCACCTAAACCTTCGGCATCTGGCAACCCTGTAACATTTTATTTTGTTTTCAGATCAGTTTATGACAGTCCGCTTTTGTAGAGTCAGTTAATTCCAATTTCGACTGCTAACACCATGGACACTTTCGGGTCAAACAGAAACAGATAACACAGCCCGAGTCACGATCGCTTTAATGCGTCCTTTGTTCATCGATCGCCTAATTTCGTTTGGCGACTTAACTCCTCCAAACTTGTTCCTGTGGGGTTATTTGAAGTCCGAAGTTTACGTCAACAAGCCAAGGATTCTGGAAGCTTTGAAATATAATATTCGACATGAAATGCTTGCTATTCAGTCCGAAACACTACGAAAAGTAATTTTTTTTAATATCAAAAAATATCACGAAGGTTTAAATCTGCCAAATTGATCGTGTTGCGATCGACGTAAGGCACTGCTCCAGTATTAAATATGTCCGAACTTTGAACGGCTACAATCGCAACAAATTGGCCAGAAACTCTACCAATCGCGTATCTCAACGCGTCGAGAAGCCCCGTGTAGTCCATCAAGTCCCAAAGGCTAATGGTATCGATGACAAGAGCCCATCGGAGACGTCGCAATTTGTGGGCTAGGCCATGAAAATCTTAGTTTGATGAAGAGTGCCGGCAGGCACAAGTAGCAAAACAACTAGGTCTGGGATGTCCTTCTAATATGAGAATACAGACAGCCGATTTAAAAAAAAATGCGCAGAAAGGTTTAGGTCCTGGTAAAGGTGGTCTTTCGGAAAGTTCATCAGATTGTCATTCTACTTAATTCCCTCATGATCGGGAACCCACAATCTTGTGGCTTTGTTTCTCGTTACCCACTGCTAAACATTTGTATGCCCTTGGTTCCAGTAGCTCCACTTGAAGTATCTATTAGCGGCCATTCTATTGAGCACTTGATCAGTGTTCTTTATTTGGACGGCTTAACAATCTTGGTGTACCATAGTCCCCTTTCACTGTAATATGCATGCGGAGTAGCCTTTGATTTTAACTGGCAAATGCAAATACAAAAATCTATTTATCGGTGCTTGCGTGTAATCGATCCAAAAATCCAATTTATCTGCAGAGGCAAATATCATTTAACAATTGATCTTCTTTCAATGACAACAAAAGAGCAAACATTAACAATTGCACTATCAATCACACTTTGATCACGGATCTGATCAGCTTAATTTCCATACGACCGTCAACGACCATTAACCAAGTGTTTCAAGTCGCTGGTGAGCATTTGCTCCAATTTAATAGCGACCAAGTCATGGTGAACTAATTCATGCAGTAGACTTTTCCTCACCCAACAAAATGACCATTTGCTTATTTTCTCAAAACAATTTCAAATTAAAACAGCCAAAATTCCGCACTCAACTTCGACAACCTAATTGCATGCAAACGATCCAGTCAGCTACCAAACCAATTGGCCCAATTAGCTGCCTGCAGCTTGATGCAAAATCGAACGTAGGTGGTTAGAAGAAACTTGACTTGGAACCCGATCGCAATTACCTCATGCCAGACTAGACTTTGGTCTAATTGAACCCGTCAGCTATTTGTGCCTGATGTAAGATAAATGACACAGATTGGTTGTCGATTAGATAGAAATCATCTCGTTTATTGGGGATTAAAATATGTTACAGAATTTTAATTGAAGCTGGCCCAACTTTACCATCCTCCTTTTCCTCCTTTGCCTCCTTTGCCGCCTGAGTAGCCACCGGAAGAGGCACTGGAGCTGGCACTGGAACTGGCTCCGCTGTATCCTCCACCACCGCCATGGCCACCACCACGACCACCACGACCACCACGACCACCACGACCACCACGACCACCACGACCACCTTGACCACCTTGACCACCTTGAGCACCTTGACCACCATGACCACCGCCATAACCGCCACCGCCACCGCCAAAACCTCCACCGTTACCGCCTCCGAGACCACCTCCATGACCTCCGCCAAGACCACCAGAGCCGCCCGAAACACCATGTCCGCCACCACCAAAACCGCCTCCGGAGCCGCCAGTATAGCCTCCACCTCCACCACCACTATGTCCTCCGAGACCACCAATACCACCACCACCACCACCTCCTTGCCATCCACCGATGCTGCTAGCTCCAGCGTTAGCGCTGCTACCGCCATAGCCGCCGCCACCACCTCCGCCACCACCACCGCCACCACCGCCGCGACCACCTGCTGAGACCACAGCGGCTATACCGAAAAGGACTACAATAGCTTTCTGCATTTTTCTTGGTTAGATCCTACGACAATGATTGACGTATCCAAACTGATATCTGTTTCAACGGATGATGGCCTATTTATATTGGCAAAGTTCTCGAGTCATCAGAATAAATTTGGTGCATCATCTCTCATGAAATAATTGCTTCTAGCGAGCTAGGGGAGTGCCAGCAAACAGGGGTAAGACAAACATCTCATCAGTGGTGGTGAGCTGACCCACTTGAAAACCCACTTCCTTCTGCGGTTAATTACAAAGCGCATATGTGCTCTATTGCAATTGTTTTAAGCACTTGGCCATGATTGGCCGTTTGCTGTTTCTTGCTTACGTGATACTCCAAAATTGGCCATTATTTAATTATAGATATCCTCGAGATACCCTTGCACGTTTTTTCTGAATGACCTAGTGAGAGTATGTTATAACGAACTTAACCATAGTTTGACTAAGATGAAGTCCAGAACAAATTTTCAACAAGAAGACTCGATGATAATAAAAAAATAATTATTTTAATTTGTTTGTAGCTTTTTCTGCTAGAATATTGAAGAGGCTAGTATGAGTAGAGTCGGGGATAACCGTCTAAAGAGGTATAAACAGAAACCCATTGGAATGAAAAAATCACAGTCTATAGTCAAGAAATACTTCAGTTCTAATCATTTCTCAGCTAGAACAGGGAAGAAAGCCTTTACGCAAGATCGTCTTGATGTCAGATATCAGCCCATTTAAAATAGAATAATAAGCCATTGTAAATTTCTATGGTCGGCCAAATAAAGCTGTAAAGACTTTATTATGGACGTCTAACGTGTTGATGTAAATAACGACGTATAAATTGGTAGTTCATCGGCTTTAAGAATAGCCTTAGTTTCTGCCAACAAAAAATCCAAAGCCAAAAAATCCAAAACAAAAGAGGATCTTCGAATCCCAGCCCCAAGGTTCGAGAAGACAAGGAAGACCGAACCTCCGTTTCAAAGACCAAGCCATCGCGGATGCCAGAGCGCTTGGTCTCGACAACTGGAAGCAGCGTGCCCGTGATCGTAGAGGATGGAAGGCTGCAGAGTCAGGCAAAGACTCTTCACGGGTCGGGAGCCCGATAAGTAAGTAAGTATTAGAAAAACAATACCTACTCAATATTTTTCAACAATTGTTGCTTTATTGAACAAAGTAAAAATTCCAATTTTTTCCTAAAAATAGCGAGCAAGGAGCAACAGGTTCTCACAACCATTCGATTGTTTGAGTTTTAATTTTTTTGGGCGAATGAAAGGGACCTGTCCTTTTATACCGAATTCGACCGTATGAATTGGAAGAAGATTTTTTCTTAAATGTTTACTCTTTGACGTTTCTCAGACGTTCGCGAGAGGTGACGAATGGAAAACCCTTAAGATGTACATAATTTGTGTTTTTTCCGGGGAGCAAGCCCAACCACACCAACTGAGCCACTGCGCTTCAATTTATGGAATTATTATTATTATGGAATACTACTTCTTCAATACTACTTATGGAATACTACTTGATTTTATATACATACATAGATATAGCTGTACCCGCCCGACTTTGCCCATGCACAGACGTTCCTTCGTAAAATGCGAGAAATGAGAATAAACTGGAACTTTCTTTCTGCCTAAACCTGAAATACAGCAATACGAACAAAACAAAAAAAGACTCATGAAAATCGGCCCAGCGGTTATAGAGATATAACGTCATCGAGTTTCACCTAATAGACGATTTTTTTTGTTTATGAGGTATACGATTTTTAATGTTTTTTTTTTGTATGGGAGGCGCCACGCCCCTTTGTCCAATTTTGACCAATTTTCACAGAAGCACTTCAGGGCCAATACCTAAGATTATCTGTAAGTTTGAGCTCAATCTATTCGGTGGTTTTCGAGATATACGATTTTGAATGTATTTTGGTATGGGATGTGCCACGCCCCTTTGTCCAACTTTGACCAATCTTCACAGGAGCACTCTGCGGCCAATACCTAAGATAATCTGTAAGTTTGAGCTCAATCCATTCGGTGGTTTTCGAGATATACGATTTTGAATGTCTTTTTGGTGTAGGAGGTGCCACGCCCCTTTATCCGATTTTGAATTTGTTTAGCCTATTGACCCATCGTAGTTCGAAGTCTATTTTTTATAATTTTCATTTTCGAAAATGAGCGCTCTCCATCAAAACCAAATACATTCTGAGTGCAATTTCAATGTTTGGGAATGTAGCTCTAAAATTTTGATGTTCAAGAATGTGATAGTAAAATAGCTCGGTAGATTGGTCTTTTCTATAATCCTTTTTGTACAAGTCGATCAAAGATAGAAATAGAACCAACTCATTACCAAAACTAGGCTCTAAATCATCTTTGTACAGTTCCACCAATGCCTCTGCTGCAGCATGCAAATTTGCAGCATCCATCTTCTCTATGTGATTGAGAAATCCAAATCTCGAACCTACAGCTTCGTATGCAAGCAATCTTTCAGTAAGAGAAACACATAGCTGATCGATCGCTGGGATAAAACCGGATACTTTGAATTTCTCTTTTGGTGACAGATTTGCGTCTTGTGCTTTCATGTAGTCGAGTGGATTCAACCTCACATTTCTTGTTATGGTGCGTGATTGTACAAGATGGGCCAAAAGAAGTCACCCGATGTTGTTTGGCTCTCATTTTTTTTTTTCTAAATGAAAAACTTCGATTCTGTTTTTTGATTATGTTTATTTGAACCTTTAGAATTTTATTGGTCAAGTCGAGAAGATGATATCGGCCAAATGGGCGCCGTCACAATTGACTGCCATACGGGCTCGTTTTATCACATTTTTCATCACTTCGCCGAGAACTTCGGGCGACAGATTCTCGTACTCGTGTCGAATGTTATCCTTGACGGCTTCTAGGGTCTCGGGCTTGTTCACGTAAACACGGGACTTCAAAAAACCCCACAAAAAAAAGTCTGGAACGGTTAAATCGGGCGATCTTGCGGGCCAGTCCAAATCGCCAAAACGAGAGATGAGGCGACCCTTCAGAATATCGGTTGTGGCTCGCGCATTGTGTGCCGTTGCTCCGTCCTGTTGGAACCACATGTCCTCTAGTTCTAATTCGTCCATTTGCGGCAGAAAAAACTCGGTTAACATGGCCCTATAGCGCGCACCGTCCACTGTTGTCGTTTGACCAGCGGCGTTCTCGAAAAAAAATGGCCCGATGACTCCTCCAGCGTGAATAGTTCACCATGCAGTAACTTTGAGCGGGTGTAATGGCTCCTCCTGCATTACTCGTGGATTTTCGGGGCCCCAGAAGCGATAGTTTTGCTTGTTCACGTACCCGCTAAGGTGGAAATGAGCCTCATCCCTCATTATGATTTTGGTGGAAAAATCGTTCACTTCGTCCTCGAGATTGAGGATGGCTTGGGCGTAGGTTACACGCGTTTGGGAACATGCGCAAGTCTTTGACCAAAATTCGCCTTAGGGACGACCGGCTGATGGGTAATTGCGAGGCACGGCGTCGGGTCGATGTTTCCGGCGACAGCTCGACATCCTCGGCAACAGCGGCGATATTCTCGGCACAACGGGCGCTCCGGGGCCGGCCACTCTTGGCACCGTCTCGTGTGGCCCCATACTCTTCAAGGTTGGTGGCCAAACGGCGCTATATTTGTGCAGTCGGTGTCGGACGGCCGGGGAATCGGCGACAGAATTCGCCCTGCGACAGACGAATTGTTACGCAAAAATATAGACACGATTATTCCACGTTCTTGGGGAGTGTATCGCTCCATAGCTTATTCACTTGTATTCTACATCTGTCTAGTCTACACATGTCAAAACAGATTTGACATTGGCGGCCATTTGCAAAAATAAGAGCATCTTCCAATAGGACGATCTTCCACCTTGTACATATTGGTCAGTATGACATATTTCTTTAGCTGCTTTCTCGTATTTATCAAAATCGTCTCTTTTGGATTCAACGAATGATTTCAATGATTCTAATGCACGCATTGCAGATTCAAGAATCATTTTCGGGTACTGCAACATCTTGTTTGTAGCTTTGAAACGCTCTAAGATGTCGGTCCAAAAGATAGCAAATAGAGCGGTTTCGAGACAACTCATCTTTTATAAAAGGTTCCATGCTTCATTCCTCACGATGTCTTTTTGCTCCTTATCAGAAGATATGCTGGTTAGAGCTCCTTCGATTTCAGAATAACCATCGACATCGATAATGGCTTTCGTAGCTTCAGCTCTATAAGACCAACGAGTATCGCTAAGCCTTTTTAAATCGTAAAATTGGATTTTCTTCTGCGATAATTTGTCAGTCAGAATTTGCTATCGCTCTGTATTTGCTGTGAAAAACGTATATACATTTTGAACGAAATCTCGCCGATGGACGAGAGTTAGCAGCTGCCTTTCCAACTAAATTGAGAGAATGACCACAACATAGTACAAACGCCGATAAATGATTTTTCTCCAAAATAAGAGCCTGCATTCCTTTGTATTTACCACTCATGTTTGCAGCATTGTCATTTGATTGGCCGCGGCAATCCATAATGTCTATTTGATTGTCATCTAAACATTTTAGTAAAGCGTTTGCTATGGCCTCGCCGGTATGGCCGCTGTTTGGTAAAAAAGTGAGAAATCTTTCCTTTGGCTTCGATCCATATCTAACAACTATAGTTTATCGATATGAGATTCGTCGAGAGTAGAATCCACTGACACCAAATAATAATTGGATTTTTTTATTCCGGATACTATTTCAGTTAGCACTTTGTCACCCATAGAACTGATCAGTTCTTCGCAAATCGTGGACGAAAGGTAATTGACATGGCCACTTCCTTTATTTGCATGCTCTTTAAAATGGGTTGCAACTGTTTTTTGTTTTATTTTACGATATTTTTCAAAAACCCTTTGCCAATCTGGGAAAAACGAATTGCCCAAGGAATGCAGGATATTATTATGTTTATATTGTAAAAAAAATGGGATTAAGTTGATAAATGAAACTTTTATGACACTTTTCTCTAAAGGGTTGCGAACATGATGACTTGCTCTGGGTCCGGTAATGTATTTGTTGTTGCTTAACGGTCGATCCCAAATGCAGGTGGTTGTTGATTTGAAATGTATTTCTCGCGCCTCTGCAATTTGCTGCTATTTAGGACCGAGAATTTTTAAGTTCTAGTTCGAAGATATTGAAGATGATGTTCATCGTCGTCGGTCCTGTGTTTGATAATGATTTGGTTTTTATTTTTATTTTTTTTTTTTGTCTGGTGTTTACTCGTCGGAATTGGAAATATTGGGCCCCTGTTTTGTGGAGGGCCGGAACTGTAGCCCCGGCTGGTCTCCACTAAATCCGGCCCTGACCTGAAGCGTCTCGTACAGCATTGATTTTTATTGGCACTCCACAAGAAAAAGTTCAACAGTGTCAAATCGCAACACTAGCTGCAGTTGATGCATTATTTTGACAGATATTTCTATTCAAAATTCGCAATGTTTCGGCAATTGAATTTTTAATGTAAGAAGAATCTTCAGCTACATGCGATCACATTTATTATGAAATGCATCAGCGATTTTTTAACTGGCAGGTGCACTCACAATCACAACTTTTCCAGAGACAATGCTCAACAAAGCAATCAAAAATGATCGCATTCCGAACAAGTTTCTTAGTGTTGGCCCGCTTGTCACATACTATAGTGCAATCTGAAATTCAGCAAACTAACTCCATCGTAGTATAGATCAAACTGTCTCTAATTGTACTTGGTAGACACACGGGTCATTAAAAATTGAAAGTGCAATGAATGTCTAGTGACTAATGACTCACTAGCCAAACAGGAAACCACCAACAATACATCATTAAGTGCAATCCATTGAAATGAGATTTTGTAATTAATTTATAATTTATGGTACAATCCAAATGAAACTGGGTCCCATTGAACAAAGATAATGATTCCGTCATTAATGCAGTAACATAACCAAATATTTACATACATTATCGCCCTTCCTCAAGAGGCTGCTACCAGTTTTAGGTTTTATTAATTTGACGCTTAAAATGCTTTTATGACCAACTTGTAGTTCATTAACAGTCGTTTATTTTTTATTTCCCTTTAATTGGTGTTCTCACGCCATTTGAGTGACATAAATTGCTGTCGTCTATGGTACTTAATTTAAGGTCTATGTAAAACCTTAAAGCCTTTGTGTTTTAACACTGCAGTGGCTATGCCCCCAAAAACACCGGTACTAAATGCAAATATTGGAGGGTTTGACAGAAGAAAAAAATTAATAATAATTATAATACCAAAAATTTTGCATATTGCTGATCAACTCTTTTGTTTTCAGTTTTTTTTTTTTTTTTTTTTTTTTGTGTTTTGTGAATAAGTAGATAATAATATTTCCTGATTCGTCTGTATGTATTTGCATTATTTGCTGTGCTGTCATATTAAAGCTATAGTTGAATAATCACAAAACAGACATCAATATTTGAATTAATAAGACAAAATGTCTTGTGTCATTAATGTCATTAATTATTTTAAAAGTTGCAACGAAAATTGCAAAGCTCTTTTGTTTTTTGTTTCAACGCGAGAGCAAGCAATTAATTTACGTAATTGAGCGTGGATGGTGGTTGAACAAATAAAAATAGAAAGGCTATATCTACAAATTGAATGACCTACCTACAATAAGTGTTAAGTTCCGAGCTGAGTGAACACCAATTATTTGATCAACGACAAATTTGTGTAACAGTCGAAGTACCGAATACTCATGTTTGGTCTTTCCGATGATGTTGTGGGTTGTGACTTTTGTTGCCTTTCTCTCTATGCGAAAACCAGATTCTTGGGTTTAACATGTTTGATTTTTATGAATTTAAAGCGTAGGTATGGAGTGGATTCTTAATTAAGCAGTTTACAAGCGAAAAAAAACTTTAAGATATGCAAAAGTAGATAAGGGCCTACTTGGCATCATTTTTAGGGGACGACACGACGTACGAGTATGTCAGTGACGGTATAGATATATTTATAATTATTGTATCCAAGGTTATTTTATGTGGGTGTTTATCTTAATTATTTTAGTGAAAAAATATAGCCAATGTCCGATATGATCTCGTAAGATCGATAACACGAAGAAATTTGATTTTATACACGAAACTACTCGGATGTAGCTGTCACTATATCAATATCTAATATGTATCTAACATCGACTGTGTAAATAAAATGAATTTAGGTATGTAAGTACCTAATCGTTTCCCCTTTATATATAAAAATGTCACAATAGATTCTTCGAATTTTAACGACTTTTATGTGCTTCGTGACGAAGATCTTATGATATCAACCGTCCTTCTACGCTTGCGGATAGCCAATGTGATTTTGAAATTTCTCTCTTTTTGCCAAAAAAATGTTTATCCATTATTCACCGGTGCCAACGTTTACACACCGCCGCACCAGAGGCTATAAATTTGATGGTTAAATCACTAATGATGGTCAACCATTATATATAGACTACTATGGATTTTGCGTGAATACATTAAATGACACTGACATATAAATAGGTTTACAAAATTCCACATTAGCTCATAAGTTGCGCCTAGGGGCGAAATTTTAGTTAGGGGTTTTCAATAAGGATAAACAATTTTTTATTTATATAAAACACAAAATAATTGAGATATCGCGCTAAATTTTATTCCAGGTATAGTAAAATACACATGTTTAATATGGAATTCGATATTGTTCATATGACTACCGTGAACCTCTCGCGAACGTTAGACAAACATCCGAGAGTATAACACAAAACTTCTCAGTTATGCTTAGGAGTTCGGACTAGTGTTGCCACATTTATATACCCTAATTTCTGAATAAATAATAATTGCTACATCGTTTTAAATGGCTTCACATCCCAGCTAACCAGGCAATTCGCATTTCGTTCGTTTCGAGTTCATCTGAGAATCTCAGGTGATACATCATGTATCGTGTTAAAGGCTGGATATCGCGATCGGCAGGAAATCGAACATCTTCAAGATTACGATGCAAATTTACGGGTGTTATTTTGAAGAATTTTAATATTGGAACGGACCAGCTTCATTTTCAATAATTGTTCCACGGTCACAGTACCTATATCAATTTCTGTAAGAAAAAAATAAATGTTAACAATTTTAAAGTGAAACATTTTATGGGTTGTTAGGCACTAAATACACCGATGAAATGAAAAAGCGGCAGAAAATGGTATTGGTACCGCGCATGTTAAAAGGCAGATAGGAGGAACGAAAAGGCGACAGACTCGGAGTAGGGAATAAAAATAAAAGAGCTACCGTGCGTGGTGGGGCTCTAACTCGTGGGTGAGTCTTTTGAGGGCATATACTATAAACCCGAGTGTAGGTACGTAGATTAATGTCTGCCTTCATATAAGTATGAAAAGTTCTCATGAGAACTTAACTATGTTGTAGACTGTAGAGCATCTCTAGCACGTGCCATCCATCAGTTATGCTCGTGCAGCATTTTTGTTATTTATAAAACACTTCCGTATTTTAACTAGGTATTTATCAACTTCATGAAGTTTCACTTCTATCACAATTTTTTTTATTGCTGATGGTTTCTTTCTTCGCAAAAGTAAAATTTGTTCGCCTATCAGAATAAAAGAGGTTTCTTTATTTCTTAATATTGCACTTATTCATAGACAAAACAATATTCATTCGGAGGGTTCGATGTCAACTAGCCTGTTATAGCTATAATTCAAAATATGCATAGTAGGAAAAAATCAGTGTAATGGTGGTTTAATTTTTTTAACAAGTAAATTATAGCAATCATTGAAAAACAGTAGAAGGCCCTTCAACAAACAAGTCTAGGTTTTTCTTGTGTATGTAATAAAAAGACTGCACGAGTTATTTAATTCAGGATAGCTACTTTAATTCAATTAAAGAACTTAAAGACTAATCAATGTTTGATACACGTCTGACCTTTAAGTTGACTTCAATTCGAGTGTCTCGAAAATAGTTGTCTCTGTCAAACAAATGGTAGGTTTCTATGTACGTACTTCAGAAATATGTTACCCTTACCAGATATCACTGAATTCTATTAAGGTAGGTATGCTACTTTCTGATGATGAATTATTGGTGTAGTTCGAAATAGCTATCAATCATACCTACCAAAGTGACTGTAGGTATGATTGTTATGAATGTTATTCTCTCAAACAATAATTCATAGACTGAAATTGGACAAAACTTTCCAACAGAAATTGTCAGGGTCAATCCCAACTAGCGAGAATCGTTGTTAAACATCGCTTCTCCACTCAGTACTTAAATACACAGCAGTGTTTAGGTTAGAGATGCTGATCATTGGCCGCGTTCCATTGACCGCTAGATGACTTTCGGCATGCCAAACACCATAAAAAAAAACTTATCTACATTTCAGCATTTGCACTAGAGCTCTAGCACATTTTGTGAAATATCCTTTTCAGGAACATTTTTCGATCTAGCGCGCTAGATTGAAAAAAATAACGAAGTGCCAAAATAAAAGTGAAAGTGCAGAAGTCAAATAGGTATTTCCAATTTGGTGTAAAATGGGAATTCAAACTTCTATGTAATTAATAGTATTTTTTTATTTAAATTATAGTGTATTAATAAATATGCGGCATGATGGCACAAAATACATTTTTGATTCTCATGAAGATGAAATAATACGGTTCAAATGACACTTTTGCCGCTGCCGCTAGATCTCTAGCGCCAACGTTCCTCCATTATATTATGTGCTAGACGACTAGCGGTCAATGGAATTGATAGCACAACTGACAGATTAGAATCGAATACATCAGTGAAATGATTGTGTTCCAAATTAGAGAAACGAAAATCAGCTGTTCATTGAAATCGATTTTAATCAGTGAAATAGGTAATAAAAGTGGAAAAAGAAACTTATAAACTAATTATTGTATAAGTGACTACATTTATTTTAACCTTTAGAGTACCGAGTGGGGGACTTTGGGTCCCCCACGACCATGTTTTTGTCTAAATTTCGTCCAATAATATTTGCTTTTAATTCTTCTTTTAGGTAGTCGAGTTTTTTGGGGTATTTAATATAAAATCAACGTAAATATTAATTTTCGGCAACATTTCATTAACAAAAAAGTAATTATAAAGTAAGGGGGACCTAATTTACTCCACTTCGTACCTTAGGCAAATTTTTTTTACAGGTAAAAATGGCAAATAGTCGAAGATTTCTTTATCAAACTATTAGTATATACGTTTTTTTCAATTGAAAGTCTATAGAAGCTATGTATCTGTACCTATTTTTATTTATAAAATATATAAATAAAAAGCATGTAAGTATGTGTTGTGACCTTTTTCTTTGTATATATTGTTGTGTTATATTGGGCTTTAGGTCAAATGAAAATAAAAATCGTTTCGTCCATGTCTATGGACATCATCAGGTGAAATGAATAAATATTCATAGACATGGACGAAACGTCGTGAAAACTGTTTTTATTTTCATTTGACCTAAAGACAAATATACCACAACAGTAGGTATATATAAAAAATGTTCCTATACGTACCTACAAGTTTTTTTTTTTTTTTTAATTAATTTTTAAGAAATGAAATGAAATTTATGAAAAAAAGTTAGGAAATATAATTTGTTTATATATTTAGCCTATAACTAATAATTAAACACAATTGAAGACAATTAAAAGTTGAGTTTTATAGGGGGGGACCCATAGTACCCCACTCCGTCTGTTAAGTCTGAAAATTTGCTCGGTACTCTAAAGGTTAATATCAATTCAAGCCAATCACCCCTATTCCCGTTGGCGTTTGTCGTATACACTTATGTTTCGTGTCGTTGTAACACGATGTTCAGAATTTTTTTAAACTTTTGTTTATGTGTTCACCATGATTTTAATTCATTTTTGTCTCAAACAATTTTCAAACACCGATTAAAAAACGTTGAGTCGTTTACGACAAACGCCAACGGGAATAGTAGTTTGCTTAATCGTCTCAAATCGAAAATCAAAATTTTTCATTGATAGATATAACTTGCCCTCAAAAAATTGAAAGTAGTTAGCGTATCAGGTCCGTATAAGACCCTAGGGCTAGCTTCTCACAGCCTACAATTACTCTCGGAAGTTGGTCAGAGTATCATCACCCAGTGGTCAAGCACACTAACCACTGAGCCGCGCACAAAAACAAAAAAAAATATACCGCCCCTGCAATGACCGAAATCGGCTAATAGATTCAGACCAAATAGACAATAATACTGTCAGATTGACAGCCAAATTGTTTCCGTCATCGTACTGTCATCTCATCAGTCATCACTCATCGTAAGCCCTCAAATCGATTCGCCAATAGACAATAATACTGTCAGATTGACAGCCAAATTGTTTCTATCACCGTACTGTCATCTCATCAGTCATTGTAAGCACTCAAATCGAGTTAAAACTTCCGTTAGTAGAGCATTTTGTACCTGCAAAAAAATCCTCAGTAGGATTTTCCCCCATCGATCTCAGTCAGGAATGCGATTAACTACAGTTACGAAAATGCTGCCACAACTATATGTTACTAAATCGAATCCAGCGATGTCATTACAAATTCGAACTGAAGCAATCGGTGCATGGCATGAAGTAGGAAGTAGGCCTTTAGCCTGAAAAGTTGTATACACCATGTGTCCAACATTGTCGCTAAATTATGACTGCTTAACGCTTTAGTGCTGCCAGCTGTTACACATACCTACCTACACATTTGTAACGATTCATCCTCCTAACCCGAGCCACAATCTCCTGCTACCATCATAATGGTATCGAACCAGTTGCCTTTCCTTTTTTTAGGCCAGTCCTAACAAGTATAAATTAAAATTCATTGATCGACTAATTCCTTCAAATTGCCCAACTTTCAGATATAACCGTCTCCATTTGTCAATGGAAACGAGACTCTTGACCATTACATGGAAAATTAACACAACACCGAGGAGGACACTAATTGGGTCAATATCTTCCTTTTCAGTTGCATGCGGTATTCCAAATAAATTCCATTCATTGGGCTATCGCTCTTTGCGAAGGGGTCACTCCACGCAGCTTATGCAACAATTTTCCCATCGCAGATACATCTTACAGCTACACCCATTCGGCGATACAGTGAGATACGTAATACAATAAAAATAAATTTGCTATACGTTGACATTCGCCTGAACTTAATCAGGCTTAAGCGGGGTTTACAATTTTTTTTTGTATAACTTGCTTCAATAAAATCGCAGATTCTCGCTCTGTTAAGCATGACATAACGTCCAGATAAATCTGTTCAGTGGATGCAATCGAAACAAAACGCCAAAAGGACTTACCAATGTAGTCACCAAAGGGATTCAGATTTGTCTGACTTTCCACATTATTTTTACCCGATTGTCAGGAACTGTTTAATCGAGTCGGGAAAAAGGAAAGTAGTCAAGTTGTATAGGCACACCTCCAGTGTGATCATTCATTTCCCCTGATCGTTCATTCGATCTAAACAACCGGATAAAAGTTGGAGCAAGAAAAAGTTGAGTAAAACACAATACACTGAATTATGGTGGATGCTTAGCTTGGGAATAATTGTATCTCTCTGCCAAAAAGCGTGCCGATCAATTGGATTTGATTCAATTATTCGGTTCACAACGTAACCCGCTCAGCTGGCCTTTTTCTCGCAGTCACTGACGCTTATGTGTGCCTCACATAACCGCGGATAAGCAGAAATGATTTCAAAGCGGATTTGCAAACCAGTAACAAGATCGATGCGTGGCTTCGATGTAGATGACTCATTGAAGTTGGATCAGAGTGGCTGCATTGTATGGATGGTTTGCTTTCGTTTTCATTTCACATACCCTGGGGACCCATGCATGTGCGTTGAAAATGATTAAACGACTTTACGTACAGCTTAACAGAGGAAAACATGACAGAAAGACCGAAATTTGCAACGTTCAGGGATTTATTTCAAAATTTGATTCACTGAACGTTAGCACGCGAATAGGTATTTAATTCGCCTGATTTAGGTGATCTTTTGCATCATGGCTAAGGGGGTCATCGAGGCGGTCTTTATTCATCTGAGCAGGTTTCTGTCACAGAGTCATAGCACGTGGAAGTCTTTCCGTTTTGCTGGTTTTATCACTATCACGGTGATCACTAAACGTCTTTCTTAGAGGTCAACATTGGGTTGGTTTTAAGATAGCCATGGGGATTGTAATCTTCTCTACGGTTTTCAGTTCCGTATCGTCCATATCGAGGCAAGGACGAAATTAATAAAGTGACTTCCCAGTAAGTAAGTAAGTAAGTTTTCAAAATATAATTTTCAAGGTATGACAAGGATGTATATTGTATGAGCCCGTATTAACAACTGTCAAACTGTGTACATTGAAGGAGAGCGACCAGCTCAATAACCCTGTTTGATCCTTCTCTTTGTTTACACTGTCGGTTGGAATTATACCGCTATTATACAACTCATAATTCTTTCAAGGTAATCTTAGACCAATTTTTGAAGTTCCTAAATATTGGCTACTAAATTACTAAAAAACGAACGAACGAATTCGAAAGGTGAGTAAAGATCTAAAGTTTGTACTTATTCAATCGAGTTAAAGGTTTTTCAAATTGCTCAGTTCCACTTTGTGCCACAAAGACTGTATAAAAAAAAAACATTCAGCCCTATTATGGCTATCAAATATCAACACGATATTTGATAATAATTGATACGTATCAACAAAATGAATGAATCGGTATTATGGTTATCAACCTATCAACATTTTTGATGAATTGTGAATTGTATTAGATTTAAGATCTATTGTGAATAGTTTTATCGATAAACTTGGTATTACGGTTATCAAAAAATTTGATATTCATCAAATTTTCTATCAACCACAAATTTCTAGTTGATACGTATCAAATATTCCGTGCATCAAATTAAAAAATGTATATCCTCGTTTTTATTGTTAAATAATGACTTTAGAGCGAATGTCCCAAATGTATACTCAAACCACGAGTAGTAGCGATTTTCAAATTATTTACTCAATAAGGAAACTATCAACTGAGCGTTGGGAATAACTTTAGCATTTGCATTGCACAATCAACAGTGTTGTTCGTTCTTTTGATTTGCGAAAAAAACAACTTTTGTTTATAAAAAACAACAATATTATTTGACCAAAACTAGTAGTCAGCCATACAACAAAAACAAACTACAAATCAGGAACGTCAAACGCCAAAACAGAACCCATTCTCAATGAAATTTCGATAAGTATTCACAATGAGGTAAAATGTATCAATTGATACTCATAATACCAAACTATCAATGAATTGATAGATCTTATCAAGTTTCAACTAATTGATATTTGATGGCCATAATAGGGCTGATTATTTAAGTAAAATTGTAACACAAACACTTTATTTTGTTCAAAGTGTTTCCTACTTTTTGCTCATCACTGTACAATACAGTGGTGACAAAACGTATATGTACCATTTTATTAATAATCGCTTAACAAAATCATCTATTTCGAAATCAACTACTCGCATCACACTTTTTGAAGGTGCAATTTTTACAATTCGACAGGAATGGTGTCAGCAACTCCATTGGCAATGGAAAGATAATGGTGGAGTTCTTTTCCGCTGATATGCTGCTCAGCGTTTGCAAATAGCGCAACTGTAAGGTAAGACTTGTTAAATTTGTTCGTGTAAATGTAGTAGATCAATATTACTAACCTGCAATGCAGATGGACTTGCGCAAATAATATCCGAAGCTTCCTTTAGTGCACGCGATGATTTCATTTCACCCTCAGCTGCGATAACCTTTGCCCTGGCTTCACGTGCCGCTTCCGCCTCGGCGGCCATAGCTCTTTGCAGTGCAGTCGGAAGAGATACATCTTTGCTGAAATTCAATTTTATAACTGTAGAAAAATGTTCGTTCATGTGATGTTTAAAAAAAAAAAAAACATATAAAAAAAATACGAAAAATTCTCTGGGTGACAAACGGAACTAAGTTCAAAGTGACGGTTGTCAAATTGACAACTAGCCGAAAGAAAAACAGAATAGCTATGCGACTTTATATTTGGTGCATTTAGGAATTGGAGCTTATACACCCGTGGCAGAAATTAAAATTCAGACAAACGAATAGTTGTTAGAAGCTAGGCATGGGGCCCATGGACCTGTTGCGATAACTATTTTTATTTCTTCATTTTATTTTGTACTTGCAAGTTGCAACTATTGTGGATTTTTCAACTCAATGTAGACATATTTGCTTATCATCCCAAAATTTACTTAAGATTTGAATTTGCCGCCATTTGTGCGGTAAGTGTAAAAAAAAAATGTTGAAAGCTGACAGCTTAGGGTAAAAATGGAGCACTACGCGAGAACAACGTGTTTTCAGTGTTGAACAATATTTCAAAATACATAAATGAAAGTTTGGCTCTGCCAGAGTTCGCAAATTTCGTACAAAGTTTGATCGGAATATTGATTTAACTTCGTCAATTACTGTGATGAGCGTAATTAAAAAATTCAAGAGAATAGATCGATGAAGATGCAAACACACTCCCACACCGAAAACCAATCAAGTGATAATATCGAAGAGCGTCACAGTGTTGGTGAAAGTCCAGGAATGATTCCACGAAATGGAAAACAGAAAACACTATCAACTGTCAATTGATTTGATAAATCATATAAAAATTCTTATGGAAAATCATATGAATTTTATTATCGTATAAAATGGTCCCAACTCTTTTGGATTTTTTTTCTATATGCACCTATTCGCAGCGGGAGCGGGAGGCGTTTCAATATTCCTATTTTCCTGTCACTTCTCTTGTCAAATTCGTAGACGTCATTCCATTTCTAAAACGTCACAGCTTTTGACATTTCCTCAAAAATTTTTATAGGTAAGACTCACATTTCAACTCTTTCCACTTTGACACCCCAAGGATCTGTGGCCTCATCTAATGACACCTGCATCGTATGGGATATTGTCTCCCTCTCGGTTAATAATTCTGACAGATTGCGTGTACCCAAAACATTACGTAGTGTTGTTGCAGCTAAAAGTCTTGTCGAATGACTATAGTTTGAGACTTGTATGACAGCTTTTAATGGATCGCTTATTCGATAGTAAACCACTGCATCAACTGTCACTGTCACGGAATCTTTTGAAAGAACCTCCTGTGGTGGAACATCAAATGACACTGTTCGTAGATCAACTTTGCAGTAATCATCCACGCAGGGAAGAACGAAAAATACTCCTGGTCCACGAGCGCCACCACTCCTGAAAGAAGAATCCAGATAGATGTAATATTTATTTTCTTTTTCTCAATAAGAAATGCGTACCAATTTACCTTAAGCGACCCATTCGAAAGATAACCGCTCTTTCAAATTCGGATACCACTTTGAAACAAACAAATATTGATACTGGAAATGTTAGAAACATAATGATCAGCGAAAGGATTATGGCAATCGCTTCTACACAGCTCATCTCATCGTTTTCAGCTGAAAGTATAAATGAAATAAAATTTATTGTAAATAACAAAAAGTTTTTATTGCAACAAAAATCGAATTACACAAGTTGCATAGTTCTAATGTCAAAAAAGTCATATGCATCTTTATTTGAGAAGTCATTAGGCGTGCATTTGTGATATGACAAATCCTAAGAGAATTCATTATCTTCTAGTACAGTAGAACCTAAGAAAGATGAACGCATATAAAGCCTAGACCGTCTATCGAAAATTGGTTGAGAAGATTATATTTATAAATAAAGACATTAAATATGTACAACAAAAACATAATTCATATTATTTTTAAAAACGTAAAAAACAAGAAAAGTAAAAAAACGATAAAAGTTGAAGAAAAAAAGTACAAGAAAACTGATTCAGACTTTTTTTTGTACCTGGTCGGTATTAGACTGTCGCCGGAAAGAAAGTTCTTGTAATATTGCTTTCTCTCTCAAACTGTGGGAACAGGGTGTCTATTACAGCTAAGTTTTTCCCCACTGATTGCTAGCTGAACCCCACATCTAGCCTAGATATGTTTAATCCACACCATCGCTAGCAATGAAATTGAATGAATTTGTCTCCCTGAAAATGGATTGCAGTTTTTAGCCTTGCCTTTTAACATTATCCCTGAAACTGGAGCATGACGGTCAAGAATCATCGATACAACGAAGTTTTATTTTTTGACATTTCAGATTCATGCAATGCCAACAATGACATTTTTTCGAACTATTCTATAAGATCCTAGTATTGTTCATCTTTCAGAGATTCTACTGTATTTGGATCACTGAAATTGGTGCAAGGACAACTATGGGAGAAGTTATTGGATTGGTGAATGTTGCCCTTGGATTTAGTCTGCGCGGTAAAGGGTGTCCCATAACTCACGCAAAATGTAATTTTGATAGAAAATACAGATTTTTAATTTTTTTTACAGATTGGTGTTATGTATGGAATAGCACATCGGATAAATGGCTTTGTTGGCAAGTACGTACCTACCTACTCTTTTATTGAAATTTTCCATAACCGTTTCGCATAAATGTGGTTGAATTTCGTTAATACACCTCCCAATCTCCTATTTCAAGGCATTGGTGGTCGTGGGCTTGTTTGCATAGACCTTTGACTTCAAAAAATCCAAAGAAAAAAGTCCAAAGGCGTTAAATCGCAAGATGAGGATGGCCAATTCTGATCACAAAAAAGGCCGATTACACTATTAGGAAATGACTCATGAAGTAATTGAATTGTTTTTCTAGCTGTACGGCCTGTGGTACCGTCTTCTTGAAACCACATGTTGATCACATCCATATCTTGTGATTTAGGCACTAAAAACTGAGTTATCATGCTACGATAACGAACACCATTAATTGTTACTGTCTGACGAGCCGCATTTTCGAATAAGAATGGTCCGATAATGCATCCAGCCCAAAATCCGAACCAAACAGTCACGCTTTGTGGCTGCATTTGTTTCTCAACAATTAGGTACCCGTGGGTTTTCTGAATCCGACAATTTTGACAATTAACGAAGACATCAAGATGAAAATAAGCTTCATCACTGAAGATGATTTTGTTCGAAAATTGTGGACTGTAGCTGACGATGACATGCTTGAATTGTGAATTGTTTTTTAATATTTCATTTTCATTATACGTTTTTTTTTAATTACCCCTCCCACCTAAACAGAGCGAGATAGATCCCCCCATCTCATAGTAAAAAATATGCTTGTATTTAACCCCTCTACAAGAAACCACTATCAATTTTTGGCGCCTAAGTTATCGACTTTCCCCCGGTTTTTGAAGACACAATTTCGGAGTGTCGGACTACTAAATACTCTCCGTCTTCAAGGGAACCATCCCTGTAATTGCTTCTTGCAATACATAATTGTGCTGGTGTCACTTTTCCTTGCCTCTTTGGGCCAGAATCTTCAATTGTCTTTAAGCATTTACATATATTCTGTTTTCTTCTCTTCCACTATGTAAAAGCATACTCGGTTCCAATATTTCTCGCTCATTCGAATTACCGTGACGATATTGTTCGGTATGTTTTCACCTATACCTCCGTTTCTATAGTATCAGTGAAGATAATCGTTGATTTGATACAACTATGTTCGGTGAGGAATTGAATCAGGTAGATATTCGCCTTCCCGTATCTCGAACTTGTTTAGTTCGCGATGTTTCTAATCCAGTCTTGCCATCCATATTAACATGGTTTCTTGGTTCCAGCGTTCTTGTCAGCGTTGTCTGGTAGTCTCTGATGTCTCCTGTTTTCTTTCTGTCATGTATCCTACGTTGCTTCTTTTGTTAGGAGATTAGATTAGATTGAAAGATATTGCCAGCTAGGAAACCCCAACACAATAAGACCAGCATAGGTCCATTGTGATACCACGAAGAACGTTTCATTGGAGATCGTTTGTCTTTCCCTACTCGTTGGACCATTTGGAGCTTCTTATGATCCGTAAGGGGCTTTTGATGTCTGTGTTTATGTCGGATCACCTAAGTCGTTATAATTGATGGCTCCTAAATGAAGCTTCCTTCTACGGGAAAGCTTTATCCGGCAAGATGGGTAAAGTTGTTCCTATTCTGGCGAGTTCATCGACCTTACAATTCCCTGGAATGTCTCTATGTCCCGGCGGTCGGTGGCATCCAAAATATGTTAACTGTTCGCGCATTAATCCAGGGGTCGTATCGCCGCTTTTGTGAACGAACTTTACGTTTATGGAATTCCCCGATTTTACACGAGAAGCAAAAACAAATTCAAATGAGGCGATTCGGTCCCAGATCTCAAATGAGTAGAAATGGATAAAATGTGTGACATTCATAAGAAGTTTTCTCCGACTTGCCCTTGGTCTTAAGTTTGCCAGACCCCGCATGTACCCATTTGGAGGTCCATTACCCTTGATCGTCAGTCAACGATTTTCCTACCATATTATGCTTGTTTTGTTATAAGTCCCGCAATATAGCCATTAGGTAAATTGAATCTTTATAGACAACATTGACTACATTCAAGCCAACCAGACATATAACCTTCAAAATATCCCATAACTCTAAGCACACACACAATTTGCCAATTTAATGATTTTCATAAACAATAGTTTGCCCCGCCGACGGCGCACCTAAATATATAACGAAAATCGTGCATCAAATAAAACACAAATAATAAATTACAAAATACTGTTTATGCAGTTTATTCAACGTGTTGTGGGTTTGTTTGTAATTCCATTCCAACAATTTGTAGATCAATAACGATCCGCTAAACACAAACAACAGCATCAAGTTGGGCAATAATTTCAATTTCAAGAAGAGCCGAACACTAAATTGACCGGCAAAATCCTGGCGATCGCGATAAATTTTATTATTATTGCTGATCACCATTAACTTTTGGCTATAATTAGAATAAACCGATGAGCAAAAAAAAACTCACACTGATTCCGCATGTGAGGTGTGAATTTCGAAATCACTAATTTTTGAACTTTTAATGAACTTGGCAAGTAAACATTTCTTTTTTTTTTAATAACTCATGCCGGCATACAATCTTAATCCATATTCCATGAGTGAGTCCTATTTTTAGAGAACAATTCCTAAAAATATTTGTTTATGGAATTTAGAAAATTTTTTGGCCGATGTTGGTTCTCGGACAAGTTAAGTCTGTGCGATCCTTATAAATCACTTTGTTGTAGATATATAGGACCTACTCTGTCTTCTATGGCGCTGGATTTAAAAATGATAAAAATGAGATAAAACAGCGAGATACAAAAATAAATTTGTTCATAATCAGAATAGATCTTTGAAATGACATGTTTATGTTCGAACTTTGGTTCGTTTCATCTGAGATCTAAAAGTGCGCTGATTGATTGCCGATCGGACTTTAAAAAGACAGCCAGATGTGAAGGATATTATGGAGAAAAAAGAACTGCTACCAGGTGTGTGCGGCTTTTTTTTTTTGACACCCATGCGTCAATGGCGTTTGGTTTCGAACAAGTCGCACTTCGAATTTGAACCAAATGATGGATGGGTATTTTGGATGAAAGTTGTTTTATTTTAGCTTTCAAATTTTATTAATGGCTTACAAGCAGATTGTGCGACAGATTTGGATGAATAATAAATTAGTTGACAGTCATAATGACGTCTCCTGGGAATTTCGTGTTTTTTTTTTTTGTTGACGGGATAATATATTGTCGATGAGTGATTGTAACAGATGGCCGATGAAGTTGATCTTGGAAATATGATAAGAATTTGTAGTTAGCTATAACAGGATACAGAGTGTCTTGGCATTTGGCAAGAGAGACTTTTTGAAAATATAAGCAGCTATGAAAACTGGATGTGACTTAACTGAAGATGGTAATCGAAACATGTAATTAGAGGTGTCAATTTGGAGGCCGCTTGTATTGCATTCGTAGATCGTGTCGAACGTGGATCCTAGCCCTAGTGCGCACTGAATTAGCCTTTAGAAGACTAAAGCAGTAACGCGTTCGATATAGCACTGAGTTCGCAGTGACAAAGAAAATCTGTGTCTTTTTAAGTAAGCACTAGACACGATCTAGGCGACCTATTTTAGCATTTAGACAGGGCAAGCGTCCGGTGTTGGATTTTGGTGTCATTTGGGGGAATTCTTCTTTTTGTGATTGATTTGTGCTACACACGGAAATGGGTTTTTCAACATTAATATTATGAATTTGAATTAGGTGTGTTCGTTTGTTACATTCAAATGAACAGCGATCTTGTGAATGTTCGCAGAAATGCGCGGATTTTATCTGTCAGCTTTCCTTAGCAAATGTGTAGCTCAATTTGGAGGTTAATTCATGCAGTTTTTTTAAATTAATGGACAATTCTCGATAAGTTTGTAATAGTTCATTAAACAAATTCTGGATTTTAAAATGTCAATAAATTAGTTATGTAAAAGTCTAATTTTATTCCTGCAAATGCATCAAAATTGTAGTTTATTTGCAAGCGGCTTGCATGTAGGTAAGTAGTGCTTAATTCTACCTTGGATGGTGCTCAACAATATTGTCTTCCTTGTCTTGTCCAATTTTACAAAATCACAAACAAATGTTTAAGCTCTTGGCATTATACCTTTTTCATCCAAACTAGGAAATCAAGCACATCCAGTTCCGGTGATTAAAACATACATTTCATTATGTTTCATCATAATGAAATGTATGATTAAAACATACATTTCATTATGTTTTAAATCAGAAGACCGATAGATGTTTATTTTGAAAACAACTTGTAACAACATTAATTTAATTGTTAAAAATGGTTTCATTAAAATTCTGTTTGTTAATATGTCATACACAAACATGTCATCATTCAATTATTTCTACTATTAATTGATACATCCACAACAACACAATGCTGTCTGATATTTTAATAAATAAACAATTTCGACAAAAACCATTGATCTATTTATTTTGTTGGAAGTGTTTTGATGGGCAATGTCAAATGAAATTTGTTTAGTTTTTCATTTCAGACAAAGCTACGGATTATAGGTGCCATGTGTGTATGAACCGTAAAATGATTATTTGAAGGTGCACTTTGTATATTTACACGAGAAGATGTCTAAATTTAAATATTCATGTTTACATCAGTGTCTGAAGAACACAGAACTATTACTGAGATTGTTGGACAATGTTTATAGAAGGATGAAATGGTACTGGATGATTAATAAAAAATAATAATAATAATAAATAACAAAATATCATTGCATGTATCCCAACCAAACAAAGACCCAATAAACTACCCCTGAAGAAGTCGGAAAATACCGACGAAACGTAGGGAAAATAATGGAATAGTTCTTTTATTATTCGCATTTAAAAACAACGACCAAAAAGCCCACAACATATAGAACACAAAAATAATATAAAAAAGCAAAAAATAATGCAAATCGCTGGGATATTAAATTTTTTCTGTCATTATCAGACGTCTTTACAAAAATAATGTTCAATTTTAGACTGAGTTATAACGAAAGTATTATAGATGCAAATAGGGATTTTCTTATTCGGCCAGAAGGGATTATGATTTATGAATACCTAACTTTTGTTTTCATTACATCCACTCTCTAGCAAAAGAGCTATTTTATTCCCACTTTGACAGCTTGAAAACAACACAAAAATAGCTGTCAAAACTAATTGACATTGGACTGTGTATATTCAGGACTCTAGCTTACTACTGTCATTTTCAGTTGGTCGACAAGAACCGTCCGGAACAACTCTCCGCGATTCTGAATTCAAATCCAGAAGCAAATTTCTCTTCTTTTCAGGAGAAGAACTGTCAGTTGAGTGCCAATCGAAGGCTTTCAGAAGCCTTCGGACTGCTTCCGGGCGGTTCTGGACGACCAATCGAAAACGACATAAGTGGAAGGTGTAGCTCTGGGCTGATCATGTGAACGTTTATTTTATTGGACATTTATAAATAAGTAGGGAAATCTGTCATATGGAAATTTGGACAGGTCTAAAGTGTCATATCGCTAACTAAGTTTATAAGTCAGTTTACGTTGTCATTATACTTGAAACGGGGGAATGTGGATAGCAATGCCATACTAAAGGGTGTCCCAACTTTGCTGGCAGGTACGTACTCTTTTATTGACATTTTTTTTTTTTACCATTTCGCATAAATGTAGCTAAATTTCAGTAATACACATCGGATCGCAAAAACAGCCTATTAAAAGATTAGGAAATGACTCATGCAGTCTTGTAGAAACCATATGTTGGTCACATCCATATCTTGTAATTTAGGCACTATAAACTGGGTTATCATGTCACGATAACGAACGCCATTAAATGTTACTGCCTGTCAAGCCGTATTTTCGAAGAAGAATGGTCCGATAATGTCTCCAGCCCAAAATCCGAACCAAACAGTCACGAATTTTGATGATTTTGTTCGAAAATTGCGGACTGTAGGTAGCTGACAAAACTTAATTTTTTTTAAATATTGCTCAACAATGAAAATGCGTTCTTCGTTCGTATAGCGCTCCATTTTTACTAACCCCAAACTGTTTCCTGTTGGCATCACTTTCACTGTAGTATTAAATGGCTCAAAATTGAAAATTTGCGTGAATTATTGGACACCCTTTTATATAAGATAAATATAGAACATCCCGATAAATCCGGGATCTTTTTTATTCACTCTTCTTTTCACGGAAAAAACAAACTAATTTTCTATAACAAAAATATAGAACGCGTTTCATTGTCCGCATGTCAAGCTCCATGTAAAAAAACTGACATTTCACCTTTTGAGTTAGAGCTCTAGCACTTATTGTGAAATATCCTTTTCAGAAACATTTTGCAAGCCAAAATCAAATTGCAAATCCGCAAAATGACCAGCTGGATTGAGAAAAATTAGGAAATGAATTAATTTTTGGAGTTAAAAGAAACGTGAAGAAAACCAAATGTGATTTTTGTTCCGCTGGTGCTAGAGCAGCCATAGTCTAATCCTGTAGGGAAATTAGCTATCTATAGTGGAAATGGTTAAATGTCATTTAATTGTGTTTTGAGATTTGACATGCCACTAGACTAGTCATCTAACGTGACACAATTATTAGTAAAGTGCAGTCTCCTAATAGCCCAATTGTTTATAGACAAAGTAACGACCGACACCAAACTTACAAGTCTTTAATCCTTGATAAACCTGATGCACTGGATGCGGTGGTACCGGCGGAATCATTCTCTCCTGAAACAAATTCACATGATGATCATGTGAAGTGGTCCTTGCGGATCGATGTGAATTATTGGTACTCATTCCCTTTCGACTGTTTTTTCGGACGCTTCGACCCACTTTGCCGCACAATTTCGATTTAACACGTTTCTATTAAAAATCACACTCCGAAAATACTTCCGAACTTCCTTTCGTTTCGTCTGAATACCACGACGATAGCTATCTAACTAAAAACGCCCAACGAAAACTCATTCGCCTGGACAATACGCAGGAAATACGCCCGACGATCATAGGTAGATCGATTTTCCAGGCGAGAAAAAGAAAATGTTTAAACAAAAAAACATTTCGAACAGTTGGAGGATTATTTTTCTTTTTGTATTCTCGAAATTTTATTTTCGTTCTGGGACTTGGATTTGCAATGGAACACATCAATGTGATGACGCCCGACGAAGGTGGTACAGGCGGTGGTGGTGTAAACAGAACACCAGCAACGAGTCGACATGGTTATGCTCCGACATACCGGCTAACGAAAGCGAGCCTGCGGTGCGGTGTTCGGCCGTTCGGATTCGTAGCGATCACTAAGCTTTGTATAGTTTATAGTTGGCTGTTTGTTTACGAGTTGCCGAGTAAAAATTGTATAAACAAACAGATTTATACAGTGGTGCCGATACCGAATTGATGGCAGTGTGTGCGTGTGTTGTGTGCGGATATTTATTAGCGGTCGGTGCGGTTTATCTTCCGGATTATCGAGTAGTTTGTTGGGTGAACCTCTGTAAAATATTTTAGATGATTTTATTTATAACAAATTAGATTTTTTATTGATAAACAATAGGCTAAATGGCACACCAACAAAGTGTACGTCATAGGTTGTACTTTAATGGTGTCGAGCGATTTGTTGTCTGTTTAGTTTGCGAAAATATAGATACAACTTTTTAAATAATTAACAAAGGTAATTAGTTTTTGTATTCTGAACAGATGGAGATGTACAATAGCCCAGAAATCGATTCCGTTTCAATAGAAAATTGTTTAATTTCTTTGAAAATTGTTTTAATTCCATGTTCCCACCAACCAAAACCGCGAGGTTTCGTAGAATGTTTCCAAACAGCCAAGGTTTCGCCATACATTTTTGAGGTTTCGAAATCTCGGGGTTTCAGAGAAACCTACTTGAAACTCCTCTGACTTCATCCGTCCGTGAGAGGTTATCAAATCGAACTTTGGTTTATTCTGTGTTCATTTGTGGATGTCAAAATATTAGGCGACAAAACAAATGTGACAATCTGACAATACAAACGAAAAGAATAAAATAATCTGCATTTTTAATCTGAATCAAAAAAATGGGTAAGTTATTTTCAAGAGAAATAGCTATTAATAAATTTTTTAAATGTACATAAGTATAGTTTGTTTTTATTAAAGAGAATGGCAAAGCAGTACAAGAAAAGGAAATTGTTGGCCCAAGCGGAGGAAGAGGCTATCGTGGAACTTCAAAATTGACAGCTTATGACTTTCCAAACCCACTTTAAATCGGTGGGAACGTTTCACAAGGTTTCGATAAAAGTTCATCAAAACCTCGCGATTTCAGTTTAGTGTGAAGATGGCATAAGATAGAAAATATCCCCTCGGGTAGATTGTAACAGCAACAACAACAAAGTCGATGTTGCTATAGATTTACAACCAAAATTAAAATTGAACCGTTTTGGTGATTAGATTGCATAAATTCACTGTATTTAGTTCTGTTTGCTATTAATTTGGCATCATACGGTTTATTTGCTGCGCTTGTCTTTTATTTTGTCATTGATAGGACTATGTCTAGGTCTAGGTCGTCTTCCAAAGACGAAACTCAGCACGTACAGAGTTACAGCTGACAGTTTGGGATTTTTACCCACTTATTCAATATTTTTTACATGTGTAATAGTAAATTTATCGTCGCGTTTTGCAGTTGGGCAGTGATAATAATGTGATCTGTCACAGTTTTTACTTCTTAAGGTGGGTCTCCATATGATGTCGGTTGATTGACAAAGTTTCAGTCAGTTCATTTCCACTTATGTCAATTATTGGCAAAAAATCGTTTGTCAGTTGATTGACAAACTTATGAACTTGATGCCAATTAATTTTCACTGTCAATTATTATAGACAAAGTGACATTTTGTTTGACAATTCAGCTATTTCCACTTGTCAATCAAATTCTTTGTCAGTTATTGGCAATTATTGTTTGTATATTCCTTGACAAGCAATTTTTTAATTGGCATAAAAATACGTCAATTGTCAATTTCAAATCGACAAGTGGAAACCCAGCATTAGTTAATAAATTGGAGTATCTATGCAATCGTATATTACGTGAAACAGTGGACTGGACACAGAACAAAGCCCTGAAGTAAACCCCTTGAATTCTTTTGTTCCTTACAGGTTCACTGACGGTATAATACACCAAAATCGGAGCTGGCCACCATCGTCTTCGGTGACATCTCTCTGAGACATCGTGGTATTTAAATCCAGTTTGACGAATCAAACCCGTGTTTGTATCGACGGTTATGCTAAGACAACTTTTAGGAATACTACGCTAATTGACTCAGTTGTAGAGTGTGGCTTTGGTAACCCGTACTAATAGTCCTCGCAAAACTGGCCTGTGAACTTTTAGAAGGCGCTGACATGACATACCTACTGTTCATGCAACCAAAATGAATACCAACAATCAGACAAATAAAAACACGCTTCCATTACAGAATATAAATACTTTCTTTATTTACATTGAGCTCATGAAGAGATTCCACAATAAAGTCCTGAAAACATTTCGATCCACAAATGACAATTTCCTTGGGAGTACTGCATTCAAACTGCCCCAGTTCCTTGCAAATATCTTCCTTTCTTAAACGAAAAGGATATACATTCTCTTTATATTTTAATAGTTTTCTGAAATGTTCACAATCAATGTTATCACATCCATCATTACACCTCTGCCGCGAGAGATAAATTCTACTGGAGAAGTTCCAAAACTTCTTAAACTCTATCAACTTATCACGAAATATGATGTTGTCCGAACTTTCAAAGCAAGAATAATGATAAATTCGTGTCATGTCCTCCTCATTATCAATAATGCCCTCCACAATCGGAATCGTTGGAGCAATGGCAACACCATGTGAAAAAATTATCAATATTCGCTCAGACTTTTCGCTTGGTTCATGTGAAAATGTTCCAATTGGACCACGGAACTCCACCTCATCGTCCAGTTGAAGGTTTTTAATGTATGTCGTCATTTTTCCACTTGGTTTTAGATTTACTAAAATTTCAAATTCAAATTGTGTAACGTTCGTCCAAAATGGCGAATACGGACGCAACAAGTATTTGTTGTTAAGGTTTTCCGTTGTTAGCAGATTTGGCGCTCGCATCATTATGTGGTGACCTGGAGGGCAATCCAGAATGAAATCCGTCAGCTGTTTGCTATCATCTGCGATGGTAAATTTCAGTTGAAGTAGATGATGAGCGAGTTGAATTCTTTGAATTAACTTGTATTTGCGATAAGTATGAAGGACATTGCTTTTGTTCAGTAAATCAGTTCTAGTGGTTCGCGTTGATAATGGTTTTGAATCGAGAATACAATTTGCACATCCATTTCCACAACAATCACTTTCACCGATTTCTTCTGACGAGTTGGACATTTTTTGACAGTACAACAACTGGCGCGGGTGTGTTCGATTAAGAATTGGAAGGGTGGTGTTGGTTGGTTGGTTCGTTGGTTGAAAGTGGCTGCCAGCTGGGATACGCCAACACACAATTGGAATCTTTAAAACAGTTTCCAATGTATTAAATTCGAAAATATCTGCAGCATTTGATAGTTTCTCTCATTATTTAAATATTTCTAACTAATGAAAGTGCTTCTTTTCACGCTGTGTCAACTGTCAACGGATGCGACGGATAGAAAAGTAGACAGTAAACCTACTTTTTTCCGTCGTATCCGGCACGTACGTTTGGGCCACATTCCATAAGCTGCTGTGTATTCTATCAACCGCTGTCAGTCGAATACGTTGCCGCAACGTCTGCGACGGGTTCTATGGGTCGGGGCCATTAGACCAGCATAGGTCCATAGTGATACAACGAAAATCGGATCATATAAGATCTCCCTACTAATTGAACTATTTTGAGCTCATTATAAAGTGTAAGAGGCTTCCGATGTCTGTGTTTGTCAGATCACCCAAATCGTTGTACATTATTGTAATGGAAGGCTCTCAAGTGAAGCTTCCTTCTACGGGAAAGAGCTGGGAAGGAACGAAGAAGGTGAGGAATAGTTTCCTCCACTTCCTCATCTATACAGCTTCTGCAAAAATCGTTTGCGAAAAGGCCTAGCTTTCCTATAAGACAAGTGGCAGGCACCTAATTGTGATGAGGAAAATAATTTCTTAGAGCGTTTCAAATCCAGCTAAGGTCATCTTCTAAAAATGTAGTCTCATTCCAGATTGTTTTGGAGGGGATGGTGCCGAGAAAGATCTTGTCAAAATTTATGGATTGGATTGAAATTTTGAAGTTCTTCAGAATGGAAGTCTTGTCTTTAGTCAAAGTCTTTACTTGACCACTGTGAGGTAGCTTTATATATTATAATAGCCTCTCTGCAATGGAGGACTACTACAGATAATCGCGAGTTCTACAAGCGGCTCGAGCTAAACTAAATTTTAGCGGCTCTCCAATTTTTCTCTCCAAACGTTAGCTAAAACCCTAGCTAAATTTTGACATGGAGTGCGCTGTGGTTATAGTTATAAAAATAGTTCGTTGCAAATAATTTCCTTCAAAAATTCATCGACACGAAAAATATTTTATTTTCGTTGCGCTTTCTTTTTTCCTCGTCTGCTATTCTTTGATCTTAAATGCTTCACTTCCAAGGTATTCCTCGTCGATGTATTCATTGCAAAAACCCATCCTTATTTATTTTTCCGCAACACAAAATCACAACAGAAAAAAAACAACACGAACTGTCAAAATTTAGCTTGAGAAAATGCCCCGAACCATTGCCTGCGTTCCATTGACCGCTAGATAACTAGAGGCATGCCAAACTCCATACAAAAAAACTGACATTTCACAATTTGTGCTAGAGTTCTAGCGCAAATGCGGGGTAATGGAACGCGGGCATTAATGGGCGCGCTAAATTTTGATAGATACATGCGGTACAGTCTGAATTGAAAATTTTATATTTTAGCTGAAGCAGCATACCGCTCGGCTAAATGGATTCGCTTAAATTTAGCTCAGATAAATTTTCGAGAGAGAATTTTGTATGGGAGCTAAAATTTAGCACGTATGTACGTGCGTTCGAAGTAATTTAGGACGCTACTTAAGGAGCAATGTATAGCAGTTTTACCATATTAATGAGAACAACAGCGACTACATAATTTCAAAATATAAAAATAAATTAGGAATTTATTTTATCTTGCTTAAAATAAACCAAACGTGAATGTATACTCCTCTTAAGACGAACCATTTTTAATTCCATTCCATATTTGAAGAAGAAATGTTCAATTTTCTGTTTCTATAAAGTTTACCTACAAGACAAAAATAGTTTCTTTTTATTTCTATAAAAGATACACATCCCAAATCAAACAGATCTAATATTTTTTTTGTATTTCTACTTAAAACTATTTCCAATAGATGTCCCCAGGATCACATAATAGTTTATTTTGACATATCAGCTCAATCATCTGTCATCGGCTGTGTGGCAGACAATATTCTCTGTTGCATTTTGCTTTTACACAATTTTTTTCTTTCAAAACACTGAAAATTTGATACTGAAAATCAAATTTTCCATTCATATTTTCATCACGAGATTTACCACACTTAAAATGTTCAACTAGATTTGCACACTATGAATTTACAATCGCTATTTCGGGACTTTAATCCCAGGTAAGTTGCATTCGCGTCATGGACCAAGAAACTTTTTCCCTCGTATGCATTTCCTTCTTAAAAATGTTATATTTCTTATTTCCAGCAAATTCATTGTTCACTGCAGCCTCTTTACATTCATAACGCTTTTCTGTCTACGTCTAGATGGTTACATAGGTAAGTTTAATATTCTACCAGCTTTCATTCTCTATAATTTCATCTTCATATTTCAGATTGGCCGTATTGGGCAATATTTACCCCACTCTGGATATGGAAAGGCATAGCAGCATTGGGAGCCACAATTGGGGCCATAGTTTGGTGTCGCTATCCACACTATAGGTGAGTGCAAACCACATACAAACAGCTGAAGTAACAACACAATTCTATCATAGATTGGAGGGTGATTCCTACACTCAGTTCAAGGCAATGTTGATCTCGTTGTCGCTGCATCTGATATTACTGATGTTTGAACTGTTGGCGTGTGATAAACTTACATCGGGACGCCACATTTGGGTATTGGTGTTTATTCCTTTAATATTTGGCAGTGTGGCCAGTGTGGGCGCATGTGTTTGGGCCGTAAAGCATGACAGATCCTTTGAGCTGGAGCTCTTTTTGGCTGTGAATGCATTGCAATTTGTTTCGTTGCCACTCAAGTTGGATGGGTTTGTCTATTGGAGCTGGGAAGTGGTATTCGTACCGATGTGGATTGTTGTTTGCTTGAGTTTAGTTAGTAAGTTGGCACATATTTTAAGGCCCAATGGTTGCACATGTTAATGTTTTATTTTTACATTTTTTAGGTGTCCTATATAATATAATTTTCTGTGGAATAATGATGAGAACACCAGAGATTTCACTGCAACAGAAGAAAGCCGCACTGAATTCTGCTATTGGCAATGCGTGCACAGTGCTACCGTTACTTTGTTTCCAGGTAAGAAAAATGTTATTGCCGATTAAATATCACCTTAAATATTGGAACACGGATAAGGTTAAGTTAAGTTATTAAAAATCTTAATAGCTTAATAGCAAAGTTTTCGTCTACCTGATTAAAACGAAGTGAGGGTAGCAATATTCAAGCTTGGCGGCATTTACCAAGAAATGTACAACGACATCGACCCGGTCAGATACTTAAGTGCGAATTAGTCGTCTAAGATGGTTAGGACATGTAGAGCGAATGGACACTATCGGTACAGTCCGAAGAGTCTTCACCTCCAACTCAGAGGGACCACGCAATTAAGGAATACCTCGCTTTAGGAAGTGCGCACAAGTATAACAACCAACTTGGAGTGCGCAACTGAAGGCAGTTAGCCGAAGACTGTGTGTTGATTGAGGCCAGGTCCACCTAAGACTGTAGCGCCATCTAAGTAGATCCGAAAACAAATCTGGCATTGTGGTGCACACGTACCTACCTCCTTAGCAATTACCTATAACTATAATTCCATTGAAAAAAAAAAAAAAAACCGTTCTGAACTTCACGGGCAATTCTCCAGATATTCAATAAAAAAACCCATAAGACTTCGAGGTACTAGTAACCGACAATCAATACCTAACCCCCACACTCGATAAAAAACATAATTTTTGAATTCACCTAACCAACTATCCCTCTTGCATTATCTCATTCTAGGTAGTGATTGCAGACAAACTGGAAGGCGAACTAAAATTCCCCTACATCGTCATCTTCAGTCCGCTCCTAGTGGCCATCTTTACCCTCATCATTCTCAGCTTCAGCGCCAAGGGCGGCAACAAATGGTGGTTTGGCATCCGTAAAAGTTTCAGTCAATTTCTGCTCTCGGCCATGCCATTCCTACAAGAATACGGCAACATATCGTATCACACCGACAACGGCGGCCAATCTGTGCCACTGGACTCAACCACTGTCCACCTGAGCGAGTACGAAAAACACGATAAAAAGAGTAAAAAAGGTCTCAAGAACGACAGCATGAAACCTGTCGTTCCCATCATTAGTATTGATTTACCCGATTAAGTTAGCTCTAAGTAGCTCATTCCCAAACTGCATAGAATTCCTTCATCCATCTTAACTATTTCCAACACACACAAAAAAAAATATAAGTTCAAATAATGTACTCTGTCTCTGACACGCATTTTTTCAATGCACAAAGGCAACGCCTCCACCTCCACCTCCACCATCGTCATCATCATCCTCATCATCGCCATTGTCATCATGCATTATATTCTCTGAATCTCTTGAGGATTATCTGAAGAGATTTAAAAATCCATGCAACAGCAACATCCCTAAACTCAATCCCACCCTCAACTATCTATTTATCTTTTTCTCGAACGTTTCTCCCGCTCATCCCCATCGTTATGCTATAGATAAAATTGTATCGATAAGGAGATTTTTAACTTGAATAAGTTCCAAGCTAAGTGTGGAATCTGTATAAAAAGAAATACACATAGTTACAGTTCACAGGTTTTATATTGAATTTTAATTAAACTGTAACGTTACCTATACTGTGGAAGAAAGAAACGGGATGTTACTCTGAACCTAGAGCACACTGATTAACAAAAACGTTTCTGTTTGTTTATTTTTTATTGTTTTTTTAAATAAATTTAATTTGCTTTTAGTTTTATTGTACAAAAGAAAAAGAAAACCATGTATAATGTAAAGGTATATGTAATAGGAGAACATTTTAATGAATTAAATGTGAAAATGCAAGTTACTGTGTTTCTATGTGAAAACTTTTCGGATTTACTTAGACACTGATTGGAATCAATTCTGGCGGTGTGCCCAGTGATGCAAGAGTAACTACACATCAATCGTGCTTATTTTACGACCACGTAGTAACCACCGCGTGCTGGTATATTGTCCATCAGGACTTGATTTGCTATACTTTTAAGTGTGAGGTTTAAAAAGGAAGAAAATAGCACAACTATAATTAGTCAAACATTTTTTTTATTTTTTTACATTATCACATGTTTTTGGGAAAAAGGAAAGTAACCGAAATAGTCTAACCCCCGCTTGTGACTTCTGAAAGTCCGCGTGTAGGGAGTGTGGCTGATACAGACCTGATCTACAACTTGACGCCGAAAAGGGTTGACAGTTTGTCTTCGGAAGACGGATTTGTATTTTGTTTCAATAGGAAATTGCGTGTTGATGTTTCAGTGAAGCCAGTTCGACTTTGCAACGAACTTCTCGCTCAGATCTTCGCAAAAATAATCCCACCGGGAGGAGCTGAGTACTTAACGATCTGTAACAGCCACCACCCTCCTTACCAGCGGACTGCGAGAGGCTACCAGCATAGTCGACTGATTCGTTCACTCATTCGCCATCACCGAAGACTAACCGCCACCTGGAGGAGCTGACTACATCAGTCAACTTCGTTTCGACATTTTTAGACATCATCGTCAAAGGCAATAGATGGCGGGTTAGACTGTTTCGGTCACCCTTCGTCTTTGCTCTTCCTGAAGGATATATACCTACTTCCAAACCTTTTTTCGGTACCAAGCAGTTTGATGGTTTGTTTCAATCAAGCTCTTTTGGTCAGCACCAGTCTTATGTCTCTTGGACGGATTGTCAAAGGAAAGAAACGGGGGCAGACTACTACGGTTACCGCCCAACCCTTTTTCATAGTAGACAATCTCTACATTAACTTTTTGGTCAAGCAGAAGAACGGATTGATTCATCCACCCATTTCTGCCATGTACCAGTCTCTCTCCTCGGTGATGGACTGTCAGAGGCAATAGACAGGGGGGGTAGACTGCTACGGTTAGCCTCCGTCCCTACCCGAAGACAAACCGCCACTAGGAGATGCATAATTCGAACATTCTTAACCAACTGTTGACTATTTCAGCCATCATTATGAACGATGCAAAGTAAGATGCACGGAGATAACTCTTTTTAAGTGTGTCCTATTTTTAAGACAGCCACCTTACCTAACCCATGATGGAATAAGTATAAGGTGGTCTCGTCGGCAAAAAGTAGTCCGTTCACTATACTCTTGTGAAAGGGTTCACAACAACAAGCAAGCACGCACTGAACGTTAACGGACCAAAAAACGAACGAGTCGGCAGCCGACGAGACCACCTTATACTTATTCCATCATGACCTAACCTAACCTAATCTATCACATGTTTTCCACAAACAGAAAAATCTAAATTATAAAAGATTATTTTGCGGGGATAATTAGGTAGGTTAGTTAAACGGAAGCTAAATTCATTGTTCCTCAGTAGCCTGGGAATTCTTCGTGGACAAGTTGGCAAGCGATCAACTGCTACAACTAGGCACTTTTGAATACGGACGGAGTCTATAGAACCTGGGCGAAGTAAAACACCACACCTGTGCTGTGATTTCAATGCTAAAATTAGAAAGCAAAACATATTAGTCGAGCTAGTTTGCAGACGGTCGAATGGAGAGATAGAGCTCCTGAATGAGCAACTCGGGTTACAGATGCGCCAACCGTCGGTCGCGTTGAGTTGTTCAAGTGGGTCCTACAACCGTAGGCTACCAGAAATCGCAGATATAGATCCCGTCTCATAAAGTTACCTACATTAGTATACCGAAAAAAGCTGAAATGCACATACAGTGCGCGTCAAAAGTGAGTAAACACCAATGATATTTTGATTTGTTTTTGGAGCTTGAAAACTATTTTTTTTTTCAAATATCTATAAAAAATGTTAAGTTGTCAAAATTAAATACTTTTTGTTATTGTTATTTCGATATCAAACTTTTTACAAATTTCCGGTTTTTAAGAACTTTTTTAAGACCTTAAAGAAAACTTTAAAAATCATTGGTGTTTACTCACTTTTGACGCTCACTGTGTACATACATCAGCGAGGGAATCTAGTAGCATCTAGACAGGTGAAGGGAGGAGAGGAAGAACCTCCTTAGATTGAAAACGCCCTACGCAGTCTCTCGCAGCTCGACGAAATTTAAGTGTTTAGCGTTCGAAACTACATCCGTAGGTTTTAAAAATTATGGGTGATGTCGCTTGAAGGACGGAATGCTGGCTCTTGGAAAAAAAGCGAGAAAAACCTATAGATGAGTTTATGCGAAGACAATATTTATCCTGATTCCAATAGCAAACACGCAGATCATAATATTGTCTTTCTAAAGTCATAAGGCTCTTCGTGCTCGCCAAAAAACTGAAAAGTAGCTAAGCGCTTAACATTCATTGTGTGGGCTCCTTTGGCCTCGAACAAATTGGATATTCAGTTCTTTTTTAAATCTTCGACTCATTGCTGTAAACAAAACAATTAACCAGGCGCAAGCAGTCCAAAATAGGGCCCCAACCCTTGCGTCTTGCAACCATTGGTGTTGGCGAGCTTTATTGTTTAGGTAATTCCAATTGATGAGGGCTATCTACAAATAAGAAGATTTTGTCGAAAAGTGTAGTCTCAGATTTTTAAGTTTGTCAATATGTATTTGTAACTTGAAACCGAACGTCCTGAGCCATATTGCGAATAATTTGAATGATTATATAAGTATCTGGAAGCATCCGCCTACACTATCCGACAGGAAAGTGGAACAAAACCACTTCCGCATAAGTAGGTAGGTACCTAAATGAAAAACAACGACTATCTAGCTAGAAGCTAGCAACTATAAAGCGCCCTTGAACTCTTATAAAGCGTTTCTTACAGACTAGAACTAATACATCACCCTTTGTGCAAAAGTTTAAAGTCATTGCTGATCATTAGGTACCTTACCTACTCCAACCACCTTAAAAAATACTGTTAATCACCCCTATCGTGGAATCCGCCGGGGGGAATTATTCACCGAAAAGAATATTTTGGTATCGTCAAAATCGCAAAGTGAACAGTTTCCCGTGGGGGTAATGTGAATGAGTTTCAATTTATCGTTAAAAACGTTCAAATCGAATTTTTCCCGAACGGGAAACTGTTCACTTTGCAATTTTGACGATACCAAAATATTCTTTTCCGTGAATAATTCCCCCAGGCGGATTCCACGATAGGTGTGAATATGCCGCGGAGCTGAGTTATCTTAACAATTCCAAGCACCTCTCTCCGTCCTTAGACAATCCATTAACCTAATCTAATTTTGGTCGATCAAAAGCGATAAAACGTTACGACAGGCGACGAAAAAACTTTTAAATCGCAATTTGTACCAATTTCCCAATTACCAATTAAAAAGTCAATCAAAAGTCTAGGGATCGACTGATAAATCCGACCTTTTTATGCGCTCCATTGAAACATTTAATTAAACTCGTTGAATTTAAACACAAAAAGGATTCCCATCGCCCACACCCAATTTCCTAATATTCAACGATGGCATTACTACAACTGATAGGCGAAATTAAAAGTTAACTACCCCTTTTGTGTCAAGGACAAAAAGTGAGACCTATTCGACCACACAAAAGCTCTCGCCTCATCCACCCTTCCCAAACAGTTAAGCAATAACACTTTCTCGCACACATGTGTGCACGCATATGCATAAAACAAACTGCGGTTTACTATTACTATAGGTAGGACGTTTTTTATCAGTCAGCCATATTCCACTTCCACACCCACTCAGACACAGTATATTCTATTGAAGTGCGAACCGCTGAAACGAAACTGTTTTCCTTTATCAAGGATTTATCTCTTTAAATTTCCGCTTTCACACTCTAGAGCTGGGTGGGTGCTTAGCTTCACTTTTTTTTTGTGACTGCTTTTTGTTTGTGCTCTCAGTGAAGTAGTGTCCAACGTCCAAGTGGCTTAAAGTTCGTCCACACCCTATTAGGGATTGTAGTAGCTATACTATCCCTTATACCCTGGAAAAACGCTTGCACTTCAATACAAAGAGCGCGAGTCCTCAAATGGAAATGTATAATGATTCCATTATTTGCTCTTTAGTTAGGAAAGAAATATTTACATTTAACTGGGAATTGGGAATGCGTTGGGATAACAGAGATAATCCTTTATCTACTTTAGGGAGAATGCATTTCCCTGGAAACCTGGAATCGACAGAGAAGTGGAATGGACATTCGGCTCGGATTCGTGCATACTTATTGCAGCAATTCGGTTTTGTTTACACCTTATTTAGAATACAGAATAGAATCTGGAATGTTGTGTACATGCAGTTAGAAAAGCTCTAACTTTCCAGGTGAACTACTCGCTCTGAGAGAGTTGTAATAACTTTATAGAGGAAGAAACAAGAGAGCCAGAGACGGAGAGGTAAGCTTAAAGTGAACATTTTGGTGATGCCATCTTTATTTTGCTCGATGGTTTGATATAAGATAAGATTATCCCAGTCCTGCTCTATGGCCCAAAAGTGTGGATGTGGACGTTAACAAAGTCGGATGAAGATCTTCTTGGTCGTTTCGAATGCAAAATCCACGAGTGATTTTTGGCCCATTTTGCGTTGACGGGGTTTGGATAGCGAACTCTACGAGCTGATAGCATCTGGTAAGAGAAGTATAAGTAGGTACGTATCAGTCGACTAAGATGATGACATGTGGAGCGAATGGACAGACCCGAAGAGTCTTCGCCATAGATGAGGCGCACAACCACAAGTGAAAGGGGACCTCAAGGTAAGGTGTCATGTCATACATATTCACTGAGTACCTACATTACATTGCGAGCCAAAGACGTGGAATGAAAATTGACTTATTGCAGGAAGAACAGGGGATGAACTGATCACGAAAAAGCGCACAATCGAGAAAATTAAAAGATGGAAAAAATGGAAACATTTTGCCATCTTTAACTAATAGGTAAAGAGGAGATGGCAGGATAACAAAATTCCGTGTACAGACACTCTTGACTCTAGGAAAACCTAGAAGTCAAGGAAACCTTATATATGTGTCTACGAGTTGTTGTTAATGTAATTCTCTCAAACAATAATTCAGAGACTGATTTTCGACATAATTTCCCAACAGAAATTGTCAAGGTCAATCCCAAACAAGCGAGAATCGTTGTTATTCCTCGCTTCCCCACTCAGTCAACCTTATATAGTAGAATCACAGTCGAAGCTGAGATTATGGAGGCAGACAGATCCCTACTTCTACTGTGCAATAGCGGTGAATACCAACATCCAGATATAAGGCAGAACTAACCATTACATTTCCTACACATCCTTCAGCCGCAATCCTTGTAATGGATAGGCGGGACATTGACAATGAATGAATTCCCATTGACTTGAAAAGGAGCATGCACCTCAATTGTAAAATTTGATCAGTTTGAAGTATACCAGAAAATTGGAAATTAAGCACCATGTGTCCCATCCATAAGAAATGGGATTCTTTGAATAGGGCGCCCCATATTTTGTGTTGGTATGTTAATATTGGATAACTTTGACATTTATCAACCGATTGACTTGAGTATCTACACATGTTTTCGAAACGTCTATTCAGTACAATTCAATTTTAACCGTGAATCGCTTCTCACAGGTTTTTGGTTTACTTTTGCCCTGTAAACACAAATTTAAGCAATAAATACAACCTATTACTTTGCTAAAATGCTATATTAGGTACTTTCATTTATCAACACTTCACTGCAAATCATAATTCATAAACATCGGAAGAAAATTCGTAAGAAGCTCTCAAAAATATTAGTCAAAAACGCACTTGATCGCACTGAAACGCAAAACGCCAGCGTGCGTTACATATTTGGCGAACCGAAGTTCCGAAAAGCTGTTCGGAAGAATACCTACCTCAGAGCAAAAATGGCCATTCTGACGGATACCTCGCTAGGGAAGATTGACTGGCCACCCATATGAACCGATTTGACCCCTCCGGGCTTCTTTTTGTGAGGTTATTTGCATGAATAGGTTTATGCCCTTTACCGGAACCCCATCGCATTACCGTATTAAGAACCGTGTTTGAGGGTTTTTGTCCTGTCTAGCCTTGGCAAGAATATCAACTTTAGAGCACTTCATCCGGCCAAGTTTCTTTTATGAATCTGGAATTGAGAAGAGTAGCGGGCCCATAGTTTGTATATTCTTATCTGTTACCTGGTATTTGCCTAGATGTTTAATCCTCCTGTGGGGCACTTCCAGAATCAATGTGAGCTATGAGGTTTCTGCGCTCTCGTCGCAGAATCTGCCGAAACCGTCTTCTAATAAGCCCACTTTCCTCAGGTGTTCCCTCTTAGTCTACAGTGTCCTGATGCTAGGAGACCTGTGAGGATTATTATGTTGTTTTTGCTTAGTAGTCCAATACATGCTTTGAATCTTTTTAGGTTATAGAAGTTTCTTAGCTTGCACTGAAGGCCATGAAGGTTTTTAAAAGCTGCGGTTCTTTTTCCTTTTCAAACCTTCTGAACTCTTCTCTTATGGTGTGTTCTCTGTTCCCCTATGTCACAGAACAGTTTAGGTCCTATGAAGGGCTCCGCTGCTCCCTGTCCGCAGCCTCGTTCTCCATGATGCCTGCGTGACTAGGTATCCAGTATATGGTTACTCTGCTGACTCCGTGACTTGTCTTGAGGTGGTGGCAGTTATTTGGCTAGTGCGTTGCACCTTCCTAAAACATCCCTCTCTGCTCGTCCGAGGCGTACCTATCTTAAGCCGATCGCTCGTCGTGGACATCCTGCTCCAAACGTGGTCTTCCCCGCATCTTATTTAAATTTGTGTTTTTGTTTTTATTTTTATTTTTATTCTGGTTCATGTCCCATGATTCACGCGGGAAAAAGCCGCCGTATATGTATGGCATCACCTAACTTGCTTACTATCGAAATGAACCAACAACACTCGCAAATAAATCTTTCTTCATCATTCATCATCCAAGTGAATTTAACTCCATCGCTAGGCAACACAACCCCACCCTCCAATTGCGCCCATGTACACATTCCCATGTTCATTCATATCAGCATCGATTCAAACATTTTTTAGGGGTTGAAGACTGGAAACGCATACACAATTTCTGTTGGAAAAGCTCAATGAATGGAATCACTACGGCGACGACAACGAACAGACAAAATTCCGCCACGTTTCCCATAGAGTATCTCTCCCACACACACAGGGAATAAGTGTATCTGCGAGACATCGAAGCCGAACCAAACAAACCATCATAACATTCCAATGTCTGGTTCAGTTCAGGCGTAGTATCACCACTAGATACATTTCAAATTGCTGGAGATTCTTAAAAAAAAAAAAAAAAAAAATTGTACCAAGTACACCAACATCCAACAACAACATCGAATTGCAGATACATCCGCAGAGAGAAGGGAAATGAACCATTTTCTCATATTCATAGTTCATACTCTAGCTAGGACGCTTTTACACATCGAATCTGAAATCTGAATAAAGCAGCCGCGCGCCGTTGAACGATATTCCACGGGCGAGTGTTGTCGCAGAAGGGTCGTCGCAAGCGAGTGCTAACGTTCAACAAAAATAAATAAAAAAAAAAAAACAAAAAAAAAAACCGTGTTGTGTCTAGAGTAAATTTTACAATCAAATTATTGAAATTTTTCAAAAAGTGTTTTCGAGATATGCAATAAGTAACAACGCACCAATTTATACTGTGCGCACTCGGGGTGCAACGTAGTAAAGCTTCCTTTTCATCCCTTCCTCATCCCCCCCCGCCCAGTTCGGTACCCGTTTTTGCGTTCTTTTCTTTTGGGCAAGGAATCAGGAAAACAAAACGATAAAAAAAAAATTCCTTCGTAGTAGAAAATTTGCACCAACTTTTCGGTGACGTCGCAGATACATATACGTGTGTGTTTCCTTTTTATACCCCTAGGGGATGATTACAATAGTGGAATAGTGATGATGAAAATTGTGTCGTGATAGTTAAAATGGAAAAAAATTCAATTATGTGAGGGAAATAAATTTACAAAAAAGAAAGGAAAAATATTTACCACCACAAAGTGTTCATAGAAAAAAAATAAATAATTTAAAATTAAAACTTTGCCTCCGGGTAGTTGGCAACCATGGATAGCTCTCCGGATCTATCGTTGAAACTCCGCCGTGGGTCAAGTGACTCTCGTGACTCATTTTATATGGATTTTGCTCAAGGAATTGACTCTGATATCGAGGAAGTGGACACCACTGTCATCGCCCGCCCGCCAGCACCTCCGCCACCGCCTCCTCAGACCCTACCAGCTCCGGCACCGCAACCGGAACAAATTCCAAGTTCTAGTTCACCGGCTCCAACCCCACCAGCACCATCGGTATCGGCTCCTAAACACCCACTACCACAGGTTCCTGAAATTCCGCCAATGTCCCACTACAGGTCGGGACCGTCCGATGCAGACTTGCAAACCGACACTGAAGGAGATGACGAGGACGACGGTGACGCTGACGACGATGATGATGACGACGGAGATCGACCAGTAATGCCACCACCATTACCCCCACTCCCACCAAACATGCACTATACCCTCGATTCAGAGGAAACTACACCAAGCTCGTCCTCATCATCACCACCACCCACACCACCGCCGTGTGCACCACTATCCATAGTTCCTCCACCACCACCGCCATTGCCGCCATTGCCAATGTCGCCTACAGGCTCTCCCACACTAATGCAACCACTTCCGCCGGGTGACTTTAGTGATGGCGTTGGCAGTGGCAATGGTCCAACTACACCACCCCTCGAGTTCGACGGTGGCGACGAATCAGAACACCGTTCCGGTGGACCTGAACCAGATACAGAAGACGACGACGAAGACGATGAAGCACGCAATACTATCAATGGTCTGCACGAGTTCCCACCACAACCGGAGGAAACACAAAGCATCGGCGGAGGCAACAACGATGACTCGTCAACAACAATTACCACGCCACCGAGTAATGGATTCTCAGCGTCGCTGGCCTTAACCCCGGCCGCCAGCAGTAACGTGACCATGGCAACGGACTTAACTGGACTTGAATCGGAGCCAGTGATTGTTGTGCCACCGCATACCACCCACCCGCACCGAACAATGCCAATACCAGTTCCAGGACCAACAGTCCCTAAATCAGCTCATCCGCATGTCATTCAACCAAAGTCGCTGTCACTACGAGAAAGGTAAGTTGACTAGAGATTTAAGAATCATTTATCATTAACTGTGCGTCGACCTGGAAGGTTCAGTGAACTGCCTCCCTAATTGATGCTCCAGCGATATGTGAAATTCACCAGACAAACAGTGACTAGGATAAATACGGCCTGCGAACAGACAGAGTCCTTTTATTTTGTTCCCAGTAGGTATGTTTAATCATCAATTATTAACGCGGGTACATGTGCTAACCTAGTTGGCCGGTTGGGAGTAGTTCATTTGAATATCTATCGCTCCGCTGGGGAGGGTAAGCGCAGCATTGTTGAAAGTGGGTAAATGTGGTTATCTGCTTTATTTGCAATAGAATGACCTAAATTGCCAAACAAAGTGGATTCAGCGCATCCCAAGGAATATCAAAGTAGGGAACTTGCGAGTTGAAAGGAGCCCTAAGGCTGCTTGAACTTTTTCTTCATACAATCTCATTGAAAGGAAATAAACTTTTTTCTAGGCAAACACTCACTGGGGGGTTTTGCCACTTTGAGTAGCAAAAGGTCCTTCAACTGATATGCTAATGCTGAATGTCTTGTGAAGCTGATGAGTGATGATAGATAGATATAATTTATAATGAGTGGCGCTTAAACGTTTGGCTTAGAAGAATGTTGAGTCTGTCATACACCCATCATCCATATATCATTATATGGAATCTAAGGTTGGCCAGTGACCCAAGTTAGGGTTTTTTTTTTTATCTGTATAAAATTGTCTTCATAAAATTTGCAAACATTTATGCTAGTTTTAGTCATTCCTCTCACATAATAAAGAACTTGATCTAAGCTTCATTTGGCGGAAGTATAATAAGAATAAGAAGGGAGATCTCAAGACCACTTGTGCTTCCATAATAGCTATTTTGAAGTCTAGCGTGACAGACGTGGGGAAGCAATTCTAGAATCCTGCGGTGGATATACATTGCAATTGTAAGATCAGTGTTGAAATAAGGTACCTACTGTAGCTTGGTCAAAACGATTCAGCCTATAGCTACAACAAAAGTTGCTTTCAATAAAGTGCAAGAACTGGCGTAGTTAAGCTCTTGGATTGTGCTGCTACAAACCCAACTTCTATATATAAACATTTTAAGTCGAATTGTGTACGCTTCTGCACCGATTGAGCTCAAATTTTCAGACAATCTTTAATATTGGCCCGAGAAAGTTTTTGGTGAAGTTTGGTCAAAATTGAACAAATGGGCGTGGCATCTACTATACAAAAAAAATCGTTCAAAATCGAATGAAACAATACCTAGGTTCGTATTGGCATTAGCACCCTCGGCTTAGCTTCTCAGAAGCATTCGTTTGCGTAACTTTTTATTTTTTAGAACGAATGGAAGGGACCTACAATTAGAATCAATCGTGCGATTTGACCACGCTGGGCTATTTCGTGTAAAGGTATTTGAAGTCATTGGACAAGCTAACGATGTATTCCAGCCTTTGAAATCTTACACCGATGGTTACGGTCTCAAATGCTCAAAATAATTGTCGAAAATTGGAACTGTTCTGTACGAATTTACAATATGGACCACGGCCTCAACCATTAGCAAATTTTGAACTTTCTGACCAGGTCGACGCCATTTATAGCCCGTAAAGTTCGTCGTTGAATCTCATCCTCCACACTCCATCGAAATAAACTGAACCGAAAATTACTCGAAGAATCTTTCGCTCAATAAATCAGTGCCAAGAAGTTTTCATCAGTTTTCGATAAGGTCCATGCTTCTGAGACATACAACAGAACTGGGATGATTAAGGTCTTGTACAGTATTTCCTTGGTTCTGCGAGGGAGGGCTTAACTTCTTAGATGGCTTCTTAGCCTGAATAAACAGCGATTGACAAGAGTGATTCTTTGCTTGATTTCTATGCCGATGTCGTTTTGCGATTGTAGAGCCTATAGGTAGACAAAGTCTTCAACTTCTTCGAAGTTGTATCTCTGTCCACTCTGACATTTTGCCCGAATCGCCGATGTTGAGAGTCCTTTCTCGATGACAGTGCATATACTTCGTTTTATCCTCAGCCAGACCCATCCGCCATCCTCCATTTCAATGCTTCCAAACGCCCCACTGACAGCTTGCTGAGTTCTCCCGATAATAGCCGTTTTTTATTATCAGCGTGATCTGATCCGGATCAGATCATGAAAATAAAACAAACTGGATCATTGATTAAGTTGTGGCAATAGTTGTTTTTCACATATAAATTATGACAAATATCGTATTGCCACCAGCCATCTTGCAGCCACACGGTAGGTACAATGTGACGTCACAATGCGATGATTTCTCCATTGCACTTGCTCATATTTGAGTTTGACATTTCGCTTGTTACAAATCTGCATACATTTAGCATTCAATATTTTTTTTTTTTGGGGAAACTATGTTCAAATGTTATGTTCAAATATGCATCATAATTAACCGTATTGTACTGCTAATATTTCGGTTTATATTTTCGTGCTATATAGCGAAACAAAACATCTCGAAAGTCGGATTAGTAACTATTATTCGAATTTGAGAAAATGCTAATTGATTTTTTGTGTATTTAATTATGTTTCATATTTTGGTCTGGCAACATTACTCTGTGGCTATAATTTACAGGGACGCCAACATTTAGTGAATGAAATAAATAACGCCACGAAACAACAACGAGAAATAGTTGAATTAATTTTCAGATCATATTTCGTGATCTCGATGAAAAGCAGGATCACATGTTGTTGTTGTAAGTGCATGTAAATTGATGATCTATATGGATCATAGCTGATATTAAAAAAACGGCTAATGTCAATATCATCTGCATAGGCAAGTAGTTGAACGGACTTTTGAAAAATTGTACCTCTGATGTTAACTTGTAAGTTCCGTACAATTGCTTCAGGAATGATGTTAAAGAAGTTACATGACAGTTACATACCAGCGCGTCAGCTTGCCTTAATCCTTTTTCGACATGGTGTTCTTTCCTACTTTGGCGGAACAGCGAGATTTCTCCATCGTCATCCTGCACAGACGGACGAGTTTGACAGGGATGCCGAAAATTGGAATGGTTTTGTATAATTCGTCCTTGCTACCTATTTAGAGCAAAGAGGTACTTTAGCAACAAGCAAATTCTCCTTCTCTACAAAGCACAGGTTAGACCAGGCCTGAAATATTGTTCCCATATTTGGAGCTCGGCCCCAAAACATTCACTTAACCTACTTGACAGCATACAGAGACGAGCAGTTCGACTTATTGGAGACTCTACACTCACATCAAATCTTCAACCGTTGCCGTTGGTGCACAGAAGACAAGTTGCTGACCTTTGCTTGTTCTATAGGTACTTCCATGGTAGATGTTCCGAAGAACTCAAGACAAACTCCCTCGAAATGCAACTTTTGGGCACAAGACCGGCTGCTAATGCTCATGGTCATGACCGTACAGTACACTTACAAGCGCGAGGATATCAACTTTCCACAACACCTTCTGTTACAGGACAAGCAAACTTTGGAACTCGCTTCCTGGGGATATATTTCCAGAAGACTACAATTTGCAGCAATTTAAGTGCAGAAATAACATACATCTGCAAGCATCTCGGAAAGCTGTTGAAGCGCTACAGATTCGCCTTTCCCGGGAGAAGTATTTAAAAAAAAAAAAACAAAAAAAAAATACGTTATCATGGGCGAGCTTGAAGTCGATAAAAAGGTAATGTGTATCGACCAGGTATCCCTGCGTTTTTTCTAAGATCTTCAAGAGTGTGAAGTTTTGGTCGATGGTTGAGTTTCCCAACCTAAGACCGCAACAATATCGGCCGATCAGCTTATTAGCGAAAGGTTTTAGGCGTTCACACAGTATAGCCGACAGGATCTTGTACGCAACATTTAGTAGCGTTATTCATCTGTTAGGGGATCAGGACCTAATTTTGAATGACAAAAATCTCTAAGGCTAAAAATCTCGAAAAGTGTTTTTTTAATCTCGAATGCAAAAATTTCGAATGTACAAACATCTCGAAAGACTATATCTCGAAAATAAAAAGTAAATTCGAGATTTTTCTTTTGGGATTCCACCCAACCTCGCACCCACCCCATATCCAAGCAAGTAGTAAACCCAAGCAGCGGGGTTGCAGGGGGACAACATGCCCCCCATTATGTATCTCACTTTTTAACACCATTTTTAGATTTGGTGTTATTAATTCTGTCGCTCGCAAATTGTTAGGGATACGTACCAATTGCCGACAAAAAAATGTCGACTACTAATAATGTCGATTTTGCCATCGACATTTTAAAAAATCGACATATTCTCTGCCGATATTTTTATCTGTCGAGATTTTTCTTAATCGATATTTTTTTTCGGTATTTTGTTGTTCATTATTTTTTGGAATCTGTATTTTAAAAATTCGGACCCAACCCAATTGTTAGCATTGTCTCAAAAATTAATATTAATTCGAGATTTTTGTTATTCGAGATTATGCTTTCTAGATTTTTGTTTTCGAGATTTTTTTTTCGAGATATCGTGGTAGACCCATCTGTTAGAGTATCTCCCTTCTTGTGGATGGGACACACAATGCTGAGGTTCCATTCTTTGGACATACTTTCTTCCGACCAAATTTTGCATATAAGTTTGTGTATGCTCGGCCGGTAGGAAATCTGCTCCAGCAGCCTTGTTGGACTTAGGTTTGGATATTGCTATTCTTACCTCGTTTTGGTCGTTTGGACAGAAAATTTGACTATCATCGTCCCTATTGAATGGATTGTTCTTTCTGCCTGACAGCGAAATGTTGGTCTTCTTAGCCGTTTAACAGTCTCCAGAAGTGATCTTTCCAAATCCTAGGCGCCGACTGTGTATCTACCACCGTATTCCCATGCTCATCTCTGCAGATCTGTTATATATTTATAAAAAGAACATTATTTAATCACTAACCTTTTGCCATCTTTCTGTAAGTTGTATAAGTCCTCGTTCATAGAGGGGCACGTCTTAATTGGGGCCAATACTATTTGAGTTGAGTACCAAAATGTTGTAAACAATCTAACAATCTGAAAGCACCGTAAACCTTACGCAACTTTTCACAAGCTTGATTTGCATAAAGAACAAAATCTAGCGAAAATTCACCTTTTGGTCTTCCATCTTCAACGTGTTGTCAGCATAGCATTTTTTTCATGAATCTTAAACTGTCAGCTGTCAAATTGCATTGCAATAATAAAGACGAACTTAATCTAATACCTATACTTAAAAAAAAAAGTAAACCAACGCCATCTCTGTTTGAAAAATGTCTTTTCTTACAACCAATTTACTTTTTTGTGTGACTTTTTGGTCTTATCGTCTGCTTTTACCCTATTTTTGAAGACTGGACTGGATGCTGCTTCAGCAGTGGCAAGTTTAGGGAGTCTATAGTCTCGACGAAAAATGCCTGAAAAGATACACGATAAGTTTATGATCCTGAACATTTTTATCAATTGCATCGAAATGAGTTTAGAATGTGGGGTTAGTGATGAAATCTCCTTTTCCAAAATCCCTTTTCCAAAATACCCTTTCCAAAATCCCCTGTGCTGAAATCCCATACTCCAAAAGACCCTAAGAGAATCCCCCATTTTTAGGTTTGTTGTTATTAATTCTGTCGCCGAGACGCCTAAAAATGGTGTCAAAAAGTGAGATACGTAAGGGGAGGCATGCTGCCCCCCTGCAACCCCCTGCTTGTGGTCACTGTAGGATTTGGAGTGGGTGCAAGGTTGGGTATATTAAATGCAAAGTTGAGTTTGCTTGTGGGAGATTTTGGCATAGGGGATTTCGTCCCGGGAGATTTTGGAAAAAGGGAAGAAAAAAAATGAGATTTTGTCCAATAAGGAATTTTGGAAAAGGGGATAACGTAGGAATCCAAGGTTAACCGGTCATGATGTACTCCCATGTTTTATACACCTATCTACCTATCTGTATACATAAGCCAAAAAAACTTCTTGTCAAAATTGTACTCCTATTATAAAAATTGGAAAGGTTCGTCAAAGGTCTATGTGCGTTTAAAGAGATAATGAAGATAATGAACACAAAGATGGCTTCTTTTTAGAATTCGAAGTCAAGCATAAAGTTTATCCTTACAATTACGCACCTGTGCTTTCTCAACCATCTATCGTATAAGCCAACTAAAGTGGCTAATCGCATTAGAATAGGAATGTTGTGGTAAAACAACTCCATTACTGCATGACCTTATAGATCAAGGCCGGACAGACGTAGAAAAATCGAATAAAAACAAATAATCCTACCCTATCCGGGAATTTACCGGGAGGCGGGAATATACTTCACATCGCTGTCTTGTTGTATAGCTGTTGTTTATACACAAAGGCAATCAGATTGCATCTGACACCCCAACACGGGTAAAAAGCGGAGGCATTTCCTTCCAGGTGGTTATTTATTTCCACCCCATTCGGGCACGGTCGGGTACTCGTCGGTTTTATATTTTCTGCACATATTATAATAAAACACGAAAGGGAAAGTCCTCCTGCTGTTAAGAGTAGCGCTTCCACCTTTAATCCGTATTTGTTCCTTTCACAAACACCCCATCTGTCCCCAAACTGCTTGTTGCTAGGATATATAAAATATACATACAATATGATGGAGTCCTTTTTACAAGAAACTCTACACCGTATGTACAGTAGAGCTTTGTGTGACGCCAGCTGATTGCACGGCACCTGATTGAAGTGGAACAAGACAAAAGATGAAAACGGCAAACATGACGAAGGGTTTCACCAGGTTTCACTGTCATAACGCTGGTATAGATGGGACACCGGCATATAGCTGTCCTGTCGGCGAAAATCACCGTCATCCTGGTAACAGGAGCTGATTCCTCTTATTCTGTGTATGTGTATGTGTCGGGGTTTTATTAGGATTTATATTAGTGTCACCGCTGAAATAAATTTCTCTCGAGCTTGTTTATGTAGGTACACATCTAACGAAGGAGTCGCACACGGAGCCATAACTTAAGACCGTTCCCAGAGGTTGGGTGTCGCATAAATAAATTTACAAATTAGTTTCCCTCTATGCCGCCCGTTTTCGTATTGGTTTTCTTTTTTCGGCGGGAGATTTAGCTGTCAACAGATTGTATTAAGAGGACCGACTCGCAAGTCACAACTGACGAATGGAGGTTTTAGATTTTGCGGGGGGAAAAACTTTAAATTGAATTTGTGTCAATAATGGTCGTTAAAAGTTGCGTGATCTGGAAAATTAGCTTCTTAATGTTATAACACGATGCGGCTAACAGTAACCATAGCCCCTTGAGAGCTGGTTTAATAGGAATTTGTTTGAAATGTTTCTGCATTAATTAGTTTATGTGTTTGGGTATATGTACCTATATTCCTAGGACAGTGAAGTGTGTTCTATCGCATCTACTTATCCGAAATTAAAGATAACTTCCAGACGATGTGACATAATTACACGGCGCGACGTTTGAGGATGTATATGTAACGTACCTGCACCTGGTGGTAATTCTGAAGAACAATAGAGGGTCTTGGGAACACGCGCGCACGGTTGATGTTTATCCTTTTACAAGCGGTTAGGCATGAAGCCAGAAGGATGCTGAGCATTTTTCGGGAATTAATTATCTCTATGGGGAATGGGTGCAGATATACGAAGATTTGAAAAGTTTAGTAGATTATGGAAGAAAAGCTATTAAGCACAGGATGTTGGATATATTATTTAAGAAGCAAGTGTTTACACAGTTTTGAAGCAGAAGATTAGGGTCCATGAAGAAATGTAGGTAGGCATATTGTGTGTAAGGGAAAGAGTTTCAAACTGATTTAGGACACAATTCGAATTTTGCTTTTACCCGTGACTCGGTGAACATATTTCCTTCGTAAATTCAAAAAGCTTGCAATTTGCTCCAATGGTCAGCAATCAGTTGGCTTTCTTATATACGACCTTCGGATGAATTATCGATCTTGAAAATTTTCGATCTCCTGGATAGATTGCATATACCCTTTTTTCGTCCAAAGTATCTTCTTCTCATTGTGGACGCATTCACTGAGTGGTCAGTGTGCTGGATACTGAGCGAGGTGTATCAGGTTTGATCTCCGGAAAAACACAAATTATATCTTAAAGTTGTCTGACAAAGAACTGAGAGTATGATCGTCCTTAGAAAGCTTCTCAGTTAAACCATTCGGAATCGGAGTTAAATTAAGATCTCTCTCTCATCTTCGGTCTCTTTTTTCCGTAAAGAGTGTCCCATAATACACGCAAAATTTAATAATACAGTGATGCCAACGCAAAAAAAGATAACAATGCGTGACAGCTGACAGTTCGGGGTTAGTAAAAATGGAGCGCTATACGAAAGAACAACTCATTTTGACTGATAAGCAATATTTTAAAAGTAATGAAGGTTTGTCAGCTACAGTTCGTAATTTTCGAATAATATCATCTTGAGTGATGAAACTCATTTTCATTTTGATGGTTTCATTAAACGTCAAAATTGTTGCATTTGGGGTTCAGAAAAAAGGCTTGGTGATGCCCCCCTGCAACCCCCCTGCTAGGGTTTACTGTCAGATTTGCGGTATATGTGCGAAATTGGGTATATGAAAAGTTTATATTATGTTGTTTGCTTAATTTTACTGCCAAAACTACGCGTTTAAAAAACGGACAGTTTCTAAACTATGTAACAGAGGATTTTAACGAGGGATTTAATAAGTATGTATGTAAATGGGAGATTTTGGCATAGGGGATTTCGTCCCGGAAGATTTTGGAAAAGAGATAAAAAAAATGAGAGATTATGTCCAATAAGGGTTTTTGGAAAAGTAGGTAACGTAGGGATCCCGTTCAGAAAACCCACGAGTAATTGTTGAGAAACAAATACATCCACAACGCGTGTCTGTTTGTCATTTTTTGTAATTCTCATTCCATTCACATTAACGCTCATTTCTTTTTTCAAATAAAATGTTACGACGTTCGCGAAACATTCATCAAGGAGAACGCATTCGTAAAGTGGTTTGCTATAGGCGATATTTTGGTTTCTCTTTCGGCTACATCTTTGATGAATTCGTGGTACTGGGATCACTCGTTGATGATGTATCTGTGGTTATGGTATTTACATATTAAGCGCAGAGTTTCTATTCTATTCTATTCTGGCAGATATGATAGAGACAAGTTTAGTGAAAACGAAAGCGGTTTTCGTTTCGTTTTTTACAGAATCCCACCCCGGGCTTTTGGGTACAGTTGATTGACACCCCCAACTTCGAGTAAAATGACAGTTCTTTGAATACATATACTAAAATTTGCTGGCTTAAAAAAATTCTTACATCCGATAATGGGTCACAGTGTATGTATAACCTCATCGAAAAGAGTCATAGATTTTACAAATGGCGACGAAGTGTCAATGGCCGCATTCAAGAATCTAGTCAAGGTAAGTCGACTTGAATTGTCTGGATTCAAATTGACTTGAATGCGAAAAACTAACTTGAATTGTCGGTATGTCACTTATTGACAATTGTATTTATTTCTTCTGAGATCCTAGTTTCTGATTGGTGCTCTACACCTCAGGGCAACCAAAATGACAACCTACACTCTCCCATGCTCTCCTATAACCAAATAGAAATGTCAAAACTGTGTTCTCCAGACACACATGATGAAACAAATAGACGTCATAACTTATGTCGTTTTCGATTGGTCGTCCAGAACCAGTTCTTCTCCTGAAAAGAAGAGAAATTTGCTTCCGGATTTGAATTCAGAATCGCGGAGACTATATTGTTCCGGACGGTTCTGGACGACCAACCGAAAAGGACATTAGTAGTAAGTCGAGAAATTCTTGGCTTGATTCGTCGGTGTTGCGGATATAGACTGAGAAAACTGTTCACGTGACCAGTTTTGCCCAATGAAAACCCAGCAACATGAATTTTGGGAGCTGTCAGACTTACTAAACTAGATTCTTGAATGCGGCCAATTTCTTTTCGCCATTTGTGAAGCAAATATAACTCAAAATTGAATGAATAGCAAACGAACGCTATATTAATGACTACGCGGAGTAATCATTTCGTCAATGTCATTCATTCAATATTAAATGGTTAGGGCAATTCAACACGGCGAAGGTCGTCATTTTGCATAACGTTTCACCAGACATGAAGGTGATTCGACATCAAACCCTACTCTATACACGACAACAACAAAAAAGCAATAAAATCCGTTTATTCGCCCTGTCTAGCTTGCAAGTCTTAAATTGCGACATATCATTAAATAATATGTCCTTCTCAGAACTTTCACAAATACCCGTTTATTTGGTATATTAAAAGCTCTCCAAATCCGTCAAACAAAACAGAGGAATACCTACTTATCCTGTTCTAACTACTAACGGCATTTCAATTCCGCTAAACGAAAAAGCAATTAATTAAATCAAAACGTTGTAAGGCCATTAAATGCCTTGCTGTTTGTGTCCTCACCAGACCGTAAAATAAAAGCATTTAGGTCACCGCATCATCATACAATTCTGCCGCAGTATAGGTGTAGGCTACGTATAACACCACCAGGAAGCCTATAAAAAAAATCTCTCTGTATAACATTGTGGACCAACTGCTGGGGAATTACTGATTCCAGCTTTAGATACTTCAATTAGTGTAACTGCCACGCCCAGGGGTTTCAGCAAAGCGATGGAACCTAACCCAACTAATCCTCTTAAGGATCCTTCAATTCTTCATAAATGCAAACACCTCGTAAAGAACTCAATCCCAGTGTTTAGCATATGAAACATATGCTCGAGTTTTTTTTTATCTGCATTGCAGGATCAAAATTCAGAACTCTCTGAATCTGAAGTAAACGAACTTACCAGCTCGGTGAACGGTTTAGATATCGCCCCTTCTTCCACCACCGGCATATGTGTGCATTTCCAATTCAAGAGTTAAAAAAAAAAAATAAAAATTCAAGTGCATACCCTCTCGTAAAAAAAAAAAAATATACATTCACGGTTCTTGAAAAATATCACGTCTTTACATAAATTTTGTGTAAGTAAATGTTGTTTTTCCTTATTTTGCTATACCCCTTGGGGATGAATGGATTGTTTGGGGCCGTGGAAGTGGATGCAGTGAAAAGACACAGGACTGGTGGATGTTTTTTACGCGCGCTCTTGCTTTTCAATGGAATCAATACGTGAAAGGTTGTTACCCTTCGCGGGTGTTGTATACTCCTCTGGCATGAGATGCATGAGATGGAGTTGTACGAGTAATAAAATAGATTTCCCATTGGATACGATTTATTGCGAACGAAGGGAGCAAATAAAAAGCGTTTTTTTTTCTTCTTCCATTTTTATTGCAAAGGCTTAGGTAGTGAAAAGTGTTGACCGCACAATTGTCAGAAATTGGGTCGACTATTTTCAGGTATTTACACTTGAAGAGTCCCATCATGAAAGTGTTGTAATTAAATGGGTTGGGGTATAGGCAAGTGAATGAACTTTGGTCCTTCGAGCCGGATTGATGTTGAAAGAGGTTTTTTTTTGTATCAAAAAGTAATCCAATTACTCAGATTAGTAGGGGAAGTATCATAAATTGAGGTAATTGGCGAAAAAAAGGAACAGCATATTTAGGTAGAAGTGGTATTGCTAGGAATACCCTCATCAAGATTTGGGCTATGCATTTATTACAGATTTTTGGTAGTTTTCACTTCGGCTCTAATTATCAGACTTCTTTAAGGGATCGTTTTTAATTCCTTTAAACATTTTTTTAATGTCAATTCTCAATCCGTGTAGATAGTCACGGATCAACGCTACCGCAAGTGGAGCTTCGGAGATGTCCTCTATTTTCCATGATTCCGCAGTTTCTTGTGAAAGAAGCTAACTATTGGGATAAGCTGTAAATTATATTTGCTGCTTCAAGTTAAATTTTTCTAGTTGACGCTCATGTGTTCTGATTGCAGTCGCATAGTATATGTTTCTCTGTTTCTTTGTCTTAGTTGCAAATTAGAAGGACTTTGCACCATTTGTGTGTTCTTCTTGAAGGGACACTTGTTTCCTGAGTATGTTGAGTCCGAACGACTGAATTAAAAAGCTTTCTCAAGACGGTTATACTCTCAGATGTTTGTCAGCAGTTCGCAAGACTGGAGGCGGAATGGAAAAAAAAATATTAAAATGTAATGATCTTTAGTTTTGTAAGTAGACTTAAATGTTAAGGCACCCTAAAGAAGGAAAATAATAAATTATGATACCGCAACGCCATCTACATTTATTATCATGTAGTGAAACAAGAGACGGAAAAATCGGCCATATTGGATAGGGTATGGTTTCCAGCATTTTAATTGTGGGAGCTCAAGAGTAGAGATTGCGAATAAAGTGTTTGTAACGTGGTTTTTAAAGTGGCTCAGTGGTTAGTGTGCTTGTGTGAGGCGAGTCTCCGGTTCAACTCCTAGAAAATCACTAATACCCGATTTCACACTGCGAGCTTAAGTGTCGATCCAAGTATAAACTCAGGATTAACACAGTGCAGGTTTAACGATAAACTTCGCTTAAATAGTCCCTTAAGTTAAGCCACCGACTTCCGTGACTTAAGTATCAATCCAGAGAATACATAATTGCCAGGTGCAATAAAATAATATTTATCTCAAAGTTCTCTGAGAAAAGCTAAATAACCAACAATATAATTATGTTTGGCAATGCTGTTCAAGAGAAATGTCAAATTATCTCTTCGTTGTTGGTGGAAATACTCTCTACCATTGAATGGCAACAACATCGACATACGACATGCTTCGCTTCCACGCACACTCGTAGTTTTAAATGGCACACACATTCGCATACAGTCATCAGGTTTGTGTATTCATGATAAATGGTTCACAATGACACTCAATTAGTGGTTTAACTAAACCAAGTTTAAATATGGACTGTGAAAACGAAAAATACTTAAGCGAAGTTTATGTTCAATCCTACACTTAGCTAAGCCCAGGATTAAGCTGCCACTGTGAAATTGGGTATAAAGGTTTTTCAAATTGCGCCAATATGGTGAACGGTTAACAAACATAACTGTCTCAAAAAAGCTTCTTTATTCAGCAGTTGGAATTCGGCGTACAATTTTAGATCCATATCATTCGTGCGAAAGTTTAAAACTCACGCAAACGAATGTTTGTATAGGAAGCTAAGCCTAAAAGGTATGCCAACTATGTATTTTATTTTCTTATGTATTTTAGCCATTTAACTTGTAAGTAAGGTTTACATTTGAAAATGTTAAGCTCGCAGAAATCAGAATTTTGCAATTTTGCACATCAGAATCCTGAAAAATCAAGGTCTTCAGTATCTTAAGAGAAGCAAATCAAAGGAATGGTCGGAGCATTACTTGATATAGAAAAGTTATCTAAAGTATTCAATGGATGGCCATGGTGAAGCCTTTACAATGATTGCTTGTGACACTACTAGTGGTAATACGCTGTCACTGACCATAAATTGAAACAAATAATATCTACGTCTACAAAAAATATGGGAAGGATTTCTGATTAGCCCCGAATTTTAAATCACAATAAATACCATCATTTCTATAGCCTTTCTAATAGGTTAGGTTATAGGACAATTTTGGTGGAGGTAAACAATAACCTTTATTTAGTAGGCTTAATACAAGCTGTAACAATGACTTAAAGCTTCTGGAACTTATAACTAGAATTTAAAGGTAATTGTGCTTAAGGAGATCTATTTTTAGGGAGGTAGTGCTGCGGTTGAAGTCGAATATAGCGAGGTTTAGGTTTAGACATGCAATCAATGGAGTATTTAGGCTAATAAGAAAGACCACGAGTTGAAATTGGCTGCCAGTTAGGAAACGCCAACACACTTAGACCAGCATAGGTTCATTGTGATACCACGAAGAACGGATCATTGGAGAACGTTTGTCCCTCCCTACTCGTTGAACCATTTTGAGCTTCTTATGAAGAGGCTTTTGATGCCTGTGTTTATGTCAGATCACCTATGGAAGTCTAAGAAGTGAAGCTTCCTCCTACGGGATAGAGCTGGGCAAAGGAGATGAAGAATAGTTACCTTCTCTTCTTCATCCATACGGACCATACAGCTTCTGCAAAAGTCTTCAGCAAAAAGGCCTAACCTTACGGCGTGCTTTCCTATTAGGCAGTAATGGCATCTATTGTCGATATGCAGTCTGTTGGGAGACATCAAATTCTCAAAGCGTTTCAAATCCAGCTTAAGCCAAATTTATTTTGTCGATTGACATGTGCACTTAAGATTTGCAGTCTCGATAGCATCCAGTTTTAATTTTTGCTTGCAAGTAACCTTTATCCGACTTGATGGGTAGAGTTGTTTCTATTCTGGGAAGTTCATCGGCCTTACAATTTCCTGGAATGCCTCTACGCCCCGGCACCCAAAATAATAGGTGAATGTTGAACTGCTCGGCCATCTCCGTAAGAGACGATCGGCAGTCGAGGGCAGCCTTTCTAATAGTCACTTCTAATATTAACATTAAATTTTAAGAAAATGTGGAAAATATCTTCACTCTGAGTTCGTTGAATATAAGGCAGACCAGGAAATGTTGTTTCAGTTGATTATAATAATAAAAACAACATCACAACAACAGTAAACATTTTTATGAGACCTTTTAAGGCCTCTCACCAATATTTCAAAGCCTAATGGATATTGCCATTGGCATTTCCAAATCATGTCGCCTACGTTATCAAGCGGAAGACCCTCTCCCTCAATACAAAACAACATTAGACTAAATGACGCAAACTTTACTGAAATCAGTAGGATCCTCTCCTAATCTCCATGAATGTAAAAAAAAAACAAGAAAATTCCCCAAACTACTTCTGTGATAAACAAATAAAAATAAACAAACTATATCCATGAACTCACTCCACTTGCTGTGTGATTTGAAAATTAAAATTATATCCTTCTCCCACTACACACTCAATCTGAAAAATAAACAGAAAAACTTTTGAGAGAAGCAAAAATCAGGTCACCACTCACCAGTAAAGAAAATAAATCAACGACCATTAAAGGATTTCTTTCCCAAATTCAAAGTCCGCACATATGTATGCATATATACACTGTTCGCCTTCGCATATTTGCCATTTTTTCCTATTGAATTTGTGTGAACAAACAGCACACCAAAAAGGATCAATGTCGCATAATATCCTTTCTGAGCTGAGAAATAAACTGAAAATTCGCCGAGCAGTGCGCCACGTTACTTTTTCATGGGAAATGGTCCTTTCAATTGGCATAGTGATGTGATGTGATGTGATGCGATGTGAGAGGGACATATCTAACACACAAGAAGGATATACTCCTACATATAACTATAGTTATGTGTCTGAGCAATTTATTTCGGATGGTAGATGGTATTTCTTCTATACTTTCTCCGGTTGTCAGTTCTGTACCCTGTCGTGCCAAGACCACGTCCTTATCTCCATTTAAATTGTTTTTACTTTTTTTTTATTCCTTTTTCTCATTTTTAGCCAGGATATACCATCCTGAAGTGGTGCGTGGGAGTTGGGGGGGTCGAGACTTGATACGAACCAGCTCCCCCAAACACGCCAGTATGGTAGATCATGTTGTATATGTATGTGCGGGCCTGTGTGCTCGGCTTTAACTTGATTCTTAAATTGTCTATTACTTTTCCGGTTGAAACGTCAAATCGAGGGGAGCGACCAAAAACGAAGTAAGAGAAGGCGGGAGGAACGCCGAAGAACCCATTGGCGCATGATAACATTTGTCGGGAGGTATATCATGGGGGAGCTCTGGGGGTTGGTTGTTATTGTTGTTGGTGCGGCGATGGTGGTGGCTCCATCCTTCATCATTCGGCAAAAATAAGTTTCTCTCTATTTCTTTACGCCAACTTATTTATTTCGCAATGGAATTTCTATATGCGAAAGGATAAAGCAAAAACCGAGGACTTCGCACATTGCAAGCTGAACGAGATTGAAATTTGTATGCTGGCAGATAGATAGAATTTTTTTTCTTCACATGCGAATAGGTAACACAGTAAGAGGAAAGAGAGGGTGACCAAATATTCCTCCAGGTGAGGGTTGTTTACCCTTAAAGATGACGTGTGGTGTTATAATTTAAGACGACCGATATGGAATGAATTCCTATCGCGCAGTAACGCAGTGCTTATGAAGGTTTTAACTTTGACAGCATATTAGCATTACATCCGATTCCGAAGCTAGTACATGCTCCATATCTAGATATATACCTAAACTAGCGGGCCCGGCAAACGTTGTTTTGCCTGCTCGTACATTTTCATTGTCCGTCAATTGTTTTGCGGCCGTTTTATTATGTATTTGAAATTTTATTTAAGATTTATTTTTTTGTTGAGTGTACAACAAATATTATTTGAAATTTTATTCATGAGCTTATTCTTGCTTTTTAAATTTTTTTATTGCTGTGGGTTTATTATTTGAAATTTTTTGGAATCGGATCGCAGCTCCACCTACCGGATCCAATTGTGAATCTAAACCATCCTTAGACCCATTCAAACACACACACAAAATTTCATTAAAATCTGTCGAGCCGTTTAGGAGGAGTTCGGTTACAAACACGTACAGAAGAATTTTATATATAAAGATAATATTCAAGTCATTAGAATGTAAGGAATAAACATTAAATTTGTATTCTCGTTTCGATTGCCAAAATATTCGATTTCGATTACACAACCCAACACGATGCATTCACAACGGAAATTCTTAAAACATTTTCCTGTCATTGGCTCCTGTTCCTGTGGATGCTTTCGTCTGGCTCTCGTCTCCTGAAGTCTGGCATTTAATCGTTTCATGCTATGGCTGTGGTGTTTGCCCCCTAATGGATGTTTGATAACTCAATTTCTACCCCCTAATAAAAAGTCTGCCAGAAATTGTTCCTCCTCCTCCAGCATAACATCGTAATTATTGGTTCTGATATAATTCTTGATAGAATCCTTAGCTATTTCGGTATGTACATAAATATGGCAATAGGGAGGCACTCGCAGCGGTCGATATAGAACAGAGAGAAGTTGTGCAATAATAGATTTTTTTCCATAAGGATAATTCCAATCAGGAATTATTTTCTTTGACGCATTTTTCCTCACTTTGTGACTGATGATTGATTCAGATTGTGGTCGTCGGAAATCGAATTTATTAAGAGGGAAATGAAAACACACCGACCTCCAAGAATGCCACTTGCATCAACCCTTTCCTTGACTGACACAACTTCATCTTTCATTTCAATTTAATATTCAAACTGAAATCCAATCCAAACGTCGGCCGCCTATTGATTTCTTCGACACTTGTCTTATCACGGGGATTGTACCTTCCTGTTCTCACTGTGTCTATCTCGTTTTAATGGGATTCATTTCCTCTATAGCCACCCTAGGATTTCTATCAAACTGTCAACCTCTTGAATTTTTATTATGAACCGTGTGTACGCGTTGACAGACTTTCTCCAATTAAAACTGCAAAAAAAATGAAAAGAAAAGAAAAACAAAATATGACGGCAGCATCCAACATCTGCTCCTTCGTGAACCCCAGTCAGACGTAATTTTCACGGTTAATTTGATGCATTCCCTGCCATTAGAGTATAGTCTCATAACTCAAACTTAATCGTCGGCGACTTTGTCTATTTTTAGAATACCTGATGCACTGCAACCGGATCAGTGAGTCCCATAATTAATGACCTCTTAATCAAGACCAAAAACACAGAGAGATAGACAGACACACCATATACGAGTATACACGGCAATCAAACGGGCCAAGCACATCAGACACAGCACGAATCCCAATTTGCATGACATCCAATAAATGTCAAACTCGACAACTACCTACTGTGTATTTGTGACAGTGCCACATGAGGGGGATGATAATGCTGATGATGACAAAATTTCATAACTTCCAATTAATCCCCCAGAAATGTTTGTGAATTTTTCATTCCGCTTCTATATATTTGACGTGGACACACACACACACACTAACCACATGACATATATGTCAACGTCGAGCACCTACAGCTTGACAAGGTAGACCTGACATTCGAATTTAGTTGTACGATTCTGAGAGGGTGCGGTGTTTAATGGTTCAACTAAGTTGCGTGGTCGAATTGAGAACACCATCAGCTCTCGACGGGTAGAAATGTCACTCGTGCTTACCCAAAAGAGTGCCCTCTTTGACAGTTGTCCGGTTTTTCTCAATTTAGACTGATCTTCCGGCTTCATTTGCTGCTATAGGCTGGTGGTGTATTGAATTAGGGGGGATCAGGTGATGTGTTGCGCTACCACAGTATTAAATATGATTTAGGGCAAATGTGTGACAAGTAGTGTCGCTGTTCCGTCAAGTGGTAAATGATTTTAAGCGGCATGGTTTCATATGTGCGGGGGCTACAATTATATAAATCGCTACAGAAATAAATTTTGCGCGCCGCTGGATAGTTGAACCTCGACTTGCAAATAGTTTGACTGAAGCGTGAATTGATTCTAGAGCGAAAAGTGCTTAATTGTCGGAGGGAACAACAAATCTGTTTGTTTTGAGATAATTGAGTGAATTAGTGGTGGTGGTAATTATTAACCGCACGAGATTCACCTTGGACTTGGACCGTGAATGTTACCAACCCCGGAGATAAACTCGACACGGGGACTCGTTAAACTGTCAAAAATAAATTTGGATTTTAAGAACGATGTGTAGAAGGGGAATACAAACTGGGATGGACTCAACGTCTACTTTGTATGTTGCGACGTCTGGGAATAGCAATTTTCTTGCTGTCAAGCTGGACTGTGCTATACGAGTAGTATTGTTATATCATTAAGTAAGTTCGATTGGTAAAATTAAATAGATTTTTATGGCAAATTGAAATTACCAGAACGTGTCGACTAGCTACATTTTTAATTCGGGTAAATGATTGATTATATACTGGCACCCTTTCTCTAGATCCACTGTGATGCCCTTGGGGTTTGTTACTCCCACACTATGGAAACAAGCCATCAGAGGTAAGAGAGACGGATGAGGAAAAAATCTGTGACGTGGCCTGTGTGTACGTAGGTTGCATTATAGCGCACGGTAGAATGAAAGACAGGCAGGTTGGTACATCGTTTGGTTACATGAAATTTGTTTCTATTTTGAGTTCACTTTAAAATTCATATGGCGCTTTGGCTAGGACAAATTTTTACAGGGTGATATAAAAATAAATAGCTGGCTTTAGACAATTACATTCCGTACAGTCTGAAACGAAAATTTGATATTCTAGTTGATGCGTGTCGCTCGGCAACATTTTTTTCATTTAATTTCTTAAACAATGCATTCATTTTTTTTAATTTTAAAAGTAAATGAATGAAACAATGACAACATGAAATTTAAATTATTAAAAAAATCGATTCCAAATTGGTTGCATTGTTTTAAAACACTGACAGATTTCTTTGGCTCATTTTTTAGTTAGCTACTTAATTTTTTTTATCTATGCATGTGTTGTGTATGGCAATTGTTTCAAAAAAGAATAAGATAAGCTAAGCGTTTGAGAGAAGGATTTATTACAACTACTGCCGGAAACTACAAAACATTCGCATTTTAACATTTCTGCATTTTAAAATATAACAAAGGTGCTTCCATCGTTTCTCCTCTGCGGTTACATAAAGTTTTTCCACAGCTTAAGTGATTAGGGAATTTTCTCTCCTTGAACCAGGAAAATCCCATTGAAAATAATAATAAACGTGAAATGCACGTATAACAAAGCTGTACAGACATACACTCACCCCACACTTATCTGACAACTATCGTGGCGTGGCATCTTTAGGATGAAATATTATTTCTCCTGTTTTGTTTGTCATGGAAGTGAAAGGACAAGAAAAATAATCATTTTCGCAGAACTATGCCGTGTGATAAATAGAGCAGTAGTCCAACTGAAGGCGGATTCACTATTATCATTTTCGATGCAGGAGCAGGAGTCAGAGGAAGGTGTATACTACACATCCTTGCAAAATCGTATTGGACTATTCTGCGAGGATTTTCTTTGTTGGCAAAGTGAAATGCGGAACATGCAGCAGCAGCAGAGCAGTGTATACTTCGTTGATGGTGTGGGTGCGGACTGGAATCAACAAAGAATGAAAAACTATGATTTTCCGCATGAAAATACGCGATCATTGTGTTGATTAAATGAATCCTTTGTTCAATTGTTATATGCGTAAGGTATACTATAAGTGGGTGCTGGTGATAGTGGGCGTAAAGTGTACATGCATAAGTTTATCCAAAAGAGTTTAGAGCGAGAGATTTATTGACGTTAGTTGGTCCTGTATGTTTTGTAGCGGGTTGTTGTCTGGAAAAGTATTCTTGAACAATGCGTTTCTAATGAAAGGAAGTCTCAACGATTAAGGGAAATAGATTCTTAAATCTTTGCTCTTATTATGAGTGCAAACTGGATAATACGTAAATTAAACGTTTTGAATATTAAATAATATATTATGTAACGTAGTCAGTAACGTTTTTTTTTTTTTGCTGCCTTTTTTTAAGGATGGACACAGTGGTTTCCGGAAAAAAAAATTACATCTTGAGGTTTATAATCAACCTTGTGAAAAAAAATTATTTTTTTGTATTGATTTCGATTTAGGAATGAAAATTTTAAATCCGGTCTAACCGTTTTTTGACCTAAACGAAAAATGTTATTAACCGAAAAATGCTTTTTTAACTGGAAAAATAAAATTGCTCTTGCATGCTCCGGGATCAGGATAATCAATTATTGTATAGACTAATTTTTGGTCGTCTCGCTGGACATTGGAAGGCGTATATGTGTATGGTCATGCACTAGAAGTGTATTTCAGGACTTAAAACAAGTAATATAAAATGAAAAATCAATTTCAGTAAATTTTAAAACAAACGAAATAAAAAAAACAACTCGACAAACTCAAGATTCACATACATATTATAAAAACATTTTCTAAACATGGATAATGTTTATAATTAAAAAAAAAATGGCTAATATTAGTTAACTTTTGTTTTATATTTTTTTAGTAATATAATATCTACATATTAACTTACCATAAACTATTTTTGACCGGGTTTCTGGCAAAAACTCTGATTTTAACTTTTAACCGGATTTGTTGACCGAATTTAGAAAATTAAAATCCGGTCATACGATCAGATTTGCATTGCAACACTGCTTTTAACTACCCATGTATCTAACTTCGAACGCTACTCGAGCTACACTTTGTCTGTCTGTCTGTTGAAAGCACGATAGCGTCCAAATTGACCTAGGCGAATGAAATTTTGTCAGAGGACTTCTTTTTACAGTCGTCAGGTTGGTATTAAAAATTATCTATGTCGGTCAAGTAGTTCTGGTACCTCTTATACAAAAGCAATATTAGACACATTTTGCATGACTATTATGCAAAGAATCGGCCAGGCCGATGGTAACACTTTTACTTGTTTTTTGTTGTGTTTTTGTCTTGCGTAAAAGTAAATAAGGATTAGCTTTTTCAATGAATACATCGACGGGGAACACCTTGAAAGTGAAACATTTAAGATGATTTCGAAATTTTAATGAGTAATGCCAATCATTACATTACGATGATAGAAGAGTTCCCCAAAATGTGGGTGTTGCAATTCCGTCCGCCCCTCTGTATCTGCACAGTGTACCCTCAACTATTGAAAAAAGTACCTAGCGTTACCAAATTATTTTTCCAATTACTACTAAAGACCAAGGAGAAAACCGTAGAACCTGATATTATAAAAAAAAAACCAAAAATTATAAGAGAATCCAATGCTTTAAAAAAAATAAATTGTATTTTTATAATTTGTATAGAAATGTAGGTATTTTATTTTGTTCCTAGTTACATGTACAGTAAAACGCCTTTAATTCGGAAAAAAAAAAATTTCTGAATTAAAGAGATTTTTCCGAATAAATGAGAGTTGGTTTTAAATTTTTTTATGTAAAAATAAATTAAATTAGAAAAAATTAAATAACGCAGTGATTGAAAACGTAGTCGGAACAAATCATCAAAATGTCTATTGGGGGGAGTCCCCATTCATTTAGAAGACGGGAAAAAACATTAAAAAAAATTATACTGGGGGAATCCCGGTAATCCACATTTATATGTTGACTAGCGTAGCCCGTGCACTTCGTAGTGCAGAATAGTTAAATACAGAAACAGTTTTTATTGTAATGCTCTGTGGTACACAAACATTTTTTTTATTTTTTTTTTTTTTTTTTTTTTTTAAACTTAAAAACTGTAAAAAAGTTAAAACTTAACTTACAGGACAATGAATTATTCATATCAATGTTACACATTTTAGAAACTTTGGCTTCCAATTCCAAGACTGTCGAAGAAGCTGTACCCGCCCGGCTTTGCACAGGAATTGTATTATTTAGGTCTTAGATAATAAATGCGAGAAATGAGAATAATTCGATTTGCTGGAATTTTCTTTCTGCCTAAACCTGAAATACAGCAATACGAACAAAACAAAAAAATAATAATGAAAATCGGCCCTGCGGTTAAATAAATAAATAGGTGGCGCAACAGGCGGTAGACACCCAAGGCCTACCTTCTCGCAACTATTCGCTTGTGTGAGTTTCTATTTTTGGGACGAATGGAAGAGACCTACAATTTAATGCCGAGTCCGAACGGCTGAATTGAGAAGCTTTTTCAGGACAGTTATACTCTCGGATGTTTGTCAGACGTTCGCGAGAGGTGGCGCAGTAGAAAAAAACACTAAGATGTAATTTGTGTTTTTCCGGGGATCGAACATGGGATCCCTCGCACAGTAGTCCAGCACACTAACCACTGCGCTACTGCGCCCACGGCCCTGCGGTTATCGAGATATAATATCATCGAGTTTCTTCACAGGAATCATAATTGGACCAATACCAAAGATGTGTGCAAGTTTGGTTAAAATCGGTAAATGCGTTAAGGCGTGAATCCACGACACACATTTTAAGGCTCAATTTTTATATAATTACTAGCGTAGCCCGTGCACACTTCGTAGTACAAAATAGTTAAATAGATAAACTGTTTTTATTGTAATGCTCAGAGGTACACAACATTTTTTGTTTTTCCAGAAATCGTATTGCCTAGACAATATTATTGACTTTCAGGACAATGTATTAATCATGTTATACATTTTAAAAACTTTGGCTTCCAATTCCAAGACTGTCGAAGAAGCTGTACCCGGCTTTGCCCGTGCACAGAAATTGTATTGCTTATAGTTCTTAGATAATAATGTTCTTTCGTAAAATGCGAAAAATGAGAATAAATCGATTTTCTGGAATTTTCTTTCTGCGTAAACCTGAAATACAGCAATACGAACAATACAAAAAAAGAATCATGAAAATCGGCCCAGCGGTTATCGAGTTATAACATCATCGAGTTTCACCCCATAGAAGATGTTTTTTGTATGGGCCGGGCGGTGACACGCCCTTTTATCCAAATTTTACCAATCTTACAGCAACACTCCTAAGACCAATACCTAAGATTGTCTGTAAGTTTAAACACAATCGATTCGGCGGTTTTCGAGATATAAGATTATGTTTTTTTTTGTATGGGCGGTGCCACGCCCCTTTGTCCAATTTTGACCAATCTTTACAGAAACACTCCTGGGCCAATATCTAATATCGTCTGTACGTTTCAACTCAATCGATTCGGCGGTTTTCGAGATATAAGATTTTGAATGTCTTTTTGTATGGGCGGTGCCACGCCCTTTGTCCAATTTTGACCAATCTTCACAGGACCACTCCAGGACCAATACCAAAGATTATCTGTAAGTTTCAGCTTAATCGATTTGGTGGTTTTCGAGATACATATAAGATTTTGAATGTTTTTTTTGTATGGGCGGTGCCACGCCTCTTTGTCTAATTTTGACCAAACTTCACAGAAACCGTATATGGACCAATACCAAAGATGTGTGAAAGTTTGGTTAAAAACGGTAAATGCATTAAGGCGTGAATCGGCGACAAACATTTTAGGGCTCAATTTTTATATATATAGACATAGATTGAGAAAACACCAGTACCATTGACATAGTTACAAAAATGAATTAGAATAAATTTTATGTATGTATTATTTCCAATCTTTTGTGTTATTAAAATAATTTTTGGTTTAATGTTCTTGCATATTTTCATCAATAGGAACGCGTTTGAGTACATACAAAAAAATTTCTCATTAATTCGGAAAATTCGTTTATTCGGACTGACCTTCCCCCCAAACATTCCGAATTAACGCGGTTTTACTGTATACAAAATTAATATTTAAGAAACAAAATGTAAAGCTTACTTCAAAACAAAAAAGAAATCTCTTACAGTGCTTCTCTAATGTGCATTAGCTAGCCCCATAAGTTGTTTAAGCTTAAGCTTTACCCCCCTCTCTTTTTGTACTACTTCCGAGTCTGTCGCCTTTTCGTTCCTCTCCCATGTCTCATTCTGACCGAGCTACGTCAAAACACGATATACCCTCTCCCTCTTTCCATCGCTTATTCGTTTGATTGGCGTTCGAAATTACTGCATAGAGAGCCATAAGAAGTTTCGTTTCCACCTGTCGCTTTTTCGTTTCATTGGAATTACCTACTAGTTAATAATAAGAATTTATACAAAAAGAGAGGTGGACGGTGTATCGTTTGATTATAATTATGCTGCACATTTTCGATTGTGACGTTAATTCGAAAATTTGTGCGAAAAGTAATTTTTTTTATTTATTCATCAATTTCGTGAAGTACATAAATTAAAATAGTTCTTTAAGATCTGACAACGATTATTGTAATCAAAGTAACATTTTATGTTCCATTGAAGATGTCTGTTAACTTTTGCAATTTGCACGCCCCCAATCAGTACATGGAATAGCTTCTAAATAAGAAAGGATTGTTTGTTAATAGTTAATAGGACATTTTGTGTTTTGCGATGTTCTCTTCTGGAATTACCAAATCCTACAGCCTATAAAAGTTACATTCGAGTGCGACTCATTTCTTTGTATAAAAGTTGGAAGCTTCATTGAGAACAAAAAAAAATATTTCTTGTGTTTGTTTGCTTACAGGTGCGGAGCAAACAGCAATCCATCCATCCATGGAATACCTATTTCTATCGAAAGTATTGCCTTAACAGTTCTTGCCACCTCTTATTTGCACAAAACGTCCCAAATGACTTTATGCACCATTATTGTCTTGGTGAAACCAATCATCCGTCAGTCAAATCGGTTCATCCATTGTTCTGTAAGAGTGCAACAAACCGGCAAAACAATGTACAATCCCGCATTCTCATTGATGGTGCAACCTTTATAACCGCCAACAAAATGACGATGACGTCTGTCATTCTTCAAATATTTAGTTTCAAAGTCAAACGCAACTAAACTCATACGCACGTCTATGTACTTTACACTGAACTTGGGAAACAACAAAGCCAAGCCGCCCTTGGAGGCAAACATACTATGCGATGCTCATCTTCGAGCCATCATCGCACACACTGGATGCAAACATTCTGCTCTCAAAGTCTACAATCCGTCTCCTTCCACACATCAAGCAAATAGGATCAAACTTGAGATTTTCTTAACCCTATCCGTGCAATCAGAGTCGCCCCTAGGGCTACGCAATATATCATCTCATCAGCATCATCCGATCCTAATCCGTATAGCATGATGGTTATGCTCTACTTCCATCAGGCAGCTGACATTCAGTTGCCACCATCACTAAGGCCATTTACGAATTCAAAGGAACAATGAAGATTACGTTCCGAAACTATACAAGCAGAGATATTCATTCATTCGTCCCACTGGAACACCTTCAGGTGCAGGACATACAGTCGGCCGTTAACCTCGTACACTATAGGGAAAACTTACAACAACAACAACAACCGTGTGGAATAGAAAAACCAAGAAAAACAGCAAAAAACACAATAAAATCAAAAGGATACTCGCCTCTTCGTCGGTCGGTCGGTGAGAGTTGAGCTGAGAGATCCCTTTCGGTGTATTCTTTATTTATATTGTTGTTTTGGCACTCTTTTTGTTGTCTCCTATTTTTCATTATTTAATGCGGTGACATTCTTCAATCTTCTCTCCTAAATGCCGCTTCCATTTGTAGGCAGTGCATGCGAATGTGTGTGTGTTCACTGATGGTAGTGTAGGTATATCCCCGAGCTATCGGAAAGTAGTGGAAAAATGTTCCATCCAAACTGTTTTTTATTCCTTGTGTGACGACGACGACAACAACGACCGACCGACGGTGACAGGGTGGAATGTGAAAGCATGGATAAAGCCTTTTCGCCCAGCAGCGATAGTAGCAATGTGATTCAGTCCTAAGAGACAGCGAGGGTTGTATTAGACCTCCCGCTGTCTGAGGCCATTCCACATCTCCTGTGGATACATTTTAGTTGGTGTACGTTCATTACTAAAAAAGGAGCCAAACATCAACACATCTGCAGTAGCTTTAGTTCCAGCTTCCAGCTTCTCGGGAGACATTGAAATTCCCCAAAAAAAAAAACAAGGACTAAATTATTATCGTTTGACGGCGAGCCTTGAAACTTGTGTCATTACTCACTGTTGTTAGGTCCGGACAATGAATAGAAAATCTATATAGAATGTTTTGCAACTTGCTGTTGCCCAAATGAACCACTAAAATGTCCAGAAATTCAATTATGTCGTTCGAATGCGGCCAACGAAGATAGATCGATTCGGTTACAATGGCAACAAATTGCAAAAAGGAGTAGAAACTTATGTGCGCACAGACTGGATCGGGTGTAGGTATATGTCTGGTCTACAGAGTCAAGTATTGTGTCCAGGGTCAGCAGTCCAAAGTGTTGAGGGACCTGACACATTGGTATAGCTTAACAATTACTTTTTATTTGTCCACGTTTGGGGAGCGAAGACGAGTACTCCCCTGGAAAACTACTCTTGAATGGGATACAGTATGAACTTGTCTAGTCTGTTGATACGTTTCTGGCTGGAGTGGGATTTATTTCCGTTGTCATTTGAATGGGCTAAACTAACCGTGAGGATTGAATTGAACTGACAGTTTAAGTAGACCAATGTGGTTAGAAAGACTTCTATTTGTTAATACCAATAATTAAGTGGATGGGTGGGTACACACAAGTTTGACGGCACGTAGAGATGTATGCAAAGTATTTTAAGTTTAACAACTAATAACCGCCTATGCCACTCTCAAGTGCATCCTTTCATTTCCTTGCGTTTTATTTTTATAGAAGGAAGAAGTATCTTCAAAATAATGCCGAACGAAATTGAGAAGTCTTTTCAGGGTTTTGCCTTTTGAGGTGGGGTATTTGAAAACATAAAATTCTGGCAAGTCAAATTACCTTTTAGAAGGGGATAAGGGGTTAAGGAAAGCCTTCACAAAATAGCACATGACCTTAATGATGGGATATACTCGTAGCTTTAAAGCCGATGTAAGTCTCACTTGCGAAAAGCTAGGTCTGGTTTTGATAGTTTTCGTTTATACGAAGAATTTTGCACAAGACCACTGGCTTGTTGCGAAGCCGTCCGTGAAAAGTCTATTGGACTCCTCGGTCCTAGTTCCATCGGGAACTAAATGAGTTGTCTTATGTATAATAACCCATACGACTGAGCTGGCTGAAAGGGTTTGTTTGGTTGAAGCAGTGGTCTAACCCGGACTGTAAGCGCCAAAAACCCAAGAAGCAATTTGTGTTTTTCGAGGATCGAACCTGATATCCGCATCGCTCAGCAGTCGAGCACACTAACACACACTAAGGTAGGTAGGTGTTGCTGTAGACAAAAACCAACTATACGTGCCTTTTTGTTACCACAAACTCATTTGACCTGATTGTTGTAAGTTTGTCGAAGAGGGGGGTGTAGTTTCTCCTTAATAAGTTGAGACAATTAACTACTCATTAAATTCAATTTATTAATTATGATTAAAATTCAAAGCTTAACAATTAACTTTTACAATAAAAAGTGATTTCACTTTGCAGACGAAGCAGTTTAGCTCCAGCACACCGATCACGTTGAAAGCCACAGACAAAAGAGAACGATAGGAAAATTCGCGAACCAAAGATTACTAATAGAACGATGTCGCAGAAATTGCAAACCACAGATTATTAATAAAAGCTGTGATTGTCGTTATGGGTGCGTTTAGTAAATGATGTCGCTGCTCGCTATAATTGGCTAGATGCTATAATTATCGATTGTTTAAGATTATGTATGTTAGATGTTCGAATGCGCTAATTGTACCACTACAGGGGGTTTATATTCAGCCTATGGAATTCAGAAAGATTATCCGTTCTCTATAATGCAACTTTGGAGACCTCCTCAAGACAGTCGAAGAATGGTTTTCCCAGAGATCGCTGTCTAGTTCTATAGCCAGTGACGGACAGGCGCATAGGTATAAGTGAGAGTTTTCTTTTCGGCTACGTCATTGCAACTCCGACAGTGTGTAAACGGGAGTTAATTTCTCGCGGGAAACGGCCATCGCCATGTATTTACATACTTGCCGATCCGCTTTCGCGTTTCGTGTTGGTTTCAGCAGACCTTTATGCGGTTTCCCTATAGGCCAGTGGCCTGTGGTAATTACTCTTATTCTGGTTATATATTTTCGTGTTTAACTTAGAAGGTAGGTTGTTTTGTTTTAGAACTGTAGGTTGACCACATCCAGAATGTTACAGTTCAGTATAGTCTCCTCCATGTATGGTTGGCCTTCGATACAAATGCTGAGGAGATTTTGACTGGTCCGCGCGAAATGTGAACTGATTCCGCAAGTGAACGGTGGAGACTTGAACCTAGCCTGACCAGCTCGTCGGATTGTTTGTTTCCATAAACGTTGCTATGACCAGGAGCCTAAATCAGGGTAACCTTGAACCGATCAAGCGACGCCAGCTCGTCTCGACATTCTAATATGTAGTAATTTGGAGGTTATATGGACTGAAGCATTGATGGCAGCTTGACTTTCAATGAATATGTTTATCTTCTGCCTCGGAACTATACTTGTGTGTAGTTGGATTTGGCGGCAGGGCTCGCGGATAGAAAGTACTTCCGCATAAAACACACTGACCGTGACCGGAAGCCTAAAGGATTTTTGAGATGTTCAAATACACCCGCACCTACTCGAAAGTTCATTTTTGAACCGTTCGTGTAGATTATTAAATTCGAGTAACTTTTCACCCGTCAGTCTTACCAATCTAATCTTGACGGAAATTCTATTTCAAAATGTTTTGTAAAAAGCATTTTGTGAGTAATGTAATCCGTTGAGGCTATAGTACTAGTTCTCCTGATAGAGAAAGCAGAATGTTGCTATAGCCGTATGGTCTCGCAGACCAGCACCTATAGACCCTCTGACACCCTCTGAGACTGATCGCGCTATGTTCTGTGATTTTTGTCATGTGAAGGTCGAAACGTAAAAGATGCAGTAGGACCGTGAGGGCGTCTGACGGTGTTGACCACAGAGCGCATGTGGTGCCTATATGTATGCCGTTCTTTGGACTTTGTTGAGTTTGGTTATGTTGTAAGCTCTTTTTATAGCCGGTCACCAAACTATTGACCGCCATAGGTGAGGATGGGTCACACCACGGCTGTGTACATCCAATTCAGCCGTCAGTTCTAGGGTCAGTTTTGGTTTCAGGCCCCATATTTTGCTAAATGTTCTGTTGCAGGCATAAAAAAGCTATGCATTCTTTCTTAACCCGTTGTTCGATGTTGAGTTTCCAGATCAGCTTGGTATCCGATCCAAGAGCACTCGCAGATACCTAGACACTGGACGATAAGGAGAGCGGTTTCGGCGAGGTCGAGGAAGTGTAAAGGGGTATTTTTATTTTTGTTGTTGAGAAGCATCAGTTTGGTTTTGCTCGGGTTGACGCCAAGACCACATATTCGACCACCTTAGATCTTCCTCTATCTAGTACCTACTAGCGACCCGGTAAACGTTGTTTTCCCTGCTTGTACATTTTCACTGTCCGTCAATTGTTCTGCGGCCGTCTTATTATTTGAAATGTTATTTAAGGTATTTTTTTGGAGTGTTTATTACCTATTTGAAATTTTATTCATGTTTTGTTTTTAGTGTATATTATTTGAAATTTTATTCATGAGCTTATTCTTGCTTTTTAATTTTTTTTTATTGTTGAGTGTTTATTATTTGAAATTTGGAATCGGATCGCAGCGCCACTTACCGCATCCAATTGTGAATCTAAACCATCCTTAGATCCATTCAAACACACAAACAAAATTTCATTAAAATCGGTCCAGCCGTTTAGGAGGAGTTCGGTTACAAACACGTACAGAAGAATTATATATATTTAGTAGTACCTATGTATTTAGTATTATCTGCGATACTTGATATAAGGATTTGAATAAGGCATGTGTATGTCGCTAGAACACGTGTTTCTTTCTAGGATTGGAGTCGCATCTTTTCTATAGTAAATTCCTTCAATATTTTCCATTTAAACTGAAATGTATGACACTTCATAGCTGACTTATACAAGGGATTTTGATCCAGATTTTCCTACTCTGTTAGTACATTTTTACCCTTAAAATGGGTCCTTTCCTCAGCCAATTTGTGCACACCCCATAGCGCAAAGACAAACTAAATAATTCTCTATAACTTTCAGCAAACAAAATAACAAGTAAGATCTCTGCTCCTTTTCGAGAATAAAATTGGTACAATTCAATTCAATTACATGGGATTTCTCAATTTCTCGTTAGCTAACAAAGGACACTTTGCTGTCACTTCAACTTATCATTTCAACAGCGCAAAGTAAAAGCATTCTCATAAGCCCTTTACACAGAGTCCATAATGCTGCGGGACTTCATCCCATTTCATTTCGTTAAATTAAAAAGAAAGTAGCAAATTCTCCCAGCAGCGTATCCACTTTGTTAAGGGTCACTGACACTACAATATATTTTCCACAATAATGTGCGGTTATGGGGCGACTACACTTTGCCATTCCATTTCGCCTTCCCTCTCTCATAGTCCTTATGTTCATAAAAATCAAAGAATACGGGTATCGACTGGTACTGAAATTCTGTAAATTCACCCGAAAGGACGAAAATAAAAGCACTTGCTGTTGCTACTAAAATTTACAAAGCAAAAGCACCCGCAACGAGTGAAAAGGAAGAAAAAAAAATCAATGAAGCGTTTCTTTTGATTCTCGATAGCACCATCGCAGCATCGCCCTGCTGCAGCACCCAGCTAAACAAAGACTTTTTCCCATCAAATACAAGAATGAAAGGAGTCCAAAGTATACACATTCCATTTCCACATCCTCCATCATTCTGACGAGTGAAAAGTCCGATCTAACTATTTTTAAAGCATAATTTTCCATTTTTTTTTCTCTTTCTGCAAAAGAACAGTAAAAAAAAAACTTCTCTGGCAGGTTCTTATCCTTATTCGGTTTGATAAGCACAAACTATACGCGAGACGTAGTCATTTGAAATGTGGGCTCGTTTTTGACCGAAAGAAAAATAAAATAAAATTCCATATCCCGGCCGGAAGGGAATTTGGTAACTCGGTCAAGCCGCCGCACTCCAACAGCATTCGCGCACAAAAAAAAATATATAACAAAAACAAAGTCTAAAAGGACATTCAGCCGGAATAGCGCAACAACCGAGGCACTATGCTGATTGCTGCCATAACCTACTTTTTTTTCCAACGGAAATCGGATTGCAACAAATCTATTTTTGTCGGCTTTTATTATCCAAAGTCCTACCCAGAAAGTTGGTTCATTTTTTTGCGGGTGAGGGTGCGGGTGCGGAATGCAGCTGCTCGGATATACTCGTAGACTGCCATAAAAGGGGGCTCTGCAAAAATGAAAATTTATTTTAAATTGGAAACTCTCTGGGAATGGGTGTATGGGAAACTTTCGAGATGTGTTTTTCTATTTCCTCTTCCTTTTTTTTTTTTTTTTTTAGTTCCCCTTTTGTTAATGTGAATTAGCGGATGCGGATGGTAGGATGAACTGAATGAGATTAAAATCGTCCTTTGGAATACAAATGCGAGGTAAAGAAGCAGCCGTAGTGGGTTTAGTTGGATTGCCTTTGCTAATACGAATTAAGGGGATGCATGCAAGTGAATTTATCGTTTCAATTAAACGCGACAAAAGTAGTGGAACTCAAGTTATGTCATTCGTTTATTCGAGAACGGGCCTGGTAAGAAGGGAGTTTTAAATTCATAGGGTCAGGGGTTTTATGTTAATTGAATTTTTTTTCGAAAGAGAGATGTTCAAATGTGCCACGTTAGGCCATTAAATGCTTAAGCGCAGAACGAGTTCGAGCAGCAAATAGATTTAGATAGGTTCAGGATTAGCAATTGGCATTAGCCTATTTAAGGGAAAATTCGTCTTGTACCTACCAGTCTATTATGTCAACATTTTGAGTTTTCTAGTCAAGTCAAATCCCGACCTTGGAGCTTTCGACTCCATTATCAGATTGCTTTGTCTATTCAAAGACATACGAGTATACGAAATGATACCTGCCACCTAATCGGGCGAGTGGTAGTTGGTAGCTTAAAGTTCCAACAGCTCATCAGGCATATTGGGAGTAACCTTATCAATCTACCAAAATTTCCTTACTTTGCAGCTGGTTAACTGTTTAGCGGTTTTGGAACTACATCGAAATTTCTGGAGCAATTTTTGAGTCGTTTGAATGTCTAAGGTCCGTCCATAGTTGCAGTGAGTTATTAGTGGAGTATTGTGTGGAATTGTACGGTTGGACAAAACATTGAATATTAATTTACAAATATTTTAGATATAAAACTTGAAACCACTACAAAAAAAATTGTTTGCAGTATTAAATAATTTATTAAATGTTTAAGCCCAGTATCCTGCTCGCGCTAAATTTTATCTCCCATACAAAAATGTCTACAGAAATAAAATTTAGCGAGGCAGCTTAGCAAAGCAGTATTCTGTTCTGCACTTACCCTTTTTACAGGAACAAACTCAGGCGGTTTTCGACCCCCCTCTAACTTTGGAACCAATTAAGCCAAAAACTTCAAACTTGAAACATTTACTGTTACATCATTGAAAAGGTTCACCTCACCAAATTTCATTTCTATAGCATTAGTGGTTCTCAACATACAGACTTCAATAATCGCAAAAACCGTAACTGACTGACTCACTCACTCACTCACTCACTTAGATGATGATCATCAAAATTATGAAGCAGTTCCGGCCATCCTAGAATCGTGAAATTTGGCAGAATGCTAGATCCTGTGGTGCATACACTGGGAAAAGTCCAAAACCTGAGATTTTCCATTCAGGAGGCGTGGTATACGCCCACTTTTAAAAATTGGTTATTATTTATTTGGGCCACTTCCCATTGCCGTAGAATGTTGAAATTTGGTAGAGCAGTGAGACTTAATGAATAGTTTATTAGAAAGAAAACCAAAGTGACGGTAGTGGTAGCCAGTGTCTGTTGGCATATTAAAAAATAAAGACGTTCAACGTTGTTTGTGAAATCAAATAAGGAAAAACTTCGCAAAAAGTAGTGAACTCACACCAAAAACATAAATGTAAAAGAAGAGCCAAGTTCTGTTATATAGAACAAAAAGTGTGTAATTCGTCAGCCACGAAAAGTAATGAGGTCTAAATGTACGCCAAGTTCTTAGTTTAAGAAGGTTAAATGTTAAGCAATTGGTAGGTTTACTTGGCAAGTTTTTCGTTTATAACTTTATTATATCGTACAATATAGAAGAGTTTGAAAACTTGACCAGTGACCTACCAATTGCTTAACATTTAACCTTCTTGAACTAAGAACTTGGCGTACATTTAGATCTCATTACTTTTCGTGGCTGACGAATTACACACTTTTTGTTCTATATAACAGAACTTGGCTCTTCTTTTACATTTATGTTTTTGGTGTGATTTCTGTAACACGAAACTACTAGTCGACTGGCGCTTCTACAAGTGCAGCGGGCATATACTACAAGTGGGAAATTTTGTGATTATCCTGTTTCCGTAACTCAGAAGTCAGAACTACAAGTGTAGAAAAAAAAAAATAAATCTGACTTGTAGACTAGTAGATGAAATCTTACATGTGATTTAGGACTTGTAGAGGCTTTCATTAGGCATAAATATTAAATCTTGTTTGCTTGGACCAAGACTCGGATTCAAGATGTATCATCTGCTCATTTGTGAGTTTTGAGTAGGCCCAGAGTAAAATGATTGAATCAAGTCCGACATTTTTCCACCAATACCGTATGGTATGTCCCTTGTAATGGACAGCCAGGGCTTTGAAAATGACGATGATGACAATGTAGATCTTAAAGAGATCTAAAGTTGTGGTTTTTCTATGTATGTACGCCATGGGGATATACAAATCTCATTGACATTGGTACTCAAGAATAATATACTTATATACTTATCTGTTTTTTCTGTGGGCGCAGTAGCGCAGTGGTTAGTGTGCTGGACTACTGTGCGAGGGATCCCAGGTTCGATCCCCGGAAAAACACAAATTACATCTTAAGGTTTTTTCTACTGCGCCACCTCTCGCGAACGTCTGACAAACATCCGAGAGTATGACTGTCCTGAAAAAGCTTCTCAATTCAGCCGTTCGGACTCGGCATAAAATTGTAGGTCCCTTCCATTCGTTCCAAAAATAGAAACTCACACAAAACGATTGGTTGCGAGAAGTTAGGCCTTGGGTGTCTACCGCCTGTCGCGCCGCCTATTTATTTATTTTTTACTTATCTGTTTTTGCAGTGAATGGCACGTCTTTAACAGTCATAGAATCAGACCTTCCGTCCATATTTAGGACGAAAAAGTGCCAGATTTCAATAATTAATAATTTTAACAGCAATTATTGGCTAAGCGCATATTTCTCCTTTAGACATACAACAAAATCGGATGGGTCCTTATAGTTCCTTATAGCTATTAACAATTTAAAAGCTACCAAGTTGCGAAAGCCGGTATTCATTTCTTAAACTCACATCAAGTACCTACTGCAAACCACTCCAGCATGTCCCTTTTATAAAGTTATACAATCCCAACGCAATAATTTGCCAACACTGACATTTATATGAACTCATTGACATGGTTTACATCAACCATACCTATGTGTTCAATTAAAAGAAAAAGATTTTCCTTCAGTTCAACACCTTGTTACACATCCCATGACCTGCTACATATTCATGTCACCTCAATAAATCAAACACAAAAAAAAAAAACAGCCCACATCACGAGAGTATTGTTAGAGTAAGTTAGGGTAATATGGAATACGTGGGTAATATGGAATACCCCCGTTTCTCTGTATTTACTACACCGACATCTTTTTATTTACACTCAGAACTTAGATTTTGTACGAAATCGTGGTAATCTTGAACTCGATTTCAAATATCTGTCAAACTGACAAAAAGAAAATTAAAATTAAAAAACTGCTGCAACCAAAACTTTTCATGCTGTGATGTTTGTAAATAAAAAAAAATATTTTTAATAAGAAATTGGATATAAAACCTTGTGCTCTCCAAATCAGTTAAATTGGACGTCCATATATTGCTTTTTGTTCAAAAGAATTATAAGTGGTATGTGACTTTTTACTATTTTTCAAAAATATGCGAAAATGAGGTAATATGGAATAGCTAATGTTGGTAATATGGAATAGTATTCCATATTGCCGTCACTTTTTTTCTTTGTTATGACAAATACTAAAGCATTCAATCCAGCATGTGTTCGCACAAAAAGCGGTTCAAAACGCAATAGCTTTGTAAATATTGTGAAAATACATTCATATAATTAAAAATAAATAATTAAAATAAATTAGAAAAAGGAACAATTATCGAATGTGGCTAATATGGGATATTCCATATTCAACTAAATCTCGGTAATATGGAATATTCCATATAACCCGCACATTTTGTGGAATTAAGATATCTGCATTTTTTACATAAAAATCCATAGCTCAAAATTGGTAAGTGTTAATGTTCTGCAAAGTTTGGCTTAGGTACCTGGATAGACATAGGTCATTTTAAAACGCTTATGAGAACTTTGGTCCAAAAAATGTGGGTGTAATTTCACAATAAAAAAGCAGTATTCCATATTACCCTAACTTACTCTACCCTTCTCCCTTGGGCCAAATTTCGCAAAACACTATCAATACACAAAACAAAGAATTCAACTTTCCAATGACAACTTTTCCAATCCCATTGTTAACCAAGTTTAAAAAAAAACTTCCAAAGTTTTAGGTCGAACAAAAAAATTGTCAATCTATGTCACCCCAATGCGGCAGATGCATGTAGCCTCGTACACAAAGTTTCTAAAAAGGTGACGACACAACGTACCTTTGTTGTGAACAAGTTCAATCGTTTAAACCACATACGGATGAAAATCTTCTTAAATTTACAAATTTAAAGTCCTACCATAAGGGAGAGTTCCTATACTCTCGCCAACATGCCTAATCGACAGAGACATAAAGACATCATCAGTCTGCTCCATTGCGATGCCTAACAGCCTCTTAAGAAGATGAAGAAAAAAAAACGCAAACACACACTAGGATGTAAAACATCCTGTGCCTTTTGCAAACTTAATGACATTCCAGCTTTCAAGTAATAGAGTGGCAAGGAGGACTTCAAAATGGGTGGCAAAAAAAAAAAAAAAAAAAAAAGCACCACCTACACCAAGAGACAGGACCAAATTTATGACAAAATATTAATGGAGTTTGTTTCCCTTAGCATCTCGTAGAAGCACTATCCTTGTGCCACTTAAGGGCTCTGCATCCTAACATATACAATACATATATCCTGACAAACATCTTTTCCCATTCCTGCGACGTAATATGCTAATAGCATTCCATGTACGCGTATTATAGTTGTTGAAGAGTAATTGTCTGGGAGTCCACTTAAAGTTCTGCATCCTTCGTCGCTATTCCGCTAATGGATGTCGAAATAAATATAGAAAACATTCCACAAGTTTATATTCTTAATTCCCATAACTGCACCTAAGTCATTAACCTTTATAGACTATACTGATGTACTTTGTATAAGAGAAGACTTTGACTGAGCAGCTACCGTAAATCATCGTCACCCTATACAAGCGAATGAGTTTGAAATTAATATCAAAACTACAGAGGTTTAGTTATAGGATACCTTCATATTAAATTGACACCTTCTTACAGCTATCCTACGAAGCAATTAACCTTTAAGTTTACTAATAGATATTTCATACAGGCGGGTCATTGAAACGCGTCCGGCCATGTTATACCCGCTCAGCTAATCTATAAGAAAAATCAACTGCCAGGACAACTCATTCAAAGACATATTCTCCTGTTTTAATTATTGCACAGGTTTTAACAAAAAAAAAAAGTTGGAGGTATCCGAGGTACTTTATTCTACTGAAGTCCTGACATTCATGAAGTACATCGTTTATGTCTATCCCTGTTAAACCTAATCTTATGTCATGCTCCCTCAAAGGGCCTACATTGGGCACATTGAAAAATCTAGTCGTCTTAAGTCGTCTTGGTTGCTTAATTTTGATCCATTGAGTTATAGTAATTCTCCAGATTCTTCCAGTTTCAGACTATAAGACCTTTGAAAGCCTTCGAGAAAGCCACGGCCATTGATGGTCTAATGCCCTCAATTATTTTATTTAGCTCTGCCAATTTTTCGGCACTTTCGTTATGCTTACAGTGTACATACACGACACACCCAACACAATCTGATACGGTTGTAGGAATACAATTCCCTAAGCCTACTCCCTACTATAGCACATGACACTTAAGATTGGCTCCCGGAAATTACGCCAGCAGGAATTACGCCAGATTTTTTTTGGAAAAAATGCCAGTAAATGTGTTTGTTTTCGAATTTGGGAAAAATATCAGAATTTTGTTTGGAGTACACTAAGAGAGCTAGTACAAATAATGTAGCCAATGGGGACCATACGCTGACGTGAAAATGACGTAATAGCAATATACTAATACAAACCACTGTCCCCCTTATTAGGTCAAAATTCAATAAAACAAAACGCTCAATTGAAAACTTTCAAAATACTTTCTTTTAATATTTTTAAGAAGATTCTCTGTGAAGTGCAAAAAAAACGTTTCAAGCTGAACTACAGCCAGGGGCGTAGCGAGGGGGGGCGTGGGGGGGTATCGCACCCCCCCACGATTTTCAAAAGTCGGCAAATCAACGATCAATTTTCAAAAATTAGGTCTTAAGTTTGGATTTCTATTAGGTATGGGTTTTTAAACTTGTAAACCTATACAAAAGTCGGAATTTTAAAAGGTTCCACATGAACTCCTTAAAATCGGTGAAATCTGAAACTGAACTGAAATCCCTAAAATTTAACGAGTTTAGATTCGATTTTTAAAAAGACGGTCGGCATCGGTGAGATTGCCGACTGAAATCCCTAAAATTTAGCGAGTTAAGATTCGATTTTAAAAAAGACGGTCGGCATCGGTGAATTTGCCGACTGAAATCCTTAAAATTTAGCGAGTTTAGATTCGGTTTTAAAAAAGACGGTCGGCATCGGTGAATTTGCCGACTGAAATCCTTAAAATTTAGCGAATTTCGATTCGATTTTAAAAGGACGGTTGGCATTTATAATTTGAGGTTAAATTCGAAGGAATGTGTTATTCGCTAGTTCGCGGTTTATTGATGTGGATTGCGAACTTTAACAATTCGCGACAAACGTGTGTTTGGGCCATCAAAATGTACTAAGAAAATAAGTTTATCAACAAAATTTCGAATTCCAAACTTCTTGCCGCGAACGAAAACACCCTTGGCGCGAATTGTCAAAGTTCATTCGCAATCCACATCATTTAATTAGCGTTCCACAAACTAGCGAATAAAACATTCGTTCGAACTTAACCTCAAACTAGACATTGTAGAAACTGATGGCCGGAATTCGCGAACTTCCGCGACCTATAAAAGTGTTCATGTGAACGGGCTGACAAAACTTGCGAATAGTCGTTCGATCGTAGGTAGTTGGTCGCTCTTATGTGAATGGTCCTTTAGGTATTAGCCCAGAGGAGTTCCTGTTAAGATTGGTCAAAATTGGACAAAAAGGCGTGGCGCCTCCCATACAAAAAACATCTTCTATGGAGTGAAACTCGTTCATGTTAGATATAACTCGATAACCGCTGGGCCGATTTTCATGATTTCTATCCAGTCGGCAAGTTCCTGAAATAAGTCGGCATTTCAATGAAATTCACCCCCCCACGGCTCGAACCCTCGCTACGCCTCTGACTACACCTCACTTCACGTGCAAAATTTGTTCTCCTCTAAGTTCTTGTTTTGTATTGTTATCTGATGTATCTCTGTCAGTTTTTGTTTTCATACCAAATCTTTATTTCACATTTTTTTTTTAGTGGTGTTCGACATTTTTGAACACTTGTTCCCCCTAGAAAACTCTGATTTCGTATTTTTTTAATCTGGTAACCCTAGTCACCTGAGTAGTCCGAGAGAGCGATTAGCAAGAGTTATCTTCTTTTAATCCCAACACTGGTAACATTGCCTGATGAGACAAAGACCTTAACCAGCTCAAAGTTATATCTGTCTATAGTGACATTTTGTTGACTCTGGTGTTAAAAAATTATAAAAAAAATTATTACCCCCTAGAAAACTCACGAAGTCCCCCTTTTCGTATTTTGTAATCTGGTAACCCTACCTTGGCGCAGTAGCGCAGTGGTTAGTGTGCTGGACTGCTGTGCGAGGGATCCCAGGTTCGATCCCCGGAAAACACACAAATTACATCTTAGTGTTTTTTCTACTGCGCCACCTCTCGCGAACGTCTGACAAACATCCGAGAGTATAACTGTCCTGAAAAAGCTTCTCAATTCAGCCGTTCGGAATCGGCATAAAATTGTAGGTCCCTTCCATTCGTTCCAAAAATAGAAACTCACACGAAACGAATGGTTGCGAGAAGCTAGGCCTAGGGTGTCTACCGCCTGTTGCGCCACCTATTTATTTTTTTTTTTTAACCCTACCTATAAAATGTTACTTCATCAGGTTAATGGCACATAAGCACAACGCTCGTCGTTAGTTAAGCTGTCAGTTTATTCAAGGGGCACTGCGAAGAAGCGTGAATGCATCTTTAATAAACTTAAAAATTTGTTCAGGGTGCAAACGTTCCTGCACATAAGTTGGCTTTGAAGCAGACATTCCGTTGAACAAAATCGTTAAGGTCTCATTAGTATCCTTTTTACCTTCTACAAAATTGACGGCGTTCGGCATCACTTAATTAAAAGTAGCAAAGTTTTGTAAATGGAAGAAATAAGAACTTCAGGATCAGGTTTCGTTTTATATCGCAATCGACCAGCAATCCTAATAAGAGGACCTCCGTATTTCTCTTTATTTTCTTCCAATCAGTCGACTAATCCTTAAGTACAGATTCCTGTCATTCTGATGTTTTCATTATACTCGTAATTGACAATTCAATTAGGTGTCCTCAAATTGCTGACCTTTCTTGAAGCACACAGTGTGCCCACTTAACAAATCCAATAACCAACTTCACCTCAACCCAACCCTTAAGTATTTATTCAGCCATTATCAACTGGATAATGTCAGCCAATCTCCCCCTTCCGAATGAAAACATTGCAAAACCGCAATTGGCAAGCGTCCATTAAGCAACCATCGTACCACCACCGGCCGTACCGTTCCACCTTCTAGTCCATTAGGTTTGACAAAGCAGCACTTCTTAGCCAGTTGGCTAGCTTCCCACAAATAAGTCATTTAAATTTTCCAAATGAATTTTCGTGTTTTTTTTATATTTTTTTTTTCCTGAATGATACCCACCAGCCAAACCAACCACATTTAGGACAACGATTAAGGACGAATGAAAACAGATTTCATCGTTTACCTTCTGCTATTTGCGTTTATGCCTTCGTTAAGAGTCAACAACAGAATCTGGGGCCTCTCGATTTCAAGGGAAAATGTGTTCCAAACCATTAAAGGGGTCAAGTTACAGTTCATCCCAGCCCTAGAAGGATGTTTACAAAGCCCGAGTTAAGAGGCTTTATGCAAACTTTCCCGTAATAAGCAGAAACCTAGTTCTTTCCCAGGCAGGAGGAAAAATAAAAACATGTACAACCAGTGAGAGCGTGGGGGGGGGATGCGATGCCTTCAAGTGAAGTAGTTAATCCGAACGAAATCTCGTCTTCACTTTTAATTTAGAATGCTCATCAGGGTGGGTATAGGGTGTGTATCTGCAACGGTGGCGTGGCGAGAGCATGTATTCGTGTGATGCTGTTGACTTGTGTTTAACTGTTATATCACTCATAATACAACACGACCGGCAAACGATGATTTTATCACTGGGCTCATCTAAATAGGTCACTAGACAGCTGAAGCACCCTCGAGTGTGACGAGTGGCTTTGGGGTTTCTTTAAGGGGAATATGAGCACAATTTCTGTATGGTTAACCTTGACAGAGTATGGATATTTCATCTATAGAACTATGATTTAATAAATTGATTCGAGCAGACCGCACATTTACAACAGAAAGGCGCGTAAAGTATCTCCGAGGAGATGAAAATGAAAGAATGCAAACACTTGACACCGGAAAAGTCTTGACAGATTAAGTATCTTTTAGTTTGCTAGTATACGATACGATACGATTGTGTAGATAAATCTTTCGTATTCTGAGGTTTATGGGCAACTTAGGTTTTATTGGACAATTACGTGACAGTTTCTCGATTGGCAGTTGGAGACTAAGTGGATATCTGTTGCAGATGGAAATCGATATCGAATATGACTGTCAAGATACAGATACAAATACAGTTGATATTTTGAGTTAAACTACCACGGCCCTAATTTATAAAAATGTACATGTAATGTAAAAGTCTGACAGGTGACAGTTCATAATGTACTTTCAGTGTCATAACAATTTGGCAATTTTCTAACATTGTCGAAAACTGTCAATGTTCTCATCATAAAAAGCTTTGGTGACAAGAATTTTTCGAAAAATGTATCGACAATTCTTGAGAAGAACAATGAAAACGAACGTACTACATTTTCATTTAAACAAAAAGTCAGATTTAATTCGAAATGGCTAAGAGCTTCCCACATCAATTGCCCACAAACCATTAATGGATGTCAGATGCGGTGGATGCGCCAATAGGGTCATAAGTGTTCTTATTGTTTTTCAACAACAAAATCGACTTGGAATAGGTATAGACGGAACATCTTTTTGCTCATAGGAGAAGATCTGGAGCTTTTTGGGGTGTCTGTCAAATATCGACTTGATATAGTTGGTGTCCCCTCAACAAAGCAAAGGACTTCTGGAACTATAAACCTTGAGGATGAAAACTACTACTTGAGGATGAAAACTGAGTACGCACCGAATTTGAAGCTTTTTTAGTCGAAGTTGATGCAGCCCTCGCCAATGTGTAAACCAACCAGGATCGTTACACCCATACAATGGGAGGGGCTACCGCGGCAGGTATCTGAAAGGTTTCAGCAAATTCCATCCACCTACATAATTTGCGTGTTGGGGCATAGAGATATTCCAGGGAATTTTAAGGCCGATAAACTCGCTAGAATTGGAACAACTCAACCCATAAAGCCGGATGCCGTATAAAGGCATGTTAGGGATACCAATCGCTTCTTGCAAACAAAGATTGAAGCTGCAAATTGTATACTTCTGGAAATATATCCCCAGGAAGTGAGTTCCAAAGTAACAAAAGTAGTTTTGGAAAGAGGAAGAGGATCACAACGACTTGGGTGATCAGACAAACACATACATCAGAAGACTCTTACACTTTAGGTATAAAGAGCTCAAAATGGTTCAACTAGTAGGGAGATCTTATATGATCCGTTTTTTCGTGGTATCACAATAGACCTATGCTGGTCTAGGCGTTTCCCAGCTGGCAGCCACTTTCAACCAACAGAAAAAACTTGGAAGGCCAGGTCATTTTGTTATTAAATAGATCGAACTTGAGGTCTAAGCGGTGTGTCTTTAAATGGGTGTTTGTTCCACCTCTTATCTACCTATATCTATGATATTTAGTTACTGACGGAAAGAATAAGATCGCACGAGCTGCCAAAATGAAGTTTCTACGTTTCATAAATTCCAGGCGGAACTCGCAGAGAAACGGAGCGGTCCATGCTATGCTGGGTTCAGTCACTTTAATCGCATTGTCTGCAATTCGGACGTCCTATGTAATCCGTACGATCAGCCAAGCGTCCTTTAGGCATTCTTAGATGGTAAGATTGGAATTGTTTTTGATGATTACTTTAACTTATCACTTAGCAGAAAGTAAACATGCTCTTCGCTCGACCGCCAACTGATTAAGCTCCAGTTTTTGGTTTGTTTCAATGGTTGTCTAGAGCTCAGAGGTTGATAATTTCATGAACAAGCTATGCCAATTTCTGTGGATCGTTTGCTTTGTAATCAAGACTTAATTGCATAAAAGTATCTTCAAAAGTCCACAGCTTTGTATTCTTTTTTTCGGCTCAGTTTCAGTTTTTCAGTGAAAAAAGTTGAACGCCGATAGTACGGTTAGTCTTTGTATGTCCTACGCCCTCTTAGCTCCACTTAAATCCTCTCCAGAATAAATTGCTTTCACGAAAAAAAAAAAAAAAAATCAAACTAAGTACTACAAGAAAATGCCCAATCCAACAAATGTATCATCGCGGCTATGACAACGACAAAACAAACCAAACAATAAATAAAACGACAACGCCTCACAATCAAAGTATAGTCCCTCTCTCCTCAGAATGACAACTATACAATTGACTTGATTAGCCAGCGCTATATAGTCAACTCTGAGAGGAAGCGCTCACCATGTCCATCAGCAGTGTTTGATTTGCGCCAGTTGGCGCGCGTAGTAGCATCGTCGTATCCCCATCAGTGTGACGATGATGGAAACATTTGCATAATTTCACTTAAATCACACATGTAACTGTCCAATACAATTATTTCACTTTCTCCCATCCGACAGATCCATGACATCGTCATTTTACATTTAAAGTGCTTAATATATCTACTTTTAATTTCAATTTCTTGTCTTCTTCCTCTTGCAGCACAGTGACAGATATGCCATCGCCAATTGCAACAACGATAACAGCGCCTGCATCGGCAACGCACATCAACTTTTACGATGAGCACATGAAATCACCATTGGGCAATCATTTGCATCATCATCACCATCATCAGCAGCAACCGGCACATCACCACCTTCATCATCATCATCACTCACCGTATCAGGATCGACATCCGACACCTCCGCCACCGCCACAGCCGCCATCACCGATGTCTTCCGCAAACCTCTTCCTATCATCCGAGACGGGCAGTCATAATTCGTCACCGGCAAAGTCATCGTCACGTCTTCAATCGACAACCCACTCACATCATCGGGTGACTATCGATGATTCTAAATTACCGCTGTCAGCATCATCGACACATCATCAGCTGGTGACAATCACAACAACAGATCCACCCTCTGGTGGATCATCACAACATCAATTGGCCAACATAACCGATCGACAAACTGGACATTTGGCACTAATGTACCATCATCATCAACTGACCAGTTTTCCAGTGTTGCCAGCGATAAAGCGACCATCACATCGATTAAGTTATATCGAACAGCGCTACCCACCGATTAAAGCGTGAGTAATATTTTATTGCGAACAATATGCATTTATTTTTTATTTTATTGTCATGTTTCTATACTAAACAGATTTTGCAAAAACTCGCGAAACATATTTTTCGACCGTATACTTGTATGTTTGTTTTGTTTAATTGTGTTTTAATGATCGCATGTTGTTCTTCCCTTGGCGAACCGCATCCAAGTCTTCATATCATACAAAACATTTATCGCTTGGGATTCTAAGATGAACTCGGTGGCGGACGAAATCTTGTTCCGGGGGACACTAATTGAACGAAATATGAACAAGCTAGGTTAGGTTAGGTTGAATAGGGTGTTAGTTAATCATAGTGGACTATAGGCACCATATTGGACCTGTTAGGATGCGTTCGGGTAGCTCCTAGTCACTGGTTTTGAAGTGGGTCTCGCCGATGGTTGATATGGGAGGAAAAAGAATTTTAAATGAGAAAAAAACAGTGGAGTTAATTTTCAGGGTCGATTTATTCCTTTTCCAAAAATAGGTCTTACCTCGACGAGAGACGAGAGTTAATATAAGAAGAAGGAAACAATAGTTGGTTGACATTGGAAAAGGTTAACGTTAGCAATCCGGAAGGGACTAAAAGCGCACTCTTACATAAAATATTCGTTAGATTTCAACATATGATCTAGTACAATTCAGTGATGTGCTTTCACATGAACAGGGCCTATCGCTATCCCTGGGGAACCTTAACAGTCAAAAACCTAAACCAATTCTCCCAAGCAATTATTTTCCCTACAAAACCTAAAAATTGTTTAAATTTTGTTAGTGAGCCCAACCTCCTCCAAATTGTCAAAGAAGTACCTTCCAAGGTGTTTCCTCCAGTACCCAGCAATAGCTTGACATTCACAGAGGAGATGAGTAATATCCTCCGCTATATGTAAGTCTTCGCAATACCTGCATGTGTTCGTTTCTGTTAAACCTAGTCTCATGGCGTGCTTCCTTAGAAGACAGTGCCTGGAGAGAATCCCTATTGCCGTCGTTCGTAGCTTAGATCTGCTGAGCTTTAATAATTCTACAGATTTTTTCCGATCTAGCTTAGGCCACAGAGCTTTTGAGCCCTGTGACCTACTATATTTGACCATCTTTGATCTGCCCTATTTTCTCGAGAATTATTCTCTTGGCTATTGGTCTTATGCCTTCAATGGTTTCGAGTTGCGGAAGCTCTGCTCCGTTTTTGGCCAGAACGTCGGCCCTTTCTTTACCCTCAATGTAGCAGTGTCCGGGTACCCAACACAATCAGACTTGGTTCTTCGTGCATAATGCTCCGAGCACGACGCCGCTGATAATTTACCAACATTTAAAGCAAAGTGGGCGCAATTGCCTATTAGTTAGTGTGCTGGACTACCGAGGGAAGGGTCCCAGATTCGTTCACAGTAAAAACCGCAATTACAACTTAATATTTTGTAGGTACACTGCGCCACTTCTCGCAAACTTCTGACAGTAAATCTCCTGTTCGAGTCGTCCATTTATCCAAAAAATAAGCGAGCCGTTGTCCTTGCAATTTATTTAACCAAGGTTCATTTATCATTTTTTATGGTTGGTCTGAAAGTAATTTTAATATCTGATGAAACGAAAAAGCGACAGGAAACGAAGTAAAACTTCGTATGGCACTTTGGGCATTAATTCCGAACTCCAATAAAATGAAAAGGGAGGGGTAAATTGCGTGATGAGGCAGCTCATGCAGTATAAGACAGAAACGAAAATGAGCCATACAAAAAAATCCATCGAAGGAAGTGCCCAACATTTCTGGGCTCAAGATTGCTCCTTAAAAAATTGTTATTCCACGAGCTATGTGGTGGTCTCTGAAGTAGTCCTTTGCCATCCGCAGAAATTTACTCATCCAACCTGAAGATGTTTTCTAGGACGCATCTGACCGATTTCAAAGGTTTGGCTTGAGGTAAGGTTTCTGAGCTGTGTCGAAAGCAATTTTTTGCCAACTCTTTTACTTCCAACTCAGTGTTTTCACCAAATTTTGACAGCAAATATTGTAGGTGCAACAAAATTGCTCATTATGGGTCATAATGCAACCACTTCCGCTGCCTTCAGCATAAAGTTTATCCATTTTAACTCCGTTAGTTTAAAAATACAAAGCATGCAATCTTGCTTGTGGCATGTCTCACCTGACAACATCCAAATCAATTAAATCCCAACACCAATCAAGATAACATCTATATGAGTGCACCAATGTCCAGAATTTAACTAACAATTACTGTCGCCCATCTACTTGTTCCAGGCCTAAGCTTAATTGCCTGCGCCTATTAATCCTGCCCACAGTTAGGGCAGTCGTGCTAGAATTAATCACAGAAACATCAGTGATATCCTTTCAATCGCAATGACATGTCCTAAATGTAAATAGTCCAACCGCACCATAAACAATGCACGTACACCATGAAGGGATACGTGATTTATTCCCTGATTCCCTGTTGCTCTGTTTCTGTTCTGTGCAAGTGCAGCAAAGGGTGAATGCATCCCTGACTTGCAGCAGTAGCAGCTGTGTGGGATTTTGCTGACACTGCCATTGCACAACAAGTGTGCTGGTGTGGTGTGCTGCCGCTGCTGCTGCTGTCGCCTCACCGCGCGCCGCCCGTCCAAAACACAATCGGTTAGTTCATTAAAGTACGCGCGTGCAACAACCCCACATCATTGTCATTCATAGCGTACACTAGCGGTAATGTGGGATGGCAACTCCAGTCTGAGAGGGGGCTGCACAAGTGTCGCAAAGACTGCGTGCACATTTTTCCTTTGTGCGGGCGTGTGTATTTGTTTGTGTTTGCATGATGATTGTAGAATTGCGCCAGCAGGACCGTTAATTACACAACGCGATGTATGTTATTATTTGCGAAAGTTTTTATCCACTCTTCTTTCGTACATATCATCATTCTGCAGCTCCAAGTCCCACTCCCACGCCCACCTTCGCACGAAAATACACTGTCTGTGTTGGGGATGATTCTTAAACACACTTCTGTAGTTGTATAATAATAGATAGCGTGTTTTGTGACTTGTGAGTGGGGGGTGCTGGATGGAACTCAGCAAAAGGAGTTATTGCGAAAAGTTTTACAATAAACTTCATAGAAACTAGAACGAGGGGGAGCTGTAATTCACCCTCAGCCTGAGGGTGATAAATATTTAAGAGTTGCAGTTAGTTTCTTCTTAGATTATGAGGAGCAACTTTGCCGTTATAAGTTGTTACTTTGTACGAGTAATTATGCGGATCTTGTTTGACAATGCATTCGCTTGAGAGTAATTTTAAGAAAAATCCCACAAGTACGTAGGTTGCTTACTTCGAAAAGTGCTTTATGATATATACTGTATATACTGTATATACTGTAATTTGTTGAAGTAGACCTTGTTAGGGATTTATTGTTCATCAAATCATGTCTGGTTTTATGTATAGCCTTGAAGGTGTGCTTTAAATAGTTTCACGGTCCTTCCTGGTTCTTTATCATGTTCACCCACTTATGACATGTTAAGATTGACAGCACTTGAATCAACAGCTAAGTTTGACGCTTTTTATTGTACCCTAACCATCAGGATTATTAGTATGACCACGATTTACACTAATGACAGAATACCCAACAAGATCCTCAGATTAGTATGCAACATGATTTTATCGATTTCAAGGGCGCCTATGGTAACATTTATAATAGAGGCGAGCTATAAATATGTAAGTCAATCTCGTCGGTATGTACAGAATGACGATTTAGTATGTCCTCTCTGCATTACTAAGATCGAACAGACTCTTACCCAGAACTTTGAAGGCAAAAAAGAATTTAGGCGAGGTGAGGCTGATTGAGAAAATTGTGAGAAACTCGTAAGCTAATACGGTCTTTCAAAAGTGAGTACAATTACATACATACTTGCACTTTCCTGATGACATTGACATCATCAGTACAAGTTTACAGCGCCACTGGATCGTTTGCACAGCCCTGCAAGAATAGGTTTAGTTGTAAAAGATGGCAAGACCATAATGCTATCAATAAATGGGGAAGAATGTCACAAATGAACAGCTATAACCTTGAGAGACTTTGTCTACCACGGCTTCGGTATAACTTACTTAAGGCGCTACAGTCCGGGGTGGGCCTGGGCCTCAACCAACAAGCGTTTCCAGCTAGCATGATCTTTGGCCAGTTGTCTCCAGTTTCGCATGCTAAGTTGGTTAAGGTCCCCTTCCACTTGCGTGCGCCACCTGAGTCGCGGTCTTCCTCTACTGCCCCGTCCCTCGGGTGTGGATGTGGATTCGAAGATCTTCCGGGCCGAAGCATTCACGTCCATTCGCTCTACATGACCCATCCACCGCAGTCGTTGGACCTTCACTCTTCTGGCTAGGTCGATGTCGCTGTACAGCCCGTACAGTTCGTCGTTGTATCTCCTCCTCCATTCACCGGGACCGAAAATTACTCGAAGAATTTACCTCCCAAAGCAACCAAGACTGACCTCATGCGCTTTTGATTGAGTCCATGCCATGCCTCTGCACCATAAAGTAGGACTGGGATGATTAAGGTCTTATAAAGGATCACTTTAGTTGCTCCAGAGAGGGCTTTGCTACTCAATTGCTTTCTTAGCCCAAAGAAACAGCGATTGGCAAGAGTTATTCTTCGCTTAATCTCAGCGATGATGTCATTGTCTGAGTTCATAGCGGAGTCTCCGTAGACAAAGTCGTTTACCACCTCAAAGATATATCTGTCTATAGTGACATTCTGTCCAAGACGTCGGTGTTAGGTGTCCTTTCTTGATGACAGCATATACTTTGTCTTGCCTTCATTCGGTTTAATTAGATCATATAGCAATTAGTTGCTCTTGCCAAATAGTTCTTTCTTTGATCTCAGTCATTTTGAATATAAAATTCTTCAAGAGACTTTTGGTCTCTTGCAGGATGCCTGGCTTTGGAGCAAGCGAAGCAACATAGGTTTAGCTAAAACAAACTTTTCGTTGTGCATTTTGTTCTGAAGATCACTCGCAGAATAATAAATTTAGATTGACACTAACGACAGAAGGCCCAACAAGATTTGCAGATTATTATATTACCCCAGCAAGGTGTACAAGTTCAGACTTCTGCTGACATAAGAATTAAGCCATCCTGACTGCATCGTCATAACCACATAAACCAAAACTGAAAATTTTCTACATCTCATTCTACCGAGTTTGTATTGTCTTCTAAAGAAATCGAATCCAGTATTCTCGGTGTTGGTAAATCAAACAGAATTATTTTAAGGTTAGGTTAGGTTCAAGTTGATATTCTGCTTTTCCTTGAGGTCCATGTAGCTTCTGCACATAACATTTGGAGAAAGACGGACGCAGTGTGTTTGGGCAGGGCATGCGGCAACCCTCCCAATGATGAGGTGTCCCGTGATGACATTTAATAATACGCTTATGATATCTTCAGTTTTAAAAGTCTGTTGGTAGGCTTAAGATTCAACTTGGGCTTGGACCAGATCTGTTGTTTGACCAACCGCATGCAAGTGGGTGCAGGTGTAGTTCGACCAACTGCGGTTATGAGCATTTATCGCACTTTGTTTGATTAAAAGTTGGCAAGTAGTGAGTGACTAAGACTACAGTCGAATCGACAGAGTTGTGCCATGCCCAGTGAGTTTTTCGGCCGTGCAATTATTACCTATCATGAAGAGAATTTTGAATTATTTCGCCATCTTGTTATTAAAGCAAGCTGCAAATGGGAGCAGTTTTGGAGTTGAAGGTCACCAATATAATATTGTACCAACCTCAACCACGACATGACAGGCTTTATCGCCACTATTTTCACCTGGAACATGGTACAGTGATTAGGAAGACGAAAGGAGATCTTACAGATCCAGCGCTCCTGTTTCCGTTTTGGACGTACCTGTATAGAAAATAGCTGATTCTTTGCAAGACCCTACGGCCTACATTACTATAGCAGTCTGTCCTCGATTGTATATAGGTTTCGACGTTTTTATGTAACTTTGCTGGGGGGAGGGTGTAATCAGTGTATTTTGGGAAACATTCAAGTTTCCTTAGGATAGACAAGTGACTAGTTTTCCGACTGGTCCACAAAAAAAAATTGTTTTTATGCGAATGGCTGAATTTGCTGCCACTTTGTTTACAATAGATTTTCAGCGGTAGCATATTTAGAGCCAGTTTCAAAGGTTCCGGATAAAGTTTCAGATAGTTAGGCGACACATAACGCTATCTACCAGATAAAAGCTGCTGATATTTTTTTCTGTTTCTTCGTCAAAGTCTCTGATAAACTAACTTGCGGAAAAATTATCAGCCATACTAACTTTGTTTCAATGCACATGTCATTTGTTTTGTCTTTTTTTTTTTTTTTTTTTCTGTTTTCTAATATTTTTTGTTGTTTTAGTTAAGCCAAAAGAAAAAAGCCCTTTGATAAATTAACGGAATAAAAAATGGAAGCAGCAAAAATCCAAAAAAAAAAATTCTAACAGAGAAGCTGGAGCAGGTATCCGGATAATCCGTTTGCGGCTGAGCTATTTTTTTAAACTGGGCTGACCTTCGTCCAGCCCAGAGATATGAAATAGAGAGAAGAGTGATTTGTGGATAGGAGTAGGAGAAGAGGGGGCAGTAGATAAGCTCTCCATCTCCAGGGTTATTGAGCACTCTAATTAATAGTTTTTGGGCAGTTCTTAGTTCGTTGTTCATCAAAACAGCCTGTATGTCATGGGTGACCCTACTGGCGACTAAAGCCGCCGACAGCATACCCTGTTAAATCATTACAACTTAAGCCTCCACGCCAACGTCCAGAAGTGGACGTAACGGCAAGGAGTATCGCCCCTTAGTGGCAGGAAGGTTTAGGAGAAAAGTGAATAAAATATTTCCTTTCATAGTCGGGTTTTTGGTAACCCGGATTCTGAAATCTTCATCTCCGAGTATTTAAAAAAAAAATTGGCCTTGGGCGAAATACTCTGTTCTTACGGGTCTTGAAACTGGCCCTTAGTGTCGTAGAAATTAAGTTATAAATTTTGCAATTCCTAATGAAGAGGACTTGTTCGGTCCCAGGCCACATTTGTTGATCCATTTAGAAAACGTAAAAGGGCATTCCGCAGAAGTGAGGTGTTTTCTTTCTTTCAGTATAAGAAACTACCTTGCACCCTCTCCCTTCTATGAAAAGAAGCAGTAGGTACATTCACCCCTATGTTATGACAACATTCCCTTAAAGTTTGCCAGGTATGGCTTAAAGCCGCTTATTGTCAAAGAATTTTGCGCTATGTAATAAGATGAGTCCGGCTTCGGAACACTCACCTTGTAGAGTCTCAGTTGGCATTGCACCTGTTTGTTAATAGGGAATCCAGTAATATATGGGATTCTGGAAAATATCATATCATGCCTTTTATATTGACTGACTTGCGTTCATCCTTTCGGTAGTGAATCAAATGCGATAGCTTGTGACAAATCACTTTATGTCATCAGCAGATGTGTGTTTTTCGTCATTAACTTTTCTGCGAGTTATGTGATGTCCCACCGTACAAATATGTAGCTAAATTCTGAAGCTTTTACCAACGTTTTAAAGTCATTTTTCATCCACCTTCAACGAACTTCAAAAGCACACGATACATCATTCATATCCCTTTGAAACACACTCGCAGATATATCACTTATTTCATCAAGATTCTTTATGATTCTTATTCGCTAATATAAAGAAAGTAGCATAGTGAAAGTATGCCCCACCACACACCATTACCCATCACTTGCTTTTCTTTGACTCCCATCCTGACGATGCTTTTGCTCATTTTGCGTTTTATCCTTTTTTTGTACGTATAGCGTATACATATTTTATTCTTGTCAAGTTTCTCCAGAAGTGTATCCTCATAATATTTATGTCCTTTTTTTCTCCTTGAATATTTACAGAGCGGATGCACTGGCAACACTGTTCTCTGCACTTTATGGAAAATTATTGGTAGTGATGGGAATTGCTTTTCCAATGGCTGAAGTCATCTCCACGTATATCCCGCCATCGTTCTATGAGGTATGTATCCGATGCGCATTATGTATTTGTATCTGCATTTGAGAGTAGAGCGTAAGTTATAATATTTAAAAGCCGCACCACATCGTCACATAAATAATTCGCTTAAATATACTTTATGGTGGTACATAAAATCCGTATCGTGCGTCTGACGCTCTGAAAGTGTTGAAGTGGAAATGCAAACGAAAGAACGATACAGAAGGACGATCATCAGCGGCATCGCCTTCATCTGCTCGTCCTCCTCATCATCATCATCATCATCGTCAACAACAGCATATATAACGTATATATGAGCAATTAATCGGAACGAAACATGGAAATAACATTTATATGACCGGTTAAGGATATTGGCTGTGAAGGGGCAATTGGTTTGGATTCGGGTGGAATGGTTATCTATATCTATAGAAAGTAATTAAGGGAATTGGCAAACGATAAACTTTTAGTATTGGAAGAGTTTTTCTTCATGTTTTATGACCTATTCTTGATAAATGGCCATCGAATGAACTGTTGCAGACTCATTTTCTTGACGGATTGTATGGTGCCATTAGGACGTGTTGTATTGCAATTGCGAAGGATATATGAAGTGATTGATTGATCCGAAGACAGAAATACAATTTTTATGTCAATCAAAGCTCCGTGAGGGAAATGTAAATGTGCAGTCTTTGCATAAAGTTTCGAACTATGTTGTTATCGCCCTTTTACACCATCCTCTCACCCGACGAAGTTTTGATACAATTCCAGAAATTGTTGGAAAGAAAAAAAGGGAGAACTACACAAATTGACTTGCAAGATTTATTGAATATTTTACTTTTAAGGCTATAGAAAGTGTAATCCGAAAATGCACCAAAAGTGGTTAAGGCGCCTATCCTCATGTGAGTATTTCAGACATCCAGGAGATCGTTTTTAAAAATGAAAAGGCGAATCGGAGTTAAAAATGGGACTTAGTGAAGATCACCATTTGAATACTTATAAAGACTTATTGATCATCCCTGAAATTTGTCAGCATAAAATCCTTTTAGACAGTTTCTCGAATTTTTGAAAGCATGCTTTTATTTTATGGACGACCACTTCATTCGATCCAAATCTTCTACGACCGAGCCATTTCTTCATGTTTGGAGACAGGAAATAGACACAGGGGGCTATATTTGTTGGACGAGGGAGCAATTCGTAATCTAATTAACTTAATTTTGCAATTAAGACTGCGGACTTGTACACCGTTGCATTGTAGCCTGGTAACAGAGAACTTCTGTCCCCGTCAAATTCGATCGTTTCTGCTTCAAAACATCGTCGAATCGATCCAACAGCTCTGCTTCGTTTTACCACTCTCAAGTTAATCGATTTGGAGGATACGGCGGGAATCCCAAAAAAAAACCGTTGTGATGACTTTGACCTTGACCTTCTTCGGCTTCGATTCATCGGGAGTAGTCCACTGTTTCGAATGTCGCTTGGTCTCTGGTGCGTTGCGATGAATTTATGTTTCGTCCACGGTTACGAAAAGGTTCAGAAACTTGTTTGGATCTTAACATCGCCAAACACCTTTGAAAAGTTGTCAAACAAACAAACAAAAACAAACAAGGCACCCATATCCAAATATTTTTGCATAACTAAAATCGCTGATCCATGTGATAAGCGTATAACATCTTCAAGTTCGTGCACTTTCACTTACCAATCCTCCAATTCCGTGGATTTTATCGACCATTCCTGGTATGGCAACCTGAATTGAGTGACCAGAACGTATTGAGTAAACCAGTGGTGGATAGATCCAATCGAAGGTAAATAATCCCATATACTTTTCAAGCTTTCTTAGGTTTGTCTAAATTTTTTCCACTAAAAAAATAGTTTTTTTTTTTTTTTGAGCACTCGAAATTCACTTTTTCTCAATTTTTACGAAAATTCTCTTAAGCTACGATTACACGGCCATTTTTTCTCGTCATTTAAATGACGCTGTGACGGAAAAATTCACGTCACAAAGCCGTCATTTTAATGTCGTTCTGTGTGATCGCCATTTTTGGCATAACATTTTCGGCGTCATTTAAATGACAAGGAAAATGGCGAACCAAATGACATGAATTTTGTGCCATTAAAATGACGGAAAAATGGCCGTGTGATCGCTCTTCAATGACGCCTAAAACAAATGACTAAACTTTTTGGCTGTTGCGTCATTTAAATGGCAGCCTCCAAAAAATGACAAGGCACGAACTTCATGCCCTTGTAAATGACTCGCAGTGTCCGTCATTTGATCAAAATGACGATGATAGTCATTTCGTGTGATCGTCATTTTTTCGCAAATGACCAATGACGAATCGTAGCTTGAATGTTGCTCTAATGCGAAATTTTTTTCCTGACGTCACAGCGTCATTTAAATGACTCGAAAAAATGGCCGTGTAATCATAGCTTTAGGCGTCTGTTTGAAATGGCTGTCACAACAAAACTATTTGACAGATCTGTCTGAAAATTTGAAAGTTGCTTCTTTGGCAAGCAAAAGGTTGAATTTGGGGTGGCAGCGCCATCTGTTTTAAATTTTAGATACTTATTGATCTAGCTAGTAAGTTTCAGACTTAAAACCAACCAAAACAACTTGAATTGAATGGTCAGCAAAGAGAAGAGACGCTTCAATCCCATAAGCACGCATTTCAGATAAAAATTTCAAACTAGACACTGTTGTCGCCAAATTAAGACGTTGAGATGCCATCATTTGAATCTTTTTTAGCAGTTCTTGTCACTGCCAGGACTGCAGATTAGAAAACGATGCTACAGTCAGGAAGGTAACGAAATGGCCGACGTTCTGGCCAAAAATGGAGCATAGCTTCCACCAAATGAATCAATTTAGGGTATAAGGCCGCGGCCAAAAGAATTATTCTGGAAAAAACTAATGATAGGGTAGATCTAAGATGGTCTCTATATAAGAAGGGCACAGGGTACCAAAGGCTCTGTGGCGTAATTTAGATAGAATTGTTAAAATTCAGCAGATCAAAGTTACGAATATCTACAGGGAAGTGATACTCTAAGGGCATTTCTTTCTAATGAAGCTAGCTAGGAGATTAGGTTTAAAAAATACGGACACGTCCAGGTATTGTGAGGACCAACATGTCGCAGAGAATATTACCCATCTTCTCTGTGAATGTGAAGTAATTGATGGTCGGATATAAATTATATAATTCGCCTTTAGTTATATGGATGTAATTTCATTTGTTTGAAACAAAAAGCTCATCAGCAAATTAGAATACAAAAGACACAATATTGCGTTTGCTAAACCTAATCCGAATCAATGTCTGTATACGAAGTAGAGAAATCCTTATCCTTTAGAATATAATTTCCGTGTGTAACCTCAAGGAGGCTCTCACAAACTACAATTAGTATCCCCACAATATCAAACCGAAAGCCAAATTTAGTACTCACTGTCTACCTGGATCCAATTGAAACACAAAAACCATATTCCAACTCCTCCCTCAACCCCCAGGCAGATAGATATCCTTAAATCCAGTTTATAATGAAAATTTACTAAATTTCCAATTTCCAACCCCACACAAAGTGGAAAGCGGTCGGTCATCCTCATCATACACACAAATGCGTTTGCACATATATCGGTGTATCTAACCAGCTTCTGTGCATGCCCTGGCGCCGGAAATTAATCACTTGGAATCAATTTTAATCTCAGACAGTCCCATAGTCAAATTATCTCACTCCATTGCGACTGGTCCCGGGATCCACCTTCTATTAACCAGCAACCACCTGCGCCCACCCTACACATACCTACTTTCGTCAAAATAGGGTGTGTTCGCGTCAGTAAATCATGTGCATATACCCTGGTGTGCATAGACAGTTTATTACACCGTAGGGATTCCGGTGCGCGTTGTCCTTGCAGACTGCAGACAAATTTCGTTTCTCCAAAGCATTCTGGGTACCTTTAGACGTTTTATAGTAAAGGACAGAGTCTGGGTCGTTCGACTGGATATAACACTTTCACTTGCTTCGGGTTTATTGATGTGTGGTACACGGTGGTGTTGGCACACCGTTGGATATTTACCGTCTTCCTTTGCTCCCTGTTGGGTTGGCAGAATTTTGCATCAAGTTTGTTTGTTGCTGGTTTTCTTTTTCGCTATCCTAACCTCACTTTGTGTTTTCAGGTTTTGGCTTAACATCATATCGTTGTTTTAGGTTCACTGAGATGCATTTTTTATTTAACTTTTTTTTTCATTTGCTGACGTTTTTTCTCTACTTGTATCTTTTCAGGTGTTCTATCTGTATCTGTATATTGGCAGCATGTTGTTTTTGTTCTTTATGTACGCCACATTGCTCTGGGGTCGACCGAAAATTCCATTAAGCATAGGTGAGTTAAGTTAGTTATAACAATAAACTACGGCCCAACGGATATGGGAGTGTGTGCATTTTTTTTTTTTGTTTCCCTATTTGCATTTTAGTGCCAGCGACATGGGTGTAATTGCATTTTATGCTATAGTGTTGTACTAGAGGCGAAATTTCAAAAACCATACGTAAAATGGCGCAGAGTGCGTTTTTGCTTCTAAATAAGTTTATCCCGGTTGTAGCGTCGACTCACCGGCCGCCCGCAGTATGGGGAGCAATGTACTCTCGTGGGGTTTGACGACAAAAATTTTCGAAACTTGGATGGTGTTGGTATTTGACAAGGTGAATTTGATTTTGAGGTTTATTGAGGCAATTTGGCTGCCGACCGCAACTGGAAAATTTGGCATCACTTGCAAAGTGCTCCTTCAAATGACTGCATGAACTCCCCGAATTGTTTGCAATCGAATAAATGGGTAAAAGGATTTTAAATGTTTTAGGAATTTTTTGGGGTGGGCCTTGGGAAAACGCAGGCAAGTGCTCCATCCGTGACTTATATGGATGTCATGTAAAATAAGAAAACACTTTTATTTCCGCTGATTTACAAAAGAATTTTTATTTCTCAAAAAAGTTACGTATACGCCTGAGTGTCTATACATTATGCAGATAGACTATGTAGTGGAACGAGTCTTTTGACATACATACACTAAAATGTGAATAATGAGTCTTTGGTCTTCATTTCGAAGTACAAATGCATTAAGAAATGGTATTTTTTGGTACCACAGCTAAGCAGTTTTAACCAAGACTATTGGAAACAATTTTGTGTTGTGATTATCTTTAAAAGATTAATTATAGTTATTGAACGAAATATTACCACAGGGACTGTTTGCAGAATAGACGTAGGTGACCAAGCTTTCAAACCAGTCTTTACACTGGGCCCACTTTTTTTCCAGCAAGCTTAAACAAATTATTATGCAAGGTTCAGGGGCGTAGCGAGGGTACGAGCCTTGGGGGGGTGTGACTTTCATTCAAATGCCGAATATTTCACAGCAAATATCCCGGGCCAATACCTAAGTTAACCTGTAAATTTGAAATTTCAATCGATTCGGTGGTCTTCGGAATTTCGCAATAACATATTCCTTCGAATTTAACCTCAAACCTCGTCGATTTGCCGACTCTTGAAAAGCCCCCCTCCCCGTCGCTACGCCCCTGGCAAGTTTATATGTTCGAAATCGAGCCAATCACGTAAATCTCTTAGTGTAGTGGTGGAAACACTTTGATATAATTTATTTCTCTTTGGTCGGTAGCAAAGTACCTATTACTGCCCCCATCGGAGCTTGAACCTGCACAGGTCAGGTTTAATCAAAACAGCATTCCCACCTACAGAATACCTTGATCTGTGATCATGCTCCAACTTTTCTACGAACCCTTTCCATTATTGTTTGTTTGCTTTAATAGTAAGTTTTCGAGAACCCAAGTGCCCAAGAAAGTCTTCTTCATCTCTTTGATGGCTTCTTAATTGAGCTCCACAGGAAGAAATATGAATTCATGTCAGAAATCCTATCGCCCCAGCAGCCTCATGTCTTTCATTCATAGGAATAGATGGATAATGGCAATGCTTAATGAAAGAGTAATTCATACACGCATTGATGATGATGTGGACTGAACTCTCGGCGTTAAAAACTAGAGGGTGTCGTTAGGGGGGGGGGCGTCCTTTCGCAACTCTTATAGGCTCTAGTCATTGACGATCTACTTTAATCCCTATCAAATATTTAAATCAAGGGACCGATGCCAGTGGATATGCCGGCGAAGACACGACGTAGCAATCGTTGTCAGTGGTAAATTGAAAAGCACGGTTTCGGAAAGACTACAAAATGCACTATAGGTATTAGGTATAGTGAGTGAGAGAGTGGATCTAGCATTTATGGAGAATCGCCTCAAGCGTACTATTCAGTCAGCCCTGAAAAAAATTCTTCCATATTCCAGGATGAAGTCATTGACTTGACATTAACCATTGCAGCCAAGCAGCTCTCAAAGCTGTCGACTCATCTGTCATAAAATCGATGTAGGACCTGGAAACATACATGACCATCAACCAACTTGCAAAGTCATTCTATACTGGATTCCAGCTTATAGAGGCTTTGCTGGCAATGAAACAGCTGACTCACTGGCCAAAGTCGAGCCACTTAACGGACCTGAACTCTTCTGTGGTGTCAGTAAAAAATATTTCAGAAATCACAGAGCTTGGCTCAAATTGAATCCAATGAAGTCCAGCTTAAAACACCTTGGCGAGGAAACTTCAGCAAATCGTGCTGGCATACCCCCTGAGAAGATCCTTGTGTATCTGGATGTCTTCGGAGTATAAAATATAAAAATATGGCTTAAGGACCTCATCGGAGAAGCCACAATAGCCTCCCTTTAAAGAGACCGCAGTCCAAGACCCCATTAAGGCTCTCCCGACTTATAATCCAATCTAAGCCACGCAGTTCTTTTCTTACTTTCGACTGAAGACTTCAGTGAATAGGCTCAAAACAAATTGCCTCCATTTTAAAGGGCTTTGTTAACACAAGTTTCTATTTAGAGTGACAAAAATTTAAAAGTGACCAACAAGGTGTTAGCCTTGGAACTACTTAACTGGAGATAATCTTTACTCTTTCGCAAGAGCTTGTGGGGCGTACTGCCAAGTCGATTTGGGGATCTTGTCGACTAATATTGCACCTATTTCTTCCTGCGCTACCTCTCGTGAATGTCTGCGAAACATCCGAGAGTATAAATGTCATGCAAATCTCCTCTCAATTCAGCCGTTCGGACTCGGCATAAAATTGTAGATCCCTTCCTTTCGTCCCAAAAAATAAATAAAATTCACACAAACTAATGGCTTTGAGAAGCTATACGCCTAGGGGGTCCTGTTGCGCCATCTATTTACTTATTTATTTTATTAAATGTTGCTCCTTAAATACGTTACTATAATTCTTTTCCATCCCAGTGCCACAGTTGAACCACAACTCATGCATTTTTATTTATGCATGCACTTTATGCGAAAGCCCTACCGCCACACACTCTGCATGCCGTTCGATCTACCGCAAAAGCACTTAAAAAATAATTTAATTCTAAATATTTTCTCCTTCTCTTCCCTCCCCCCATTTCGCAGGATCTCCAACGAAATCTTCCTCGTCGAAGAAACGCAACTCAACTAGTGCCTCATCAGAGAGCATGGACGAATCAGATACAGAAAGTAGCAACTCAACAAATAGCAAGCCGATTCCAAGTACGATACCATCAGCGCGTAGGCCATCGCTGTTGGCTCCATTGGGACGGCAACATCACTACGGAAGTTTCTACTTAAGAATGGGCGCTGTGGGTAAGTAAATATACTGCATAGTTGCAGTACCAGTGATCCCTTCCATTACACATATATGCAAATGCATGAACTTCCTTGTCAACTTTGCTTTAGTCGCGCCTCTGTTTCCTTCTCCTTCTCTGTATAGGTGATAATCAAAAGAAGATTATTTATTCCATCAACCTACCAGACCACCCCCTCTGAGTTGTGAATAATTATGAATATGAGGCCGGGACCGGTTGCGGAAATTTTCACGTTAAGTGAACTTTGTTCCTTAAAAGAACTTTGAATCCACGGAACCTGTGTACACGTGACTGAGTCTTGCACAAGGGTGTTCCGACGAACGAATAGTTTAAGAATAAGGACAAGGATTGTGTGCTAATGAGTTTCTTCCATAGTTGCAGAGTTGTTGTCAAAGTCTTGCTATGGTAATGCGCCCTTAGTTGCATACTCTCTCTAGGTTGACAAATTAGGTGTTCTACGATGTGATTATCAACTTGAACTCCATTATAGCGCCCACCCACTTCTGGGCGAACAGAAAAAAAAAAAGAATAAAAATTTAAAAATAAGGAAGTTAGTCGAGAGTTCTTAACGCTACTTCTGCTCAGTGGCACTGTTTCCTTTTTTCATTTTTATCGCGGTATTATAATTGAATTAAGACTGTGAGTCTTCTTTTAAGCATCAGTGGAAAGGGAAATTGGTTTTCTTTTCTTTTTGGACGAGATAGCGGGAATACGAAGAAGGAAACGAAATGTAAATTTGTTGCGGAAAGCAGCTCCTTTGGGAGTCGTGTGGTAATTAATTATGTTTCCGCTTTCATACTTGGGCCAAGTTTTATGATTTATGAAATCAAAAGCAAAAGAGAGAGGGCGTCACATTGGTAACTTTTTTTTTTTTTTTGGTTAAAAGTTTCAAAGATTAAGTTTCAAAATGAACACTTCGAATTAATAGCTTCGCGAGAAAGTTGTTAAATAAGAAATAACGATATGGAGGACAAATTATAATGGCTTTGAGTTGAGATGCAGTTTATACAATTCAGGTCTTGGATACTTTTTAGAACTTACTTTGTATAGGTTTTAACAAACTACCTGTGACTGAATACAAGGAGTACAATATTATGTGCATTTTAAATATTTACCGACAGTGACTTTAGTTTTGTATTCAGAACGTCAAAAATGGTAAATTTTCCAATAACCGACTTTAGATTGTCAATTTGGCAGCTGATTTTAATTTGGTTCTAAAATGTTCCAATTCCAATATGTATAGGAAAGTGATGTTTGTTATATTAGTACAAAGCAACAAGTAGACGGTGTGTCAATTGGGCTAAATAATTATCCTCGGATAATTTTTTAACACTTATAAACTTCACCAAACTCCAATCTTTAAACAGAGATTTATCGAATTTTACGCTATTACCTAATATTATTTGAAATTTACAGCCTTATTTATAAACTTTATACAATCTCTATAATAGCTCTAAACGCAATAGTGAGGCGGCATAGTAAAAAAATTGTGCACTTTGTGATGAAAGCATGAAATTTTTACCATGGAGGACACATTATATGAAAATGATTTTAAGATATTGGGGCACTTCAGATTGCGCCCTAAAGGGGTAAAAGGGGGGGACATTTTTATTTTTCATCCGATTAACTTCAAACTTGGTTTATGTACTCTCTATGAGAAATAAAGAAAACTAATTTCTCCGATTTTGGAAATTCAATTCTTAAAGGGATAAAAAGGGGGTCGAAGTTTGTATGGGACCATTTTTATTTTTCATCCGATTGACTTCAAACTCGGTTTGTGTACTCTCTATGAGAAATAAAGAGAACGTATTTCTCCGATTTTGGAAATTCAACTCTTAAAGGGGTAAAAAGGGGTCAAAGTTTAAATTCAAATATACATAGGTATACATTTTAATGTATTGTGGTATAAAATATGTTGAGACAGGGGCGGACTAAGAAGCAGTGGCACCCGGGGCTGTAAAGCAAGCTTACACCCCTTAAACATTTTAAGAAAAAACATGAACAAACATTGACCCCCATTTTACCCCTTTAAGGGTTGAATTTCCAAAATCGAAGAAAATATTTTTCTTTATTTTTCATAGAGAGTACACAAACCGAGTTTGCAGTCAATCCGATGAAAAATAAAAATGGTCCCATACAAACTTCGACCCCCTTTTTACCCCTTTAAGAGTTGAATTTCCAAAATCGGAGAAATTCGTTTTCTTTATTTCTCATAGAGAGTACATAAACCGAGTTTGAAGTTAATCGGATGAAAAATAAAAATTTTCCCATACAAACTTTGTCCCCTTTTACCCCTTTAGGGCGCAATCTGAAGTGCCCCAATATCTTAAAATCATTTTCATATAATGTGTCCTCCATGGTAAAAATTACATGCTTTCATCACAAAGTGCACAATTGTTATACAATTTTATACTATGCCGCCTCACTACAAGAATATACAGTTTGTCAAGGAATTGTTTTTACAAAGGAAAACAACTGGTAATTTAGACAGTTTCTTCATAAGACAAAAGAGCTTCTTTGATATTTTACTTAATTTTGTTTAATAAATTTCTTTTTATTAATATATCTACTAACGAACAGTAACAAAAAATACTACATTATGAAAGTAATAAAAAATACACAAAAATGAACTTGTCAAGAAATTCGTAAAAAAATTCGTGACAGACTGTATATAAGATTTTTGAGTTTAGAGCTATTATAGAGATTGTATAAAGTTTATAAATAAGGCTGTTAGTGTTTAATTTCCTCTTCAACATTCTAGGAAAACTCAAGTAAAATAAAGCGTAAACAATAGCCTATATGATAATTTATAATTTTACTACCTACGGACGAACGAATATTCGCGAGTTTTGACAGTCCGTTCACCTGGACACTTTTCGTTTCGGGAATTTCAGCCATCAGTAAGTTTTTACAAGCAATTTATAATTTGAGGTTAAGTTCGAACGAATGTTTTATTCGCTAGTTTGTGGAACGCGCTTTAATGATGTGGACTGCGAATAAACTTTGATAATTCGCGCTAAGGGGATTTTCCTTCTCGGCAAAAAGTTTGAAATTCGAAATTTCCACCAGGAATAATTAAATGTGCAATTTTCTGTTCATAAATGCATCAAAAGTGGTTTGTTCGCATTTCTTCAATTCGTTCGTCCGCTCTCATGTGAATGATCCTTAACTGATTGACTCACTGACAGATCATCAAAATTGTGAAGCACTTATCTATTGCGAAAACGCTTCAACGTTCTTTGTGAAATCTAATAAAATGTTAAAAAAAAATTGGTAGGCTTACTTGGCAAGTTTTTCGTTTATAACTTCTTTATAATTATTTAATATAATAAGATAAGAATTTAAAAAAAATTTACATACTAATGAACCTACAAATATTTTTTTACAGTGAAACTTTCTAACCAAAAATTTGGCCTACATTTAGATCTCATTACTTTTCGTGGCGTACTAGTTACACCCTTTTTTTGTTCTGTAAGGGAATTTTTTGGCTCTTCTTTACATTTATGTTTTTGGTGTGATCGTAATGTCATTTTTGACACAATCGATATGGGTCAATATTTCAAAACATTAATATTTTGGACCTCGAAATTGACATTTACTAAAATAATCAGATTTAACATTTTTTTGGTTACTCTGTATTTAAGAAACATTATTAAATATTTTAAGCCAATGGGCCACCAAATTTTGTTAATTTTAAATAATTTTTTTCACGGGAATGACAGAACTAACATGGAAATGACAAAATCCTATCTTGGTAACGACGTGACATTTTCGGTTTTTTTATTTACACTTTTGCGAGGAGCCATGATAAGCACAGATGACCTTTATATCAATTTGAAATAAAAAGTGAAAATATTTGAAAATTTTTTGCAATATGATTGATTGAGCATGTCATTTCCGTGCCCATATTGTCATTACCGTGTATGCCACGGGAACCATGGAAATGACGACATGGAAATGACATCGAAAGGTATTTCTCTAAAATAAAACCGAACTTTACTGAATATTTTCCTAAAAACGCATACAATTAATTAAGTACATAAAAAAGGCATGCATTGGAAAAAATATTTGATTTAATTATTACATTATTACATTCAAAAACACTAACCACGGTAATGACAACTTTGGATAACGAAAACATGAAACGCCTTAACCACATGAAAGAAAAATTACTTCTGATATATATATGGGCTTATTGCGAAATGTTCCAAAAACAATCAATATGTCCCGTTATTAATGTGAATTCCGCCGCCTAGTTTGCGGCCGTTAATTTAATTTTTTTTAATATTTACTTTATGTCACGAGAATGACAATTTTTTGGGGACAATCATTAAATACCTTCCACGTAATTTTTTAAATTTCCTTAAAACAAATTGACTGGGCCCCAGTCCTCATTGTCCTTTCTTCTTCAAGGCTTCATCAATAAAAATTGCAAACCGGCTTACATTTTACAAATAAAATACATTTGTTGAATGAAGGTACAACTTAGGACATGCCATGGTAATGACATTTTGGGTGTTTAAGTTAAAATTTCGGCATTACTATGCATTTTTATTTTAATTATTTTATGTGTACATGTTAAAAGAGTTTCTGCAGAAGCGTGTCTCAGTCGAATATTTAAAATAATTAATGTTTTTTAGCCTATAAGTACCTGACCGCAAAATATTAATATTTTGAAATATTGACCCATATAGCATTTCAATCGTATTTAAAGCAATAGTAGTCTGGAGTTTTTATCGGAGTTAAGGCATAAAACCCGAACATTATCCGGGCAAACGAATCTTATCTAAATTTGGGTTTGGGTTTTGTTAAGCCTATAGGAATAGAAAAAAAAAACACGAGTAATAATTAATAAGTAATATTTTAAGTAATAATATTAGGTGGTTGGAAAAATGACAGATGTGTAATTCTGGCTGGCCTGGGCAGGGCGCTTTAGTGGTTAAGGGGTCCCAAAGTTCCAATTATTATAGTGTCAACGTTGACTCTTTGCGTGATGTATCGCAATTGAAAAACATATTATGTAGTGTAATAGCCAAAGCGATTGAGCGGTCGCAAACCCCCGGAACATGTCTGCTTCGTGCTCTCCTGTACACTTCTTTTGAAACTTCTGCTGTACATTCAATACAATACATTTTAGTTCAATAAAAAATATTGAGAACATTTGAGCCGTTAAGGTTTATTTCATTATTTTAAAGAGATTTTGTGATAGGCGAATATACAGTCCACGAAGCAAGGCCGGTTGGATAATGCGAAAAAGACAAACGCGCTTTAGCTTCGACTGCAATATGGTTATAATCTGGATTTGGACTTCGCTTCGACCTCGCTCTTGGCATTCGTAAAAGGAAACGTTATGTTTTTCCTTTCTTTGGAGTCTTACAGATGTGAAAAAAATAATATAAAAAATAAAATGAGAGAAATTTAATTTCAAAGCGTCCTCATAACTGATGGATTGTCTTGCGACGGCCTTAGAGAAGCGCCACGACCTGACCCACAGTTTGGGAACCCCTAGATACTATTTTTGACAGGATTTCTGGTCAAAACTTTTTATTTTATCTTTTGACCGGATATGATATGACATCAAATTCAAAAAAATGTATAAATCCTCGAGATTCGGCAAGGAAGGTTGTGTAAATGAAGTTTGCAATGATGTCTTTGCAGACTTTATTTATTTTTTTAAAAATACATATAATAATCAATATTTTTGGCAGAAAATGCGTTACTCAAAAAAATGTATAACAACACTATCTACTACTAATTTCTGATCTCTCACAAACTCACATGCAACAAATTCATAACATCTTGTTCGTTTATTTAATTTCAGCTTTCGGAATCGGTAGCATGATCTATTCAGGACTTGAATTTGGACAATATTTTGAATTGGAACGCGATACTAAATGTCACAATGTTCTGCTGGCTCTGACGCCCGCCACACGAATGGCTTTCATTTTCATACAGATGTATTTTATTTTTCTGAACAACGAGGTATACATGTGTGTCCAACAACCAAACTCAACTAACACGTTAACATTCTTTGCAGCAAATAAAAGTCTACCGGTACAAGATCATTGCACGCTTTGGTCTCATGCACATGATCGGAACGAATCTGGCTGTCTGGCTAAATGTACTCATCCAAGAAACGAAGCATGAAATTTTGACTTTCTACAATCCAGAGAATAGGACTCTAAGGATATCACATCGACTGGGTGAGTTTTTGTGATATTTATGCCAAGAGATCAAACTGATTCTGATATTTTGTTTTCCCTCTAGGACATCGAGTACAAAACCTCGATCCAATGGCCCACATTCGAGTTCCTCGTGGATTGAAGGGTCCCTACCAAATATTCGAATGCCGTCGTACAAACATACTCGGGACGTTAGTTCAAGACGCATCGCCCTTCCTCTTTCCGTGCACCATTGAGTACTCGCTGATCTGCGCCGCCATTCTGTACGTGATGTGGCGTAGTATATCGCGGCCACAAACTCCGCCAGCTCTTCGGCCAGAAACCGTCAACTCACCCGGCAAACGATCGCCACACCATTATTCAGTGGACTGCGCACGCGCTCACAAGGGACTCTTTGTTGGCATTCTTATTCTAGTCCTCACAATCATCTCTCTGATACTCTTCTTTGTGCTGATATCTCGTCCGGATTATGTCAGTCTCGCCGTAACCGAGGTGACGATCTGTGAACTGCTCATCTATGGAACAGCGACAATCGCGACCTTAGTCGGAATGATTCAGATCAGGCACTTGCAATACGATGCAGCACGAAGTTTCCAATTGGATGACATCCTTTTGGTAGGCGCACAAACTGGCTCTTTCCTCTATAACATTTTCACAGTGATCGCAGGACATTTCACCCTCCGACGCGACACGATCCTTGTACTGATCAACGCCTTAGCGTCGATCGTTCAAACAGCATGCCAAACTATGTTCATCTTAGACGCCAGTCGTCGTCAAGCAGTCAGTCCGGAACACATCCGAAAGAAACCAGGCCGGGAAATCGTAACCTTTATGTTGGTTGTAAACCTGGCTATGTGGGCGATCAGTACGCTGGAGAAATCACGCGCCGAATCACATCCCATCCAGCTGAACTTCTACGGCCTCTGGGCATGGACGATAATCACACACGTCTCGATGCCATTAGCGATCTTCTATCGCTTTCACAGCACGGTCTGCCTTTGTGAAATCTGGAAGAGGGCGTACAAACTCAAGCCGACTTACATGTGAGAATGTGCCAAGGGGCGCTGTTATTGTTACTCTGATTTAGATTATCGTGAAGAATTTGTTTTGTCGCGCAGCGAGCAGGCGGATCCTTATTCAGTTTTCGTTATTTCGGATCCCAACTAAGTTCGAAAATGTTAAGTTAGGTATGAGTTGTTGTTCTTTCTGTTTTATTAGAAATGTCTTAATGACAAGTTCTACTTAGTATTAAGTTTTTTGTTTTTTTGTTTGAATTTCTTAATTTTGTCGTTAAAAAAGCAGTCCCCCCTAAGACAAAAAAAAAACTTTTGGAAAAACCACTTGATGACCAATTTTTTTTCATCAACCAATCAATACAATAAAAGTACATTTTAGATGAAAACATATCCTTAAGACATTAAATAAAGAACCCTTCAAATAAATAATGTAAATACACTCGAAGCCAACACTACCCTCACAAAATAGCTCTGAAGATAAAAGTTTTTCGAACTTTTAAGAGTCTTCCACTGATGATTTAATTATTTTTTTCCTGGAATTTTAATAACTTTTTCGGATCAAATTACTCAACAATTACCCACCAAAAGCCACGAGGTTAAAACAGAATAATAAACTTGCATACTATTTTTGTATCATAACTCTTATATACAAAGATTAAACAAAAAAAAAATACAGTAGTAATTTTTCACACGTAGATAGTAGTTTTAAAAATGTCCCTAAAATAAAATAAAAAAAATCTTAAATATTGGAGTTGTAACTGAAATATTTTCAATCATATTTAAACGAACAACATTTTTTAAATGTAGAATTTGTCATGATTTGAGATTGCAATGAGATGTTTTGTTTAAAATTATAAAATAAAATGTTTAATAGCCGGTTTTACAGTGCAAGTTTAAACTCCGTTTAACCAGATATCAAGTTTAAACCGACGTTTAAGACGAAAAGGTGTATTACAGTGCTAGTTTAAACTTAATCGAGAGTTTAAACCGAGTTTAACTTAACCGGCCAGGGATGGGGGTTTAAACTGAGTTTATTTTCCGAAATTTCATAGTACGATCTCCCTGCTGGTTTATGACAAAGCAACATTGCATCATTGTTGTTTTTATGCAACCAATTAGTTCGCAAGTGCAAGCCTTTATCTTTGATTTTACTCCACTGTTTCTAGAAATGCTTGTATATCGTCTAATACAATTGGGCGGTGTAGCATAACCGATTCCAGCCGGTACTCGTCAACATTGAGGCGTAATCAAAAATTACAACACAAAATTCGCCATTTCTATTTCATAAGTGCAACGACCTAATGTCACTTTATGCAGGCTTCCGAAACCGTCGCGTCGCAAACAATATTGGCTTTAGCGATAAATGCATAATGCGCGGTGTCAGCAAGCTTAGCTACGTGTTGACCATCCGAAAACATTCATCACAAGTGAGACCATTGACGCGGCTATCGAAGCTGCCCTCGCCAATACCATTGATTACAATTTCTCTAATTATCTTCGAAGTAATTTGTATCGTGGACGTACCACCGTACCTGGTGGCGCTCCAAAGTCGAAACAACCACAGGCAGAGCTGTTGGAAGCTGCAAATTAGTTTAGAAGTGCACATACACACAACACAAGGCATTGTCGACTTAGTTCGTGTTCATCATTTATACAAAAAATGCATTTCTAGCTTAAATCAACAGTTTAACAAATATAACACTAACGATAGGTGATGAGCTATTTCCCGGCTAAGTTGCACGGCCTTTTTGGCATCCCTCCCAGTCCGGCGAGCGTGGCAGTTAGTTTGGCTTGAATTGGTCCTAGGTTGATCATGTTACCACTTCGCTCTTCCCGATTTCTACTTATCGGCATGAGGTCCTATAGAAATCCAACCTCTATACCCATGGTGATATCGACAGGTTCTCTGGACTGTCGTCAGGGTCGACGCAGGGTAACACATCTGGCAACTAAATGGTAACAGTCAGAACACGTAATATGGTGAACGATCTTTATGTTCTCTTACCTGAATATGCCACTTTTTTAAATTGCCAAATTGACACAATGAATAAAACTGATGGAAATTTCAAATACACATGAATTCTACGTTTACAGTGGCGTACAAAATAGGCTAGAAAAGTTAAACGGAAGTTTAACTAAACGTTCGTTCAAATTCCACTGTAATACGCTCACAGTTTAAGTACATGGTTTAAACTTGCTTGTGAGTTTAACTAAACCTGAGTTTAAACTCGCACTGTAAAACCGGCTATAAGTCATATTTGAATCGATTAAATTTAGTGGGCAAATTAAGTAGTCATTTTAAATGCCTGTAGGCTTTATTTAAATTTTACCAGTGATGAATAATAGTTTTTGTTTGGACCCGTGAGTGACTTTGACTGTTCAGAACCGTACGCAAATGTGAGAATTTTCAAAAATTCCAATCAATTTTGATCAATTACATAGTCCTTGTTGTTGATTACCCTCTGATGGAGAGAAGGAAAAATGATAGCGCATTTAAGTTGATAGGGAAGAGAGTGAGGTGTCAATGCGCGTTTTTCTTGAACCTTTATAAAGAGTGGGCCAAATACAAGTTTCTTTTTGAAAATGCTATAAAATGAACAAAATTAAATTGTTTCCATGTATTATGGCTTTATTAGTAAGAGCAAACATTCCCATTAATTATGGAACACAACGTCGGTCAAGTGGCTGCCTCGGATGGCTTCGCAGTAGCGCATTCTGTCACTCCAATTTTCCAAGACCTTATTGATGGTTTCGGACTTTAGCTCACGGATTGCTTGGATGATATTGGCCTTAAGTGCTTGAATCGTTTTCGGATTGTTGGCATAACATCGGTCCTTTACGGTCCCACAAAAAACAGTCCAAAGGGGTAAAATCGCAGCTCCGTGGCGGCCAATTGACATCGCCAAGACGGGTGATAACACCATTTGGGAATTTGGTGCACAAAAGAACGATTGTGGCATGGTGCCTCGTCAGAAAAGATGATTTTTCGCGTTGTCTAATTCAAACTGCTCTAAGGCCCAAACTGCGAAGCGTCTTCAATTGCTGAGTCAATCGGACCTTGTAAGCGAATAATCCGAGATCTTTGTGCAGAATTCTCCTCAGGCTAGTGCGTGAAATGTTGAGCTGTTGAGATCGATGGCGAGTTGATGTTCGTGAATTGAGTCTCACTCTCGGTTACAGCAGCCACATTCTCATCTGTGCACACCGTACGACGACGGGGACCATGAGTGTTGTCCACTAGCATACCAGCCTCACGAACTCTTTGCACAAACTTGCGTACAGCAGGCGCTTCATTTGGGTGGGTGTTTCTTTTCAAAAACAGACTGTTTGGGCTACACAGACAGTTTTTTTATATGGAGTTTGGCATGCCGCTAGTCATCTAGCGGTCAATGGAACGCGGCCATTGACACAAGCCTTCTGATTCCTCAATGTCAGCTTCCTTCAAACGGGAGCACTGCGATTTTGACTCGTTAAACTCATCTCGGTTTTTTTTTTGAATATCAAAATAGAGTTCTGTTCTATTGTTTTACACGAAGTGCGTGCTACCTCGATTGCTTGGGGTTGGCGCCCATCGCGGAAAGTCGATAAATCATATGAAAAGTCAAGTGGGCTGTCATATGCAAAAGAATGGATCGGATTGATTACAAGTCATTTGATAAAAATTGGGAAAAGGGTCTGAGAGAGAACTGAGCCCTGCGGTACACCAGTATTTATTTGAAAGGGGGTACAATCTGTGAATATTTCACGAACTTACGAATTTGTATTTACAATAATTATTATTTGACAATTTTGTTAAAAAAAGAGACAATTATTTTTAAATCAAATTTGTAATTTTTCTACAGATTTTCTGGAAAAATACTTGTAAATAGTACAAATTTGTAAGTTGATGAAATAGGCCACTGATCTGTATTATGTCCTTGCATACAAAATTCTGAATCCATTCTTAAAAGTTACTGAGAACACCAAAAGTCTCGAGCGACACTCTATCAAATGCCTTGGAAATATCAAGTGCTACTGCTCTGCATTCACCATGTAGGTTTTAATGTTTTTCCATTTATTGGTCCATGATTAAATGGGTTTCGTTCAAGAAATGTTATTCATACCATCCGTCAAATACGAATTAGTACCTACTTTTATGCATACTTATACTCAACTGTTGTTAAATCGACATTTCTGGGCCATGAAGTGGAAGCTTAAAATAAAGTAGAAGCGTCCACGTAGGCACTCTCAAATAAAAAGATTGCTCGTACTTGATGTCAAATAATAAACCACAACTAATGGTCGCGTTCGATTTAATTCTTGAATAGTTGACGCAACAGCTCAATAGAGGCATCCTAGCTTCTCGCAACCATTGTTTCTGAGAGCGTTCATTTCTTGGGTCGAATGGAAGCGAAGCAACCTACAAATTTTATGAATATTCGTTCTGTCTCAAATCAAATCACAACTCAAACTCAATCTTATAGTAATTTGCGGTCGTAATATTTTTCACGAAAATAGCTACAATCATTATTAGTTAACATTGACTACCATTTTGATTTACATCTCATTGAATCTCATAAAAAAACAACAAAACTTCCAAAAAATTAGATCTAAAATAATTAAAATTAAAAAAAAAAAAACTCCCGAATAGACTGATAGAGTGTTCATTTCTTATATAAACAAAATAACTACCTACTCGTAATCATAAACAATCAAACAAAATTTTCCTCATCCTAAACGATCATTCATTGCATTCTCCTACTGTCTTATAAAGTTTTATTTTTCTTTCTATTTTTTTTACTATAAATCAACAGAAAAACCAAAATCAAAATAACATTTTGCTCTGCTTGCTGAATTGTTTAAAAAATATATAAAAAAATATTATTTGTGATAATTTTGACATGCTTATATAAACATACATAAACAATTTGTCAACTGTACACATTTTCATAATTTCGCAACTAAAAACCAAACTAACTATAATTATAAAAACGAAAATATATATAGATTAAGAAAACGAGAAACAAAACAATTCCATATACACTTGATATTAAACAAAACAAAAAAAAATATATATATATAAATGTATAATCAAAATAAAAATAAAATGTCGTATCTATAAGAAACATAAGATATAAATATTATAAACCAATTGAATTCGCATTGCCATTTTATTCAAATTTAAATTAAGAACAAATTCCAATGATACATTATTTAAACAGTGATACAATTCAAAAGCAAAACAAAAAAAACATATTGCCAAATATTTTAAACTAAAACTTTGTTTTATTTCTTTCAGAATAATTAAAACAAATTAAATCTCTCCAATAGATTTGATATAATATGTTAAATTAAAATGTCACATTTATGATAAAGTAATTAAAAGAAAAAAAATTAAGATTAAAAAGAAAAGAAATTCTAATAGCCAATAAGTTTTACAGTGAAATATTTTATTTATTTATCTTGTTACTTCAAAGTATTTTATATTATAATGTGTAATTTAAAAATTTAAATTCTATTATTGCTATATATGAATAAAATTAGTTGCTTGGTAAAGAAAATATACAAATGATAATATTATTCGATTGATATAAATGATAACGACTTATTTTAAATGTTTTTGTAATTTATTTATTTCTTTTTTTTCGAAAGCAATACTATTAATTTTAAAAGTAAACAAAATGTATGAACAAAGTAGAGACATTTTATTTCTACAATGTATAATGGTATTTGATGAAAATATATAAGAAAAAAAAAAACAAAACTATAAATAAAGTAAAAATTCAGAAATAAAAACAATCAAACAAAAGTGTTTTTTTTTTTATTATGGAAAAACATTACTAAAGCGACCTTTAGAAAAAGGTCAGAGGACTCTAGACCTACCTTCTCACTCAACCACTCCTCTCCTTTTAAGTTTTATTTTTAGGACGAGTGACGAATACAATTTTATGCCAATTACGAACGGCGCGAAGAGGGCAGTTATATTCTTGGATGTTTGTCGGACATTCGTGAGAAAAGAATTCTAGGATGTAGGTAATTTGTATGTTTTCCGGGGATTGAGCCTGATATCCCTCGCTCAGTGCTCACCTAAAGTACAGTCGGTCTTGACAATTTGTTACCAACTATGCCATTAGTTTTGTTGGGACCGTTTTCAGGCAAAAATTAAAAATGGGAAAAATATTTAGCAGAAAAAACGTTCATGCCCGAATATGGTCGAAAATTTGGTTGAGATATGTTCTGTCATCACAATGTCCAGCAGTTTAATTTCGTGCCATGCAGTTTTGCAGAAAATGGTCTGGAATCCTGGTAAACTGATGTATTGTGCTCATTACGAAGTTTTAGGACTTGTGGATGAACAAAATTACTTGTAGAGTTAATTTGAAAAACGTCTGCTCTCCAAAAACATTTATTATCAAAACGCAGCATCGTTAAATAGAAAACCTTTTTTTAAATAAACAAACAAAAAAAAAAAACAAGTTGTTTGTGATATTTAAAATGTGAAATTCTATTTGAATGGCAAACATAAATTTGATGCCGTATATTTTCGATGGTTAGACTCTTCTCCACGAATGGCTCGATCAATTTTATTTTCAAATGCATAATGCCACCGTACAAAAACGTCGACAAAATAGCTGATTACACGATTAATTAACTTAGTGCTCTAAAGATCAATTGTTGGAAGGATTATTATGCTACGAAGCGACATCTTGCTGGAACCAGATATCACTCAAGTTAATTTCCTTAGTTTCTGGCCAAACAGAATTGGTTATCATTTTAGGTTAGGTTGCACCATACTTAAACACTGAGCTGACCATAGGTATTTATTTAAGGCGATATAACTCTTTATACTAGATCCTAGACACCTAGACCTAGATGACTGATTCTGATCAGGTGGGATTTCTCTGTACAGTTCGTATAGATTTCGCTGTTACATCTATTTCTCCAAATCCCGTCAACGTAAAAGTCATCAAAAATCAGTTTAATACATTTTGCTTTCACAACGACCAATTATATCTTCAGCCGCCTCCCAAAGTTCGGGCTGAAGAATGTCTGCAGGTCAGCTAGTATGTTCATAACTTTTTTCCTCATCCACGACTAACCCAATTACGCTTTTATTCCAATACATATTTGCAAATAAGCCAGTGGAAGCTCGCTGAGTCCTTAGAGCTTAGATGTCAATGTCATTAGAGTACTTGAGAAACATTGTGCCTCTGATGTTTGCTTGTAAGTTTCGCAAATAATTTCTTAAGTATGATGTTACATGACATCGCATCACCTTGTCTTGGCTAAATACTTTTTTTGACATCAAAGGTCTCGATGATATTATTTCCCAACTTAATGGAGCAGCGAGTGTTCTCCATTGTCATTCTGCACAACCTTGGATGGCAAAACCTTGGATGGCATGGCTGTATATAGGTCATCTCTATATAAATCCAGTCATATGCGTCCTTTAAATCGATAAAGAAATGTTGGCATTCGATCTGAACTCTTTGGGTTTTCTCCAAAATCTGCCCTATCGTAAATTTTTGGTCTTTTGTGGACTTACCTGCCTAAAACCGATCTGGTAGGGGCCATTCAGTCCATTCCCAAATGGTTTTAGGTGTTCACATTGTACGGCAGACAGGATCTCCGACGCTTTGTAGGCGAGTTGCTTTGCTGCGTATTTTTGTCGGCATTCTTCTTCAAATCAAGGATTTCTTTAACCTGAAACACAACACATCAGTTGCGACATCTTTTATGGCCTCTTGGAATCAATACCATTGGCCTTCAGAACCGGGCTGACGATGGCAACATCTTCTCAATAGGTGGAGAGATACGCGATCGACAAAAGTTCTGACAGTTTGTTTCGACTGCTGTCGTTCATCGTCAAATGCGTTTAACTTTAGCGGCTTCTTTGCTACATTAATGTGGTTTTCCATTGGGACAAAAAATCAATCTTTTTTTTGATCCCGATCACTTTTCATGTTCCATTGGGCAAAAAAATCAGTATTTTTTTTTTTTTTGATTCGGAACACTTTTTGCAGATCTCTATATTTTTTTCAAGATTTTCACATACCTAATCTTACATAAATATTTGAATTTGAATTTTTTTTCAAAACGAAATTACTAAAACCCTCTTGAAAAGCAATTATTCGTAAATATGAACATGGACTTAATTTTGGAGCAATTGCTATCATCTTGGTCATATTATTCTTCTTCCTCGTCATCTGTGGATTTCGATTGCCTTGCCTTAGTCTGCCGCGTAGAAAATATGCACATTTAGGGGCTTATTCCCAAATGCGCGGCGCATCGCTTTTCATGGCGGATTCGTATTTTTGTATTTCGATTTCCAAAAGCGATTCGATCCATTCAAAGGCGATAGCTATTTAGGTGACGGATTGCTGGCGGATTTACTGCGGATAAAAAATAAACTATATTCTTGTGACGGGAAAAAGCTGTCAAATTTTTGGGAAAATAAATGGAAAGTTGGAAGTCTAATTGAAAAAAACTGGAAAGCACAGTTCGCATTTGAGAATAAGCAAAAGCGAAGACCGACCGTCGATCGAAGTATCGCTTTCAATACGATCCGCCGCGCATTTGGGAATAACCCCCCAGTGCTTATTTGGATGCGCTCAATATATTGCTTTGTTCTTTGTTTTTTATACTTGCGCTTATATGCGGGTAAACAATAGTCTACCGTGGTACCCTGTAGGTGTAGCTACAACGGGGAGATAAAATATACCTACACAATTGATGGACACTTCCAACGACTGGACTGTGCAAAATGACAATAAATAATATATAACAATCTAATCAGTAGCATTTCTAGGCAATCTAGTCCAGACAAAGACAACTTACTAGATTAGTATTTTGTTTTAAAAAAACGAAATGGCCGATTTTGACTGTTCAGGAAAACATTGGGTGCAACGAACACCCCGCTAAGCTGCCCATTTTAACATCAACAAACAAACGTCAGCGAGCGAACAACGATCGCTCATTCACCCAGCTGATCCACATAGAAGTCAGCTATCATTATCAACCAACAGACTACAGAGTCAGCATAACTGGGGACGGCGCGGTCGGCGCGGCGACTGCTATTATAACACATTGCTGATTTACCATAGGGTTCAGCATTTGTAGTTTATATAGATTAGTAAGCATTTTCATTGTAATTAATTATAAGTGTAAAAGAGGCATTTGGCCCACCAATAAATTTTCAATTTTCTTTGATCCATCATAAAGTTCAAGTGCTTGAACTCATAATTCCACAAGGTTAATGCGCTTGATTATAATTCCTGATCATCGCATCATCGCATCAGCGGGCTCCCGACGCGTTAAGAGTCTCTCTCTCCCTGATACACTGCAGCCTTCCATCCTCTGCAATGGCTTGTTCTTTAAAATGTAGGCGTTGGTTCGGTCTTCCTTGTCTTCGGTCTTCCTTGTCTTTGGGCTGGGGATTGGAAGATCCTCTCAGCTGGAGCATTATTGTCCATTCATTCGATGTGCCGAGCCAAAGTTGCCGACGTATTTTGGCTTTTTGGGCTACATCCACATCTTGGTACAGCTCATTGAGCTCGCGGTTATATCCTCTCCTCCATTCGCCCACCTCGCACACATGACCAAAAATCCGCCGAAGTAGGTATTTTTCTCTCGAAGGAGCCCAGTATGATCTCTCCCTTCTTGCTTATAGTCCACCATGCGCGCCATAAAGCAGAACTGGCAGGATAAGGATTTTGTAGAGCATACCTTTCGTATTTCGAGTTATAGGTTAGGGGCCTTAAACCCAATTGTTTTGCCAAATCGAAGTAGCAGCGGTTTCCTAGGGTAATTCTCCGCCGGATCTTCACTAGGGTGTCATTCGTGTTGCTATCAATAGTGACGTTTTATCCTAGGGCTAGCGGATGCTTGTTTGTTTGTTGATAAATCGTTCATCATCAAAATAATGCTCCGTTAGAACTTTTCACTCGTATGATGGTAACGTGTCGCGCAACAGTCCGGAATCTGGCAATCAAAATGCGTTCACCACACCGATGTATTGTCGGAGCGTGCAGTCCTACTCCATATGGTCCACTTTGGACTGTTACTGAATTCAATGTGAAATAGCAATCTGAATAAAAATGAAAGCAAATCTCTGTTCATTTACAATGTACAAAAAAAGCTCAATGGTCCTTATTTGTATTTCCCTCCTTTTTTGCATTAAAACAGAAACTATAATAATGGCATTCATCCATGGATATGTGCGCTGTCTCCACCTGCGGGTTCAATGTTTCTCAAAGTGTTATCTAAAGTGTGGGTCAGTCGTATCCTTAGGTGTTTGCACACAACCAAGTAAAAGCATATTTTTTCCATCAAAAATGTACACACACCGGCCTACGGTATCTATGAATTATTTCTATGTCTAGAAAATATACCACAGGGAAGTCAAATAAAATAGGGAATTTAAGGCAAGTGCATACAAGTATTACTTACAAAGTCCTTATGGCAATCCTTGCCCTCGATTCGTAAGTATTCTCATCGAAAAAATTCCTTTAAAATAAAGCAAAACGAATTAAAGAAGAGTATCAACCCACCCAACCACCCTTATCCGACCCGACTCCAATTAGTCAAAAATGTTTTTCTTTCTGTATAGCTATAGATAAATCGAAAAAAAAAACGCGGGCAAAAAGTGCGCAAAAAAAACTGCAAAAAAGGATACAAGTAGCATCGCAAACCCTATATACGAGTATGTATGTACGTCCACCCTAATGCCACTATTTATGTGCATTAATAATGTTGTTGTACTCCAGTGAATGCGAAAATCCTGTTTTCATTTCTCATACATTTTTTCCTGTTCTTCCTACTTTTTTGTGAGCTTTTTGCTTTTTCCGCGCAGAAACAAACAAAAAAAAACCAAGGAAAATTCGAAAAACAGAGTCCAGAAAGGACAACGAACAGAAAATGGAAAATGTTATCCCAGTTTTCAGATGGGAAAAATTCTCTACACCGTTTTGTGTGTGCGAAAAATGGGCTACTGGGTGGTGATGGGTGTTGATGCTGGTTGAAATCAAAATGGAAGGATATGTGGGGGCATACATAATGAGCATAGGATACACACATTTCGATGATAAGAGGCAACTATTATCATTGTGTATCCCTATCCCTACCTAGGGTGTGAGATCTGAGATGTATTTTTGTGGATCCCAAGTGAAAAGGACACCAACACGGGCAGTTGTCTCACTGGTGTTCCCCTTTTTTTTGAAAGAACTTCCCCATGCATAGCTGAAAATCGCTTCGTCCTTTTCCAAACATTTCAGTGCATCTATACCCCTACGGTGGGTAGTGTTGCTCCCTTTTGCTTTGTTTTGATATAGGGAAGCGCATGGGCAATATTACACGGTTTCGGGCAGGTAGGTTACTCTACTCGATGCTGTTGCGTATACAGAAAGTTGTGCTGTGCATTTTAATACAAAATCAATGGTGGGGGTGCTGTAAGTGAACTCCTTATGAAAATGCAATTGGAGTGGTGGTATGCCATTAAGTGGCGGAAAATAGTTAAAGCAATCGAAATCCTATTGCAACTTTGAAGGAAGTTTTGTAATTTTTGAAACAAGCCTTGATTTTTAAGGGTCCGCTTGTAGTACAACTTGTAGTACACAAGTGCTTACATGTATAAATATTACCTTTGAAGATTATCCATTCAAGCGGATAGTTGCTTCTCAAATAAATCGATGTTCTGAAATGCTGGTTATTCGTGACTAGCACCCTTTTGATGCAGAGCCATCTTAACTCTCAGACCAAAAGGATATATTTTATTTACAAAGGACATTTACTAGCGCCAGTATATATACAGTGAGCGATGAGAGAACTGCGAAATGTCCTTCACCAGGAAGGGCAGCATTCGCCTATAGACATGCCACAAACCAATATCCACATTCATTTTGTGGATTTAAAAGAAAAACTTCCTCGAAACGGTTATACGGTTAGTGGCGAGAATCATCCAATTCCTAAGGAAATTTTGGATTTCGGATAAACGAATAACGTAGTCCTTTTCATTATGCAATTCAACCTTATTCTTCCAGACTTGAACCATTTATTTCGAAACGCGGAATTGTGACTGAAGGCATTGAATAACTACAAATAGAAACGGCACCGAAGCAAACATCCGCTACGCGGTCCATACGTCGCTGTGATCGCTTGTGCGGGTTTGTGAAATGGATCTGGGCATAATCTGGGATTGAATATTGGATAAAAACGAAAACAAGAAAATGTATAATATCCCAACAAAAATATCCCTCTAAGGAATGCTGGATGGGTAATTTTTTGTTGTAAACCAGTTTGAGGTAGTGCCGTCAGTATAAAATTCTTTCTGAAATGACGTAACAGGGTAGGGAACTGGTTTGGTTTGGAAGACAATTGCAATGTGTAGGATTTATGAGTTTAAGAGAGGGAGGGCGATGCAAGGGGTGATCAGTTGGGAAGGATAAATTGAATAATAATGAGTTTGGCTTTCTTGCTGACATTACACAAGATTTTAAGATACATATATGCATAAATGTATGTTAGAGTCTCACTATTTTGCCTATATTTTTGTCAAATATGCATCGACTTAAATGATTCTTTTTGTAATTAACTCAAAAATATTATATCTATCAATCCACCAAATCGATTGAGTTCAAATTTCTAGGCAATCTTAGGTATTGGCCCGAGAATGCTCCTGTGTAGATTGGTTAAAATTGTCCCAAAGGTTAAAAAAAGCGCTATTCTGATAACGTTATATGCTGATAGACCAAAATATAGGTATCTGTGCAATAAAATTCCTAGGCACGAGCAATGCCTGCCGGGTACAGTAATTGTTAATCTTTCCAATAACCACTAATAATCATTTCGATAAAACCACTAGCGAATAGGTATACAATCCTGCGATTTGTGGACCCCGTCTGTTTTTTAGTCCCGAAAATATCGTTATTTATAACTACATATTACATAGATACATTCCTTAAAGTGCTAGGTTTAATTTCATATAGTAGCCCCGTGATGGTCTTGCTTGCTTTATTTGGGGTTAACCGCCAGATGCCGTCCTTTCTGGTCTGGAGATAATTATGAGCAATTCGCATTCCTTGAGTTCGCTCAATAACCCTCTGTAAGGAGATAGAGGGTAATTGTAGGAAATTCCGAACCAGCTATTTAGTATACCTGGTATGATTGTTTTGTGCGCCAATGTTAAAGTCGTTAACAAATTCTCTTACATATCTTATTTCTATTCGATTTTCGTTTTTCCTCACTTTCGTGTGATCGTTGATCAGTGGTTAGAAAACAGACTTAGATTATCCGTTTTGGGCTGTGCGTTAATAATTAAGTTATTTTAAAATAAACACCAGACTACTTAATTTCGTATAGCAAGAATCTAATCTGAACTGCAATGTTTCTAAATATTCCTAAACAAATGAACTCGAACTGTCAGCGTACAAACCGCATAGGTACCTAATTTATGCACAGTTTGAAACAAACTACTACATATAGGTACAAACAAATCGTCTAGAATGCACCTACCTACCAACAAACACACAGAAAGACAGACACAATTGCGAGACTCACTTTTTGAGCTCGAATATCATCTTAATATCATAATTAATAGATCCTACTCGCACATAAGCTACATAACATTATGCTGCGATTTACGCCCACCACCCCAGAGCAACAACAGAAAATGATTGGCTTAGTATTGATTTGCCGTTATTTTTCGTATATCTCTTGAATGAGTAAGCCGATTACAATGAGATAATGGAACCTAAATGGTGCTCATTGTTAAGGCCTAAATCTTCCAAAAAGATCCATACCAATCGGGTTAGTAGTTCTTACGTGATAGTGGAACACACATTTCAAAATTTACAAGATTTTTCTACACCTACCATGCACCTCACATGCTAACCCACCCCATAACTTTCAAATCATTATAGCCCGCCCTTGACACCTAAGGCTGGGTTAGCCACCCACACCTTGACACCTAAGTCCAAAAGCCACCACAATGACACCACTGCTGCACATATATCGAAGAAATACAAAATATGTATTGTAAAGCATCCGATCTGTGATTTCATATATCCCCTTTCCACATTTTATTTTCTTAAATATCAATTTAAATCATCATTACACTTGTCATGCTAAAAGTACCACACCCCACACACCACCACTATATGCGAAAAGTATATAACCGATCTTTTATTTCATATACCTTCTTTCCACATTGTTATTCTCATAAAATCCCAATCAGTCTCCTCATGCTAAAAAATACCCTTTGCCTACAATACCAACCACCACTAACTACCTATATGCGAAAAATACATACCCGATCATTGATTTCATTATCCTTTGCATATTCCACTTCCACTCCACAACCAATTATGCAATCGGTGGAGAATAAAATACAACAAAAATAATTGTTGTTTCTCTTTCATTTGCATGTTGTCAATGAGACGAATAAAAAAAGAAGAAGGTGCATAGTCTGTCATGAAATAAACATGGGAATATTTTGGGAAATTAATTTTACTTAATGCACGAACCTAGAAAAAGGTGGTATATGCATATACTAACTTAATACAAATTTCCTCCGCAATGAAGGTCCGTATGTCGCTTCAAAATGAGCTGTGTCCACTTCTATTTGTAGTTATTCAATGCTGAAGGTTTATCTTTTCGCCACCACCGAAATAAAATGGCAACCATCTTTGATTTCTCCATAGAATGTTAGAGACATCTATTGGGCGCGAGTGAATTTGCCAAGTAAAATGGTTTAAATTCAAATTACGTTATTGTTTACAATAGATGTAATTCCAAAAAAGCGAAAGATTCGAATTCATCCCACTCTGAACCACAAGAGCTTGCGCTAATATTGGAACCAGTTGGAACCAACGCGAATTTGTCGACTCTGTTTGATATAGATACTCGTAGACGTAGTCTCTCAGTCCAATTTTCCACAACTTGATAGGTATGTGGGCGCAGTGGCTCAGTGGTTAGTGTGCTGGACTACTGTGCGAGGGGTCCCAGATTCAATCCCCGGGAAAGCACAAATTACATCTTGAAGTTTCTTCCACTGCGCCACCTAACGCGAACGTCTGACAAACATCCGAGAGTATAATTGTCATGAAAAAGTTGCTCAATACAGCCGTTCGGACTCTGCATAAAATTGTAGGTCCCTTCCATTCGTCCCAAAAATGAAAACTCACACAAGACGAATTTCTGTCAGTAGCTAGGCCTAGTGTGCCTAACGCGCCAACTATTTATTTATTTATAATTAAAAGTTAGGTGTATACATGGTTAAAAGTAGTAAATTTGTTAATTCTAAGAAATTACAATTTTGTTTTGTTTTTTATCAATAGCAGCTAATTTTGAGCTTGGCTACATGTTCATGACTATCATGAATGTCGTGTGCGTGGCTACACACAAAAACAAGGAGCTATGGAAATAAAGGGCAGATAAGGGAATCGTGAAATCAAAAACAAAAACCAAATCCAAATCCACGAAGCTCTCTTTACCTCTTATAACTCATTCTGACCGAGTTAAGTTAGTACTTATTTTCGTTCCCTTCTCCAAGTCTGTCGCATTTTTATTTCTCAACCATTTCTGATTCTGCCCGAGCTGCCTCACCGCATGCTAACCCCTCCGGACACCCGTCGCTTTTTCGTTTCATCGAAGTAGGAACTGCTTACTGGCCAACGAGTCAAAAGAAGTCTCACTTCCTTATAGACTGAATGGTCAAATATTCGTACCACATCGTTTTTAGCAGACAACACCGAATTTTCGTTTGTAAATTGAATTTTGTTTCTAACTTCCAGGCATATCACTACCTTGGAGTGTCGAATGATAGAAAACTCTATCCATCTCTTCACTGATGGTTCAAAATTGCGAATAGTGTCGATGGACGTATCTTCTCCGAAAGTCTTAGTCGGCCTAAAAGAAGTCCTGTCTTGGCTTAATATTAATCCAATATAATGACCGGATATCACTGATTTTTACTGATAGCCATGTTGCTAATCACCAGGAAACTTATTGCATGTCCTAATAGTTCGCGGTCTAAACTAAACTCACTAAAACAACAAGCAGTAATTTCACTGGCTCTTCATTTCAACCTTTAATGCAAGAAAACGGATAGACAGCATCAATATCAAAAGAAAAAAAACGGATATTTTAGCTTAAATGCTTACTGTATATCCTGCATTACATGGAGACGCAATCTAACCCGAACGTGCAATCATGATGACAGATGTAAAATTTCACCCACAAAGTAATGCAACGGGTCCTTAAAGAGATGGATTCTAAAAAGGCAATAGGACCCATTCCAGCCAAATAAATACTCAAAAAATTTTGCCCAGAACTTGCATATATAAATGTAAGCTGCGTATCCCCAGAAGACATATCCTTCGTATAAGAAAACTGCTCGCATTTAACCCCAAAAACTGCCGTCCACCAGCCTTGCTCTCTATGTTATAAATGCAAAAGGCAATAAATATCGCAATAATCATAATCGACCGGCATGAATTTCGCAGTCGGCGTTCCACTGCAGACCTTTTCAGCTATGTAGGTAACTGCCTTATGGATACAGGCAATCAAACAACATGCCGAATCCAGAGCCATAGCCTTGGATATCTCAAAGACTTTTGATCGGCTTTGGCATAGATCAGTACTAAGCAAATTATCCTCCTATGGATTACCTAGATGGAACTCTTTCAAGTTGTAGTAGGTTTATTATGAGATACGTTTGCTGTAGACACATGCCTGGCCTTGTGTGTATTTAATGTGCAGATCACCACTATTTAAAAGAAAAGATTGAATGGCCGACCAACCATCTCAAGAAATCCAAGCACCTTCTTGGAGTCACTGTAAATTCAGGAATAACATGGCAGTACCACTTATTCAATATCGCTAGATCTACGTCCTCAAAATTAAGTTTATTTTTAAGAAAAAAGTAATACCTCAGTCCGAAGCAACTCCTCATTCTCTAGAAAGCACAGGTTTAACCAGACCTCGAATATTTCTCCCTTACATGGAGCTCGGACCAAAAACATTCACTTAACCTACTTGACAGCGACGAATATTTATTTAAATTAAAGAGTCCCTACTATTCTATACGTACTTACTAGGTGGCAGTGGTTCACTGGAACTCAACGAAACTATTCCTTGAACCGCAACTAATGAGCCCCATACATGACAGACAAATAATGAACATCACCTATCCATACGCTTAACAGCCACTAGGACACTATTTCAAAACTCCTTTGGCTACAGGATAAGCAAACTTTGGAATAAGCTTCCAGGAGACAAATGTCCAGAGGACTACAACTTACAACAATTTAAGTGTAGAACTAAAACCTTTCCCAAGGCGTTGCGTTGGTGAAAAATTTCATTCGCCTAGGTCGATTCGTTCGCTCGCTATCGTGTTTTCAGAGAGACAGACGGATATAGCTAAATCGATTCAGACTATAATACTCCGGTGACTCTTGTGGCCTAGGCAATGAGTTCAAAAACATCCACATCTTCATACAGCTAAAACTTCGTGGATAAATCTTCTTATCCATTCACCCTCTTCGAATACAGGACCAAAGTTTAGTCGAAAAACTTTTTTTTCAAAAGAGTCCAGTGTCAGCTCAACTGTTTCTGCCAGTTTCTGCTTATTGTGCAGTGCAGCCATAACTGCCAGAACTCAAATTGTATATGTCGCCCTACCGTAGGATTAAGTGGCTCAATAGTAGACCCTGGAGTCACCATACTATGGGAGTTAGATGCTAAAGTGAAGTAGTTTATGCTCTCAGGAGTTATTTCTATACAACGCCTTTCCTGAAACAATCCACCTTGCTTTACTCATATCATGTGCCTGATAAATTTGTGAACACTTACCTGTGAGCACCATCCATTTGAAGATCCATTTATGTCCCATTGTAAATGTTGGCTGTACATTGTCCTTCTCCTGTCTTCAATAAGACCTATCGCTGATGATAGCGATGGCACTGAAGCTGACTGCGACTATACCCAAAAACATTCAAAAGAACACATGTACTATGTGTCGCCATCGCCAATCTTCTGAAACTCAAAACCTGTGGAAGAACAATAACAACCGCCAGCATCTGATGGAAACATTTTTTTTTTTTGTTATTTTTTATTTAAGAACAAAACTTAAAATCGAATTCTTTGCGTAAACAAAATTAGGGAAGTTTAAAAAAAATTGCTTTATCGTTCCCAGTAATTCATGACATTGCGATGGGAACAGCAAGAAACAAAAAACAAAAGCTGGATCGCGCTGTTTGTACCATGTGTCTAAAGGTAAAAAAGTTTGTTGGCCAGCTCCTCGCCGCTGGATCGTCGCACGCTCTGTCCAATGAGATATGCCATCTTGTGGGCGTATTGGCAACAGGCTGGCACTCGCACAGTTCCCGGCCAGTTGTAGTACATGAAGCACAGCTTGTAGCTCAGCCGCTGCAGGATATCCGGTGAGAAGTCAGAATCGTCGCGCACTACAATATAGTGAGTGGGGCTGACTGTGCCCTGTCGCACCATCTGCGAGACCAAGAAGAAGTCGTAGAGATAGCGTTGGGTTACTGTGTTGTCGAGCACGGTGCCCGGCATTGGGTTGGAGAGTTCACCTCGATCAATCTTGAACATCCTCGTGTTGATGCGCTTCTGGACGACGACGAATGTAATTTTTGTCGAATAGTTTTCAAAGCCCTTGCTGCAGGCCGCCTCAAACTGTGGAATCTCATAGTTGGCGACCAGGTCTAGTTGGCCATAGCCGACGCCATCGCGAAAGATGATGATTTTATCCGGCAGGCAGTTGTTCTCCTTCTCGTAGGCTTTGAGGGCGGCTATCAGCGAGACGCAGAGGCCGTTGACTATCTCTTCGCGTTTAGTCTGCACTACTGCTTTGCTGTACCAGCGTGTGTACTTGGAGTTAATTGAGGCGACAAAAGCGGCGACCGAGTTGCCCTTGTTGGTGGCATCGTGATATGAATCAATTCCGCAGATCATGACATTCTTCAGCGGGATGTTTACGCTCCAGAGGGTGCCGCCCAGCTTGCAGTTCATTTGGAGAGCAATCTTCTGGACTATAGAACGATTCTTACCATCGTTGGCCAGCGTCCGGGCGTTGATCACCTGCGATGGAATTGGCATCTCGGCACAGCAAATCTTCTTAATGGCAGCGTAGCGATCGTCGCGGCTGGTTGGGCAAATGCAGACCACAATTTGGACGCCCTGACGGATGTTTTCCCGAAGAACGCTGACGTAGGACTCGATGCGGTCGTTCTGGAGGGGAATAACTGTTGGCCGCTGAACGTTGATGCCCATGGGACGGGAATTCCTTTCCATGCAATCCATGAAGGCCTTGGCAGCTCGGCCATCATTCTGGCAGTGAATCAGTATCCAATTGCGTAAGTGAACCACGTCAATGAGCTCGTTGTTTGTAGCATATTTGTTAAAATCAGCCTGTGGACCAGCGGATACTTTGTTCTTGGCGAATATTATCTGCTGCTCTTCGAACTGGCGAGCAATTACCTCTTGCGGAACCATCGCTAGCTGAAGGCCCCAAGCCTCTAGGATTTGTCGAGCCGCGGGAGTTTCGTTGACGTTCTTGCTGAACTTCTCCAAGGCGTGAGCTCGTTGATTTGGTGAGACACGAGTTACTGCCGCAATCTCACGCATAATCTTAAAATCACTGCGAAGGTCATCGCGCAGTCCCGTCAGGTAGCACAACTCCGGAATGAGGCAGAAAATGATCTCCTCGGGTTGAGGCTGATTCGACACACGCTGCTTTTTGATGCTGATTAGCAGTGGCTGCCCTTTATCTTTAATTTGGATATTGTGGTGGACACGATAGTACTCATAGTAGCTAATCTCAGAGGTTTTTGTTTTGAATGTGGACATGGGATTTGTATCGAAGGAGATGTCGTCGATGCGGTAGGTGTTGTTGTTGTATCTAGTCAGTACAACGGAGCCGAGAAGGGCCTTTTTGGCGTTCTCCTGATACTTGCTGGCGCCCGCCTGATAGGCCTGCTTCAGTGTGTCCAGCACGGTTGTCTGGTTGAGCAAACGATGAGATACATCGCAACACAACATAAGGCCGCCTTCGTACTCATCGACTGCAGTTACATAACCGGGCCACACCTCGAGTTTGTGCTGTGGAATTAGCTTTGGACAGGACGGATCGTACTGTTTGCGTTCAAAGCGCACGTAGTTGAGGGTGTGCATAATTCGGTCAAAAAGAATGTTGTACATATTGATGCAATCCTTCAGGGCCTTCCTGCGCTTGTACAAAATGCGTATCTCAATTTCAGAGTTGTCAGCGGGATTATGTGTCACGTATGTCGTCAATTTATTTGGCAATAAAATAGGCAGAAAGAGGACCACTCCGTCAAAAGTTTTGGTTCCACCAAAATTGGCAGACTGTTCATTTAATAGCTTAATGCGTATGGAACGCGAGTCAATGTTCGGACAGAACCGCACTTCGTACTCATAAACGCCTTTGTTTGGATCTGACTGCATTAGGCGTATGTAGTTACACAATACATTTACTGGTCGCCCCTGAACACCGTGCTTGAGTACCGGATCTAATGCAGTCAGTTCTTGGGAAGGTTCGGATTCCGGTTCCTCACTGGGAGTTGGAAGTGAAACTTGAATTTTACTTACTCGTGTGGCGAGTTTCTCCAACTCTGGGGACGAAGATGAGTCGCTTCCTGATGCTCCAGATGGTGTGGTCTTCGTCAGCTCGGAAGAAGCCCCATGCAGGAACTGGCCACGAGCCAAGCCTCTAGAAGATCCGGGATATATGACGCTGTCTGACGTTGCGTTCGATGAGCTCAGCAATGTCTCAATAATTGATGCTCTGCCTCTACCACGACTAGGCCCAGTTGGTTCATGAGTAGCAGTCGAAGACAGTGAAAGTTGTTGCAGCAATCTGCCGCGTCCCATACGGGGAATTTCTGCACTTGAAGTGGGACTCTTTGAGTCGATACCACTGTCCTTGATAGATTTATCTCCGCCGCTGGAATTCGAAGAACCAAGCGACGATTGTGCTGTTGGTTCTTCTATTTGCGAAAGTATTCGCTTTCCACGACCAAAACCAGACATTTTTCACGAAAGTTTGTTAAAATTAAATGTGAAAATATTATTTTACCGCTTTAATTTAAAGTTTTAAGAAAAAACAATTGCTAACGGGACTTGCAATCACAAAAATGCAACGCAGAAAAAAAACAACAAATGCTACCAGCGAGCTCAGTGCAAAAACGTAGTTCACTTCACTAGTCGATTTTCGAAGAAGGAAATGACAGCTGCATACTGTCGTTCAGGCGATGAGTAGGTGCATAATTTTGTATAGATTCTTTTATTGTTTGGAACTTAATTAAAGATCAAATAATTGATTTTATAACCACATAATAAAATATATTATGGCATATTAGCTTTATAATCGGTTTGCAAATACATATTTGATATTTTGATTCAGGTGCATGTAGAAAAACAAGTAAAAAGTTTCAGAATTTTACCAAATTTTCCTGCAAGTGATGCCAAATTTATCTCATTTGATTCCTTCTTACACTCAAATATAATTTACATAAGTTTAATAAAATAAAAGCATAATTTGAATAAAAATTGTTTCATTCGTCTCAAAAATAAGAAGAAGTATCAAATAAGAAAGAGAGAAATCCAAACGATAGCGAAAAAACTAGGAACACAATCCTATCTAACTTATTATGTTTTGTTGTAAATTTTTAAATATAGCAAATTGAAATTTTGTGATAAATAAAAGTGTAGGTGTAAATTCTGGTTATTTGATTTTAAATAAAAATGTAGCTCATATGTAAATGATATGTGTATTATATGTAGCTGAAAGAAATCGCCGTAGCGTTTTTTAACATTTTCACAGCAACATTCACCCAAATTCTGATATTCGAATATCAGAATTCGATTTCGATGGAGATCCGTTTTTTGTTAACTTTTCCTCACCACCGTCTTAGTTTCGATTGCATTTAGTTAAATGTAAACTTGCATTCGGTCGACATTTTGTGGTTGAATAACATTTTTGGACTTCATTTCATTCTGAAAAGTGCAATAAAGTCCAAATCGAAGTGGAAATAAAATCCACACAACAAATATATGGGAGAATTGAAAGAATTTGCTCAGAGAGCAAAAAATTATTCCGGTGACAGCGGATTTTGGTGAATCTAGTTTACAATCATATCGGTATTTTTATTATGTTTTTGTATTGTAAATTTGAAAAAAAAGGGTGCAGCTCCGAACTTTACATACAAAAAGTCTCGCACCCACTCCAAATCCTACATGACCCCAAGTGGTTGCAGGGGGGCACTTTTACGTTTTGGACCTTTTTGCATAAGACTTTATTTCATGGCACGCGAGTACTCCATTCGATCGAATGTCAGAATTAGCGTGATCGAATTTAGGATGCAAATGAAGTGAATTCACTTCAAAACATTGAAAATAAATTGGGATCTCCGATACTAACGTATATCAACGTGTCGATTAGCCGTTTTTAGTTTACATTCATACCTACCGCTACCACGGATAATTCCGATTATTAAAAGTGTATACCTACCTACCTTTCACACGATCGAAATGTTGAAAAAATATTTTTGCCAGGAATAGTGAGTTTGGTAGCACTGAAAATTAAATTCATAATTCATATTGCACTGCAGCTGTGTGTGTTCCCGCCTGTACAAATTATAACGGATTTTTCTTTTTGTCTGTTGAAATGATCAGCTTCTGAAAGAATATCGAAAAAGCTTCTAGAACATTCCAACTCCAAGGTCATACATTTCCATTTTCCTTTTTGTAAGTTGGTAAGTGAAGGAAAAAATCATCAATTCAATAATAACCGTTACCTTTCATAGTGTTTCATCTGGCTTGGCTAGCACAAGCACAAACAAATTAAAAAATTAAATCGCTTATCCATTTGAGTTGAAGTGATTGTCAGATGAGTTGAGTAGATGATAGTCCTTTAGATGGAGCACACTTGAGTTTAATTGTAATAATTGCACTTTCTTCGTATAATTATTACTGTTAACTCATTAATTTTTTTCAATTTGCTTGTGTTTTTTAGGTGGGTAGACAAAATACCTTCATAATAATTATTGATTAACGTTCAATTATTTGATATTTTGACGGTCTTCAGTGAAAAAGCTTATAGTGAACGCTTTATGACAATCTGCATCAAAGTTAAATTCGCCAACATTTTATGCTGTAGGTATTTGATTGGCTTTGTTATTTCAGATTTCGTGTTACCCAAATTTTATTTTTTTTATTTAATTTGAAAATAGGTAGGTATAATTACCTAGCTATAAAAGAAAATCTCATAAAAACCAAATAAACAAATTTTATATTATGTTCAATTCTGTTTCAACGCAGTTTTCCGAGTTGGCCAGAGCCCGGCCCGATGAATAATTGTGACTCAGTAAATTGATTTCCACGTCGCCTACCAAGGTTTTTACGTACCCGAATCAGAGGATGAGTTTTGTGAGCTGATTTCATCACAGAAGTTCTACTGAAATTATAAATTGGAAGTGCGCGCAAACTATTTTGGAAATTTATCGTACCTATGACAAATTTACCATTAACAAATTTGATATCAGAGTGCCGCTACAAAATTCTCAAGCATATGAAACAAGTAAAATATTTGTGAAAAACTAAGAGATGTGAAGAAAATCACAACTATACAACATTTTTAGTTTTATTATGTTATCTGTCGCCCCTTAGGATTTACAAATATAATCAGGCTTAGCTAATCGGCAAAATCTTTTATCAATTTTTCCTGTTATTCTGTTATGAATTTCCATACAAAAGTTGGAACTGTCAAAATATCTTTTATAATCTCTGGAATTGGTAGGTAGGTTCTGCATGCAAAAATCTTTTATGAATTCTGTTATACATAAATCATAACAGAATAAAAGACGTAATTAGAAAGTTTTGGATTGGAATGGATATCTATATAAGTTTTCGTCAACGAAATGTTTACAAAAGAAGACAAAAATGTAATAAATGTGTATAAACAAGTGGGTACATATATAATTGAAAATAGTTAAGAAGTTTATATTTTTGGTTTAGCCGAAAACACCGATCACTTTGGCTGGACTGAAACTTAAATAGTAATCCATTTGAACTTCCTGATGTGCGTTTTGCTCAGCTCTTTAGATTGGATAAGCTGAACGCTAGAATTCTAATAAACAAATTGGAACAATTTACGCAAGACACGAATACGACAAATTCGGGTAGCGTAACGACTACAATTATTGGCAACCCCCAATTTTTGACCCAACTATTGGCACAACATCATTCAACAGTGATTTTCTCAATAACCCTTTGTTCGAATAAGTCAATTTATTTTTTATTTTGAATTTGCACATTTTTCTCATATTTCTGTGTCTTTAGTTTGGAGACATTCCTTTCCGTTTCTGTTTTATAAGTGAAAGTAAAATCACGTGCGACAAAAAAAAAAAAACAAAACTTCAAAATTTTCAATGTTTTGGTTAAGGACCTATAATTTTGTAAGCTTTTTTTCACTACTTTCTTTTATATTTTTTAATGCAGGTTCAAATAACTATAAACAAAAATGTTATAGTTGATCAAAGTTGAAATTTCCTTAGGTGTGCCAATAATTGTAGTCGTTACGCTAAATTCTATTTCTAATGATGTCTTGACGATGTAAAGTTGGATTTTTATTTCAAGTTTCTCGCGACACTACATTTTTACGGTTACAGTTCATTTCCGACATCAATAGGAAGCAACCACATTTTTGGTTTATCGCAGCCCAGTACATAGAGATCTATTCAGTTGGTTACTGACTTGAAATACAGTTTTCTAATTGGATTTTGCTCCATGTAAGAGCAATTATATACCTTGTAGTAGTTTTTTGTTGCCTTTTTCCTAAAAAGATGTTCCAGTATTTATTACACAATAATTATTTAGTTTCTAATCATTCAAAACGTAACTACTCTTTTCAGCCTGCATTTTAATATGTTTTTTGCACAAATTTGATCAGCTGCCTACCGTCTATGCATAAAAAAAATTCTGCGGTTTGTTTTGACAGCTTCGTAACAGATTTTCAAGATTCGAAGTTCCATAACAGAGTTTCATAAAAGTTTGAAACCCTGAATACGATTTATAAAAGATCTTTTATGGTCGAGATTAGCTTGATTTTATAGCTGCTTTTTGGTATTGATTTGCTTTTAAATATTTCTTCTTTTGGGGTCTTGTATAGATTGTAGATTGTAGATTGTAGGGGGGAGGTGGTATATTAAATCCCAAATCACTGCGGCCACAAGTGGGCCTATTGTGATATCCTCCATTCATTCATAATGAAATTTTACCCCAAACTGAAAAATGAAAAAAGGCCCCAAAATATGAATTGTCACCCCAATTCGCAAAATTTTACGCAATTTTCTGTTGTTGTTGCCTTTCATGTAAATTTTTTGTGTGATTTTTCATTTTCAGTTTGGGGCCATTTTTCATGGGGATATGGCAGATAATGGAGCTTATCCCGTGATTAGGGTTCCGCCGAAATCCGCTAGAGGCGGTATGACCGAATGTCGATGGAATGACTGCGAAAGCCATTCCAATTGGTAACATAATTTGGATTAGGAGAGGGTTCACCTTCACATCTTCTAAAAGCGGCGCCACCGACCTTTTACTCAGATTGGTATGAATAAAACGTCGAAGACAAAACAATTGCTACGAAAATTCCAAGTCTGCCATTTTGTTCACTCAGAGCATTGCTAAACATTTTGCGCGTACCTACATATACCTAAATTTTTTTGCAAAATGTGTTTTTTTTACCCTGTGAGTTTTTTTATTTTTTTTTTGTAAAAGAAACAGAAAAAATAAAAAATGGATGCCATAGTTGGCACATTATTATAGAGGCCTGTTTTACTTACGGTTGTTAACGTTCGTGAAAAAAAATCAGTAGGTGGATATAAGCAAAGAAGAATTGGTTACGATAACAAAAACGTAAAACGCAACTGTATCGTTTCACGCGTCGAAATGTGGACTATTTGGCTAATACTTTTTTAGAAAAAAATCGGGAGATACAGGGTGGCGTGCTTTTTCAAAAATAAACCACATGACAGTTGACACTTGCACATTTTGACAGAAATTGCAAGGAAAGGACCACACGCAGTGAAGTGGCGTTAGGTCTTATCGCCCAAAATCATAAAGCCCAAATTTAAAAATGTCGCCGCGTACCATTTTGAATTTTTGCGTGCCACAAATAAATTTGCGTGTCTAAAAAGCACGATCTTGCCACTTCGACAACGCTGATTCTTAGCGGGTTTTGAAGCTTAGGTATTTGAGAAGGAAGAATTTTATTGAATGGAGCGTGAGGTCCTCTGAATGATCGGACTGATGCCATTTATACGCTTAACCGTTCTTGTTCATATTGCTGCTGGCACTTGAAAGCAAGTTTTGATATTGCAAGTTTAGCTAGCTTTATCACAAATCCATATTTAATAGATAATCACCCCTATCGTGGAATCCGCCGGGGGGAATTATTCACGGAAGAGAATATTTTGGTATCGTCAAAATCGCAAAGTGAACAGTTCCACGTTCGGGAAAAATTGGATTTGAACGTTTTTAACGATATATTGAAACTCATTCACATTACCCACACGGGAAACTGTTCACTTTGCGATTTTGACGATACTAAAATATTCTTTTTCCGTGAATAATTCCTACCGGCGGATTCCACGATAGGGGTGAATATTTATTATTACCTCGACTATAGAGGATGGGTTAGCAACCCCTTTGGAAGGTCGTTGTCGTAGGTTGCAGCGGACCAGAAAGGGAGGAGGAATGTTGTCTCACTAATAGCCGGTTTTACAGTGCAAGTTTAAACTCCGTTTAACTAGATTTCAAGTTTAAACCGACGTTTAACATGAAAAGGAGTATTACAGTGCTAGTTTAAACTTAATCGAGAGTTTAAACCGAGTTTAACTTAACCCGACATGGATGGGGGTTTAAACTGAGTTTATTTTCCGGAATTTCATAGTACGATCTCTCTGCCGGTTTATATGACAAAGCAACATTGCATCATTGTTGTTTTAAGCAACCAATTACTTCGCAAGTGCAAGCCGTTATCCTTGATTGTACTCCACTGTTTCTAGAAATGCTTGTATACCGTCTAATACAATAGAGCGGTGTAGCAAAACCGATTCCAGCCGCTACTCGTCAATTTTCAAGTGTAAACAAAAATTACAACACAAAATGCACCATTTCCATTTCACAGGTGCAACGACTATGTCACTTTATTAGCAGGCTTCGAAAACCGTCGCCATCGCAAACAATATTGGCTTATCTATAAATATTATACTAAATGCATAGTGCGCAGTGTCAGCAAGCTTAGCTACGTATTGGCCATCCCGTTCACTTTATGTTGCATTTTGCCAGCTTGCTGATAAGTTTCTCTCCAGCAGGAATTCGCAAGAAGTTGTCCCTCCAAACAGCCACTTCAGTTTAGGTCCACTTGGAGATTATCCCAAGCATAGAGGAAGATGCATTGTGGTTTACCTAGAGCTTGCAGAATATGAGCTAGCTTACCTTCTTCTTAGGTACTTCATCGGGCTCCATTATACAGCCAAAGCCAAAGCCCTGAGATGCTATACAAAAGAAGAAGAACAAGAACAAGAGAACAAGAGAAGGCAGGCTAGAGATCGAGCCGGCTGGAGGGGCATAATAAGTAAGGCCCATGACCACCAGCTTTGTAGCGCCATTAAAAACTTTCAAATTTCCAAACTATAAATAAAATATAAAACTGATGAAAATTTCAAATACACATGAGTTTTACGTTTACAGTGGCGTACAAAACAGACGAGAAAAGTTAAACCGAAGTTTAACTAAACGTTCGTTCGAATTTCACTGTAATACACTCACGGTTTAAGTACTTCGTTTAAACTTGCCTGCGAGTTTAACTAAACCTGAATTTAAACTTGCACTGTAAAACCGGCTATAAGACACTTCTTCTTGTTTTAGGCGGTGGGCGGTGGCTATTGCTTGGTTTAGATAAAACTAATGGTAGTATGCCCGTTGGTAAAGGTGGAGCTATTACTGATATTCCTATATGAGCTGCTTCGACATAGTATTTGAATCCCAGGTCTATAGGGATCTTCAATTCTGACGCAGGTGGAAAGGAGTTGATGACGCTTATTCGCATTCGGCGGGCTTAGGCAAGAGTTCTTGAGCTTTCTTATGAAAATGCCCATCAAAGCTATAAATACGCTAAAATAAGCCTTATATGCGAACATGCCTCCACCGAAGACAAGGACGATGTTTCAAATATAATGGTCCTATTTTCTTCTTAAATAAGTAAACTATGTAAACCAGTCATAAAGGTCACATGTGCTACCAGAATGCCTCCATCCAGAGATAGGTACCTATACCCATCCCTATTTCATCCACATTTTTTCCAACTGAAACAATATCGATAGGTACTTACCTACAGACAGGTTTTAGATAAGAAAACGGTCTTGGGAAATCCTTTTCTCGCTTCACTGTCAATACAATGGGGGAGAATATTATACCTTATGAGTACGACCTAGAGCCCGACCTGCATCCTTTGGCCACAATAATAAGAGAAAACTCTCTTAACGGCACATTCTGTCTTTACCATCTGCAAATTGCTAAATTCCCCCGCCCAAATTAAGGGGTTTATTGTTTTTGGTCAATTTATCATAACTCTTCAAGCGGAATAATATTTCCACTCTGGCCATGGTTCACAGATTGTTTTTTTTTTCTTTGTGCCTGAATTGGTGTCCAAAAAGGATATCCTTTTTGGTTGCACTCCCCTTTTTTTTGCCCGCTGTATGTTGGTAATTTTGTTTTTGTTTTGCTTTGCGGATTGCAATAAAATTTCCTAAAAGGATGCTAACATATAGAGCAAAAAAAAAAAAACAATATTGTGTGTATATGATATGCCATGAACAGCAAAACGGGGCACACACCATACCAGTCAGATCGGAGTCAGCAGAGCCAGTACACAGAGAAATAAAAACAAAAACAACTCACAAACGAAACGAACAAAAATAAAAAAGAATAAACTGAATTTGGGAGAAAAATACCCTGAGAAGGGCTGAAATGCTCACTCGTCCTTTTCATCGCCTTCTCCGCCGCAATACCATTTAGATAAATTGTATTGGGGTTGTGTTTTGAATACGTTATAGTGTCTGTGAGTGAGGCGAAATGTATCCACGCTCCATTCCCATTTCCCAGCCACCTTTGCCCAAAAACCCAAAAATAACCGATTGTGTGTATAAATAGTGATCACACTGCTTATGAAAACAAATAAAGACGAAAGGATATTATTATTATTACGTATTACGTAGTAAGGAGGGGACCTAACGGTCAGCACGAGTACAGCAGCTTCCACTGAACGCCATTGGAATAGATTGAAATAGAATTTATATCAATCAAGTAACGGATGACCTTCATAAATTAAACCAATAGATATACTTGATGGAGTGATGCGTGGATCTGTCCAAATTGATTGGGGATAATTGTGAATTATGCGGCTGAGTTGCTTTGGAACGAACTATAGATTGTGAATCGATATTGTGAGGTACCTTTTAGATGGGGAAAGTGGGTTGGATTGGTACCTCCTAGGCATGCTGGACACTTTATTGGCTCTATAGCGCTCAACTTCCGCAGTAATCGTTTGGCCTGCGGAGTTTTAAAAAAAATAAGCACCCACGACGCCTCCAGCGTAAACAGCACACCATGCAGTAACTTTGAGCATGTATAACTGCTCTTCGTGGGTTATACGCGGATTTTCGGTGTCCCAGAAGCGATCATTTTGTTTATTCACATATTCATGTCTCCCCCATGATCGCGATTCAGGATGGCTTGAGAGTATAGGTTACACGCGCTTGGCGCGGTCAAACGCTGATGTGCACTTTGTAAGGAAACATCTCATACAGTCTCACAAAAATTCTCTGTATAAAGACCGTCGATTGATGCCCAATTGTGTGGTATGGTACGTGCGTCGTCTGGTCTAAACTCCGGGCTCCTCTGCGACATCTTAAGCGACAGCTGCGATATTCTCAAAAATGGCTGCTCGGGGGCCGACCGGCCAGATCTGGCAGCATCTCGTGTTGTCCTATACTCTTCTAGGCGACCGGCTAAACGACGCAGTGTTTTGCCAAGTTGGTGTCGGACGACCGGGAAATCTGCGCCGAAATTCAAGCACCAACATAAAAATCGAAACAATAATTATTAAGCGTACTTTAGGAGTATAGCGGTTTATTTCTCTTTATGACGTGTATTTTGTTACTTCACAAAAAATATCAAAGTAGAATTGTCATTTGCCGCCATTTGCAAAAATTGTACTTATTTGGCCCACTGAATTAATAAGTAAGTAATATTCCCACAAGTACGTATATAGAACTTAGACCTCTCTTCCCATAACCAATCGTTTGTGTGAGTTTTTGTTTTTTAGTTTTTTTAGGACGTATTGAGGGGTCGACTGTCAGACGTTTGTGAGAAGGGTCTCAAAAAATGTATAACAATTTGGGTATTTAAATAGGTTGTACTTGAGAACCCTCCTCGCTCAGTAGTCCCTCAGACCAACCGCATCAGTCCTAATGCGCTGATACATGGAAAATTAATTTTTACTATAGGTACCTACTGCGTTGTGATTGTAGTCCGTCCATCCATACTCAGAACTCCCGCAGCGTAACCATCTTTGATTTTCCAACCAAGCGATATGCCTTACCTACCTGAACCACTTCCTAAACTACGGCTATTAAAAGGTCACTTGTTTTGTCATTCATTCATTCTCGATACCCACAAATGTTGACACAGCACAATTCAGTCAAGTGTCGTAGTTCGTATAGTCATACTCAGAAATGATACAGACACGTAATTCAACTCCGGTTGCTCCGCGGCATGCCAAATTGCCAACATATGGCGAAAAGGAAATATGTATAGTTCCGAAGAATAGTTACATTGTGTTATCCGGAAAACAAATAATGAATTAATGAATGAAGGGATGACATCTATACCAGTGCAGGTGCAGGGTAAATGACACCCAAGATATCATTTGCATAAGTGGACCGAATGAAGGACAGACAATTAAACGATTCCTAAAATCCTATAAGCTAGTGAAGTATTTATAGGAAATTATAAGAAACAGGAAAGACTGGTAAGTGGGAGGATGATGATAAGAGAGAAATCATATACCTATAATTCAGTATGAAAGGATGATTGTAGATACGAAAAGCAGACATGAGGGCACAACTCTCACCAGCGGCTCTTACCATGACAGCGGTGCAGCTGATTATTAAGATCAATCCACCTCCACCAACTATATAAATTTTAAGGAATTGGATTGGACATTTCTAGGAGAAGTTGAAAACAACTTCACTAGCCTAAGCTATAAAAAATCTCTCCAATGATAGTTAGACGCAGAACTATGCGGCTTGCAGAATGAAATTAATGGAGAAAAAGAGGTTTTACAATGTAGGTAGGTACATGCACACCCGACACTAATAAATTCAAGCAAATCAACAGAATTATAGCCAAAAGTGATAATAAACCTTAAGCCAGGAACCGCCCACCGTAGATGAAAAGGCGGAAGGGTTGCGTACATTTTTTAACACATCTTCAAACCTTTGTTAACGTCCATGCCACCTAACGACCCTGTATTCCTCTCCGAAGTCGATGCAACTGTTAGGGTCAGCAGCATCGAATAATTGAGGACCGGAAATACTTTATAAGGTGAAACGAATTCGGCCGACTAAGTCCAAACCAAAGGAAATCTATGAAATAATTCAGAGCAATCACTCCAAGAAATCAACAGGACCGCGTCGTCCTAAAAATGTTTCTGATGTAATCAATCATTATCCTGCTATCTAGTGATAAACAATTGCTTGAAGAACTGCTACTTTCCCAAAAAAAAATGGAAGACTGCTAAAATAATAGCCATTAAGAAGTAAGGCAATATGAAAAATCTTTACAAAGTGTAAAGGCTAGGCATAGTAGCAAAAGGCTATAGTAGCACTTTGCTCCACGGGAGTTATTCATATTCTTATTCATATCCTTAAGCTGGATTTGTTCATCAAAGGTTTTGCCACGAAATGAGCTAACAGATTGATAGAATCCAAACTGTGAAAAAAGACAATAAAGACGTATGGGTATAGGAAATGTTACTCCGAAAGCTTCACAGCCACATCGGACTATATAGTGGACTATGATGACTTTAATCACAGTGTCCGAATCCTGTTCCCAAGCCTGGGGGAGCGGAAGTCGAATAGTTTAGATAACGACATAGGGATGTGGACTTTAACTCGGATTCCTTGCAAAAGCATGAATCTTTTAGAAATTCTGGAAATACAAAAAGCTGCGAAATAGATAGAAAACAGTTACCTTCCTCCATCGGGTATAAGAACTATCTATACAAGAAACCCTGACATTGATTAGATCTAACACAATCAAATCGAAAGCTTGTAGAAAATGTCGCGACGCACAATTCGATCAAAATCTGATGGATTATACCTTTGTATATACATATTATACCAGACATACTTACTTACTTAGATGCGCACTTCAAGTTGGTTGAGGTCCCCTTCCACTTGTGCTCGCCACCTAAGGCGAGGTCTTCCTCTACTGCTTTGTCCCTCCGGGTTGGAATCGAAGACTCTTCGGGCCGGAGCGTTGGTGTCCATTCGCTCTACATGTCCTAGCCATCTTAGTCCAGTAATACGAGTGATAAGAAGATCTTCGTCCGCCTTTGTTAACGTCCATACTTCTGCGCCATAGAGTAGGACTGGGATGATGAGGGTCTTATATAGAGTCTCCTTAGTGTTTCTTGACAAGGCCTTACTATAGTCAGTTGCCTTCTTAGGCCAAAGAAATAGCGGTTGGCAAGGGTAACTCTTCGTTTGATTTCTGCTGTGGTGTCATTATCAGAATTTATAGCGGAGCCGATGTAGATAAATTTGATTTGCGTGGTAATGTAAATCCAGCATAACTGGTGTAATGACGGGACACTACGGTATTGCAAATTTGAGAGGAAGTTCAATGATTCATGCAAAAGCTACAGAATATCAATATAATATTATCTGTTTTAACATTGCCTCACTCTGCAATAACGATGCCTAGTGCCTACCCATACATACCCTTTGGATTCAGATTCTTTGCAAGCATCGCAGAGTTACCCAGGCTTGATTTTGAAATTCTCACACTTTAACAGGGGATTCACAACACAACAGACCTTTTAGGTCATGAAGTAGACGTGATATGTCTTCATTCGTCACACACTCCTTCTTAAGGTAATGCCATGTTCCCACCGCGAGGTTTCGTAAAATGTTTCCAAACCTCCGAGGTTTCGCCATACATTCTTGAGGTGTCGAAACCTTGAGGTTTCAGCGAAACCTATTTGAAACCCCTCTGAGTTCATCCGTCCGTGAGAGGTTATCAAATCGAACAAGCCTACAGCGTGAACTTTGGTTTATTTTGTGTTCTTTTTTGAATGTCAAAATATTAAGCGCCAAAACAAATGTGACAATCTGACAATACAAACGAAAAGAAGATAAGAATCTGCATCTTTAATCTGAATCTAAAAAAGGGGAAAGTGATATTTTCATATTTTTATACATATAAATATACATAATATATATAATATTTATACATTTATATATACATTATACATATATTTATACATTTTTTAAAAGTAATTTGTTTTTATTAATGATCATGGCAAAGCAGTACAAGAAAAAGACATTGTAGACGCAAGCGGAGGCTCTCGTGGAACTTCAAAATTCACAGCTTATTACTTTCAAAACTCGGTGGGAAAGTTTCACAAGGTTTCGGTAAAAGTTCATCGAAACCTCGCAATTTCAGTTTGGTGGGAATATGGCATAACCTTACCTAACCAGAGCCCAAGGTGACCAGAGTCTACAATAAAACCATGGTCTGTTAAATTGAATATGGAGTGGTGGTGGTGGACCAGGACCTAGTCTTACATCAGTAGAAGATATTATTATGAAATGGAGTGTGGACTGGGTATGGGATGTCATTGGGTGTTAATGAATGGAATGGGTCATTAAACTTTGAGAGGTTATGTATGTGAAAATGTTTCATAAAGAGTGGGTTCAATATTATCTATGATTAATTAGGGTAAATCCAAGTACGGAACTGCATTCAAAATACTGCCCAGTACCTTTTTGTGAAGTTTTTTTATTGTTTCCCTGAAAATGTTATGCAATACAGAAAGCGACTTATAGTTACGAAACAAAGTGGCAATCTACAAAACAAATTGAAACTTTGCCCGCATTCAACACAAAAGTTCACTTGATTTCAATGAACAAACCGCCATTGATTCATTCAAAGTCTTGCTGCACTCTATTATAAATAATGATTATACAAGTTCACCGCAATCGAGAAGAGTCCACTTGAAAGCCACCATTTTATTGCGAATCAAGTTTCAAGTGCTACCAGGTAGACTGAATTAATTCAATTATGAGCCAATAGTCCAGCTACGTACTGCAATATATTATGCTACCGCAAAACAGCGCGAAAAACCGTCGTTTTGTTAAAATTTCGGGACTATGTTGAAACCGATTAAAAATGAAATTAATTAAAATTAAAAGTAGGGTCGATTTAATACCCCGGACAGTGAAAATAAAAATTAAAAACTGCATCATTATTTTTGTTTGGGGGAGTAAAAAAAAAAAAAAAACCCTGGAAAGGATATTTTGGCCGGGAGGCAGGCACAACCCATCGAAACGAATGTGAAATGAAGTAGGGGCATAATTCCACGTATTTTGATCATTTTTGTTGCTGTATAAAGTACAACCGTGGCGTCGCGTTGTGCATATATTGCGATGACAATGTTTTCGTTATTTGCATACGTAAATTAAGTTCGGGACAATGTCAAATTGAGGATGAGAGCTTGCGCTTGTATTTTATTAATTGTGGTATACAGTGGAACACGAATCGTTAAAGTAATTATCGTCATTTTCATTTTTCAATTATTTATTAAGGTTTCTGTAAAAAAAAAACAGTTTAACAAATTTAATTTGAATTTCGTTTGTGTTGTCAAATTTTTGGGGAGGTGAATAAAACAAAAAATTGCGGGAGTGCTGTGGAAAATGTTATCTCTGTTTTTGAAAACAAACAATAAAGGCCTCAGGTAGGTTTAGATTAATCGATTAAGGATGATGTGATTACATCCTGAAATCGAAACGTGATGAATGACCGCATTGTGTGGTGTACATGGGGTGGTATTCCGTACTACTATTTGCACCATTGTCCATTTACATTGATGGAAGGTTTGCAGTTCAAATATTTGTTTGATGCAGCAACTAGTTGTTGTTACATTTACATGATGACATGGGGCATATAGGTACCTACCTACATAAAAATAAAAAAAATAGATGGCGCAACAGGTAGAGGCACCCTAGCCCTAGCTTTTCACAATAATTCGTTTGTGTGAGTTTTCATTTGGGCCGACTTGATGACGAATCTGAACCATTGAATTGAGAAACTTTGACAGGACTTGCTGAGTCTGGCAATTCAATTAGGTACAAGTGATGTAGGTACTGGAGTAGTCGATGTCCTTCGATGTCTCCAGCAAAGTACGCTGATACGTATATATAACTTTTTGTAGTTCTCGGCCATGCTAATAGGTCCATAGTCTTGAAGCCTGGAACAAGAGAGAATTTTAAATCATCTGCAGCAGAATGAGCTGTCTAAAAGTTGCTTTGACAAAGATAAGCTCTTCAGTTTTTCTATTTAATTCAAAAATTTTACCTATAGTTTCTCGCTTAGTCCAACAGCGAAGTTTGTTTCAGCACATAGTTGGCTATAGATATCCAAGGAATGATCATACATTAGGAGATACTTGGACAGAATGGAAACGTGGTAACTAACTTCTGAATATACCTATAGTTAGAGTTACATACTTCTTTACCGCAACAGTATAAGTTGATGTGATGAGCCCACCCACCACATCGGAGCGAAACGCATTACTGGAGTCGAGGCCAACTCAAATTTAAAAATTTGGGATAATGTATAAAAGCTCGACTAACGCTGCCACAGGGTGTTAAGGTGATCAGCCCTGCTGACTATATCGCAGCATCTATATTATAAAGTCCACAATGGATATGAAGCAGTCACCGCTATCAAAAACTGCCTATAGTCTACCGGTCAAGAACTAGCTGATCACAAGACAGAATCTGATAACCAGCCAAAGACTGTGCAATATGTAAATTTTCGGATTGTGAACCAAACACGTAGGTCTGAAAAGATCTTAAAACCAACGTCTAGTACACCAGCAAAGACGTAGGCATCTGTTTCCCTAGCCGTTCCCCGGGGAGAGTGGTAGAAGAGTATAAAAGTTTTGGCTTAGTATGTAGACGCGTGGCATCGACAAGCTAGTACGAATACAGTCTACTGACAGTTTGGTCGCATCCGAGGCACACACAGCCCAGTGCAGGCTTGCTTTCAGCACGTTCAGAAGGAAGTTCTGGTATATACCCTTTGGTATATGAAGCCTCTTATAATATGTTGCTTTTATCCCACAAATCTTTTTTTGATTTTTACTTGATCTGACATAAAGGACTGACAACCCAACTGACAATGCACTGTTCCCTGCCGATAAGACTTGGTCATGGCTTTTAATTTCAATATCTACTTAACCTCACACTTGACCATCGAATTTAGCCGCACAACGTCATACATCATAATGTGTAGACTCAGAGCTCTTAAGCCGATTTCAAGAAATTACTCAAGCCGAAAGCTGATATAATTTATCAAAAAGGACCTCATCAACCTCTTTTTACTGAATAATACACGAACAAAGAACACTTCATATAAATATCTATTCAGTATTCCAGTTCCAACATCGAAAGCCGTACATACGCTTCTCAATTGCTTACATATGCTTTTCCAAATTGAAAAGCATTTCCACCAGGAGATGAACTAGACCGAGTACGAGGACTCGAACTCGAACTCGAAGTCCCTGTGAAATCCTTAATCCAATAACCAGTAAATTGTAAGTGAATCTCTCTTCGTGTCCAAGATTTTCGCATCATCTTCAAAGGCTCGCCGTATACGAGGATATACCTCTGCACTTTTGAAAATGGATGACACTCGAGCTCTCCATTCTGCTTTCAGATGGGTATGGGCGGACAGCATTTAAAGGCGGCAGCGACGGTGTCGGCTACTAGATGGGTGGCGTAGGAAACACAAGAGTAAAAAGAGATTTATTTGCTTCCTCTCTGCTTAACAAATTTGGACATTTCCATATATTTTATTGGTATTACCCGAAAGGAGCAAAGGAGGTTGTGTTACCCACCGACACGACGACGACGACGACTATACAGAAGCATACTCGTTTTGGTCATACAAGAGTGAATCTGGATACATCCCGGTGTACGGAGCAATGTTGTTGGCATTGGCATCACTTTTTGAAACTTTACCCTTTTTCATTCGCTTTTTCGTTACGGAGGGACATGCGACTTCGTCCATCTATACCCCCTTTACCGGTCGTCAGAAAACTGCTTAAGGTTTTGTCCCCAATCTGGGAGTTCGAGAAGGCCACTTAAAGCTGATGCTTGTGAGAGAGGGTAAACGAAGGGAAATAATGTGTAGTCGTAAACACGGGGGTTACCTACTATAAGAAGACGATCCGGTTTCGGTCCCAAGTTTATCGAGCAGGAGGCAAAGCGGAAGAACATTTTTCATTTTCTTGGATATTTATTACTTTGCTCCCTGACATTGTGGTGTTAAATGTTATTTATGCACGTGTATGTGTGTTTGTGTTTTCACATATGAGTATACATACCCATGCATATTTGCGTAAGTAAGCGAGCGAAGTGAAACACTTGTTCAATCGCAAAAGTATGAAAAACGGATTTCTTCCGTCCCGCGTCGCCGCCGGCTGTCACAGTATTGTTTTTGTTGCAGATTTGATTGGTTGCTGTGGAAACTTTGATTTGTGCAAGTTTTTCAACCCGGATGCAGATGAATGAGATCTCAGACGGAAGATGGCAGCGATATATAAATCAGATTTTTTTCCGGAGTTTTTTTATTTGACATTAAAAGCAATTGAATAGCTTTAGAAGATAGATTGGCATTATTGTTCGACTGTTGGTCCTTGTATGATATGATTGGGTCCAGAATTTGACAGAGTTACGAAGATGTTTTGATACACGGACAACCAGAGAGAGATGCAATGAAATGGTTGTTGTACTCAATTGTGCCATAATTTAGAGAGGAAGTACTGCTGCACAGAAAACGAGAGAATCACATATTGAATCCTGGTTTATTTATACTTAAGATGGTGATAAGGCCCGTGGTCGACCTAGGCCTCATCCAACAAGCGTCTCCTGCCAGCACTCTCTTTAGCTAGCTGTCTCTAGTTTCGCACGCTAAGTTGCTTTGCTTAAGGTATTCCTCTACTGCGCCCTCCATCGGTTGTGGATTCGAAGATCTTCCGGGCCGGAACATTCGCTTCTATTCATTCTATATGAAATATGACCCACCCACCTCAGTCGTTGGATCAGTGTTGTTATAAACTTTTTCTAAGAATCGTATTTTTGGGATTGTGAAAATCGTAATTATCGTATTTTGTAAAAATTTGTATAAGTTTAGGGTATGGGACGTATTAGGGTATTAAGAACGATGTGCCATTCTAACAAATGCCATAAGCGGATACTGTGCGATTGATAGGTATACCTACCCTACGACTTCTGCAGAAGGCACATAAGTCCAGAAGCAGACATTGTAATCACCTATACTTTTCAGTGGCAACACAATGAAACTATTCTTGTTTAAAGTGCACCTTATCGAGGACCACTTAAACCATAGCTTTTAGTACCTAAAAACATTTAGTTTCTATTAGTTGGCTGCGAACCTCTTAAATTATAGATATTTTATACATTTTAACAGTAGTGGAACTGTGGTACCTAACTACATTTGCCCTAAATGTTCAAACTAGGTCCCAAAATTGCGAAATTGAGATTATTTTGATATTGAACTCGAAAAAGTCATCAGCATTTTTGGACGCAAATGACCAGCAATTTAAAAACTGGGTTAATCCCACTTCCCCCATTCAAGGCGGTTATGTTCAGCTATGATAACTAGATACTCTGTCAATAGAGTACTCTTCAGTGATCCAAACGATAGATAGAATTAAGATAGAGTTAAGGTGCATATCTTCAAAGTAAGTGGCGGAATTTTCGTATTGTGTAATGTAGCAAAAAAGCCAAAAGAAGTATAACTTCACTTACAGCAACTTTAAACATAACGATCAATAACCTGAAGCAGTTCTTATTATGAGTAGACAAGTTCGCTACACTGACGTTTAGAGTCGGAGGGCTTGAAATGGAATGCAACGTATGTATGTTGTGTACATTTTCATGCTGGTCTAAGTTTGGAAAAAGCATCATGTATAGCATGCGTACAGACACAGAAAACTAAAAAAAAAATTATAAGGCATTTTCAAGGCTTAAGACGTTTTTTGTTTGTAAAATGTCAATCAACTGATCGGTGGCATAATTGCAGTCGTCAAATTTATGCTGATCGGGTCACAATCAAAGCAATGCCTTAACTAATGCAACCCTTCTACCTTTCTATAGGTATGCGTATGTCGTATGTTCTATACAAAGGCATGTATTCTGAGGCACTTATTTATTCCTCGACATGCGACACATTATGAGACATGTGACATATGACATAACTAATGCAGTTCACCTGAAATCTTGACAATCGCGAGGAAAGTATAAAACAAGCAAACTTTGTAACTAGCTTCCATATTTCCAGAGGACTACAACTTACAACAAATTAAGTGCAAAACTAATAAAGATTCTGTTCGCCTTTCCTGTGTGAAGTATTTAGAAACAATGCGAAAATAAATTCTAACTTTTCTTGATTTGCACATTTGGTCTTAAATTTGTTCGTACGTAGTTTTAAAATCCGGAAGGAAGTAGTTACGAAGGTTTTGAAATTTTTAATTTTATATAAACTTTATGCGTCGTATTTGTCTGCTTCAAAAATCGTAAATATCGGAGCAAAAAATCAGCAAATCGTAGAAATAAGGCCAAATCAAGCAAAAATCGGAGCGTCGTATTTGTTTTCCAAAATCGTCACAATTACGATATTTACGACCATATAACAACGCTGCGTTGGATCTTTATTCTTCTGGCTAGGTCGATGTCGCTGTACCGTTTTTACAGACGGGACCGAAAATTACTCGAAGAATTGTACTCTCGAAACAACCAAGAGTAACCTCATCCGGTTTTGATAGAGTTCATGCCTCTGCGCAGCAGAGAACGACTGGGACTACGGTCTTATAAAGTTGCTATCGAGTTGCTTGTCTGAGTCCATAGCGGAGCCTAGGTAGACAAAGTCTCTAACTATCTCAACGTTATAACTGTCTATGGTGACGTTCTGTCCGAAACGTCGGTGTTGGGTGTACTTTCTTGTTGTCAAATCCATCTTCGCCACCTCCGTCTAAACACTCACGAACGCGCCAATGACATCTGCTGATTATGTCGATGTCGTCGAAATACGCGAGTAATTAGTTGAACTTAAGCTTCACTTCACTTCGTCCAGGTCAGGTGGACGGAATTTTTTGTCTTCATCGTCCAGTTTGAATGGTTCATTCTGCCTGATAACGGGATTTAATTCGTCATGGCCGTTAAACACTCTGCAGGAGTAGTTCTTTCCTAAAATACGCACAGTAAAACACATTTTTTTAAGGTGCTGCCAAGTTGGCTGTCCAATTTACGGTGAGTAATTTGAAAGACACTTAACTCGTATCTTTGACAGGTGGCAAGGCAATAAGCTAACAACGATTTGGAAAGTTTATTTATTTTTTTTTTGTTTAATGAGATCAATTAATCAAAATAATTATTTTTTCTCTTGTGATTGTGATAATGTGAATCGACTGTGAAACGCAAAATATGAGACTTATCTGTTCGTCCCTACTTAAACTTACATAACATTTAAGTCTGCACTGTGAAACCGGGCATTAGTCAATAAAACTAATAAAACTATGAAAATAACCCACTAAAACTGGCCAGGTTTAAAACCATTTACAAAACAATGGAGAGGGAATAAAGGTGGCTGAGATTGGGTTTAAAATAATCGAAGTCATATTGCCGTTTATCTAAGAGGCAATTTCAATTCGCATCGAAAGACTAAAAAATGCAACTGTCTACATTGTTCCACATATCGGAAATAAAAAAAAAACTTTAAGATGTTGCTATAAAAACACCTCTCGGATACCGTCATCCAACTCTGGATCCCTTCCATTTGACTCTCTTCCCTTTTCTTTTCCCATTACTTTACGTGTTTTGTAATAGAAATATTTTGAATTTACTTTCGCTTCCGACTGTCACACCATATTACCGTCATTTCTTCCCCTTTTATGGAATATTTCTTTACATTGATATGTATATTCTTTAAGTGAGTATATAAGCTTAGATGAATGTCACTTAGTGGTGGCATTGATCAACTTTTGCCCAATTGACTTTACGTCAGTTTTGTATTTTATTTCCAGTTGGGTTCCTTGGATAGATCAAAGGAGATTTATTCACAAAATGTTCATCATTTGGTTCTGAAACAAAAAATCGGGTAGATACATAAATCGAAATCCTTTTGAGTATACATTTGGATAATATTAAGACAACTTTTAGAATTCTTATTTAAAAAAGGAAATACACTTATTGAACTGACCCCTGTAGGTCTTAAACGCTGCGCTGTGTAAAAGTTATCCACTAGATACGTTAGCAGTAGGGTATAATTTTTAAATAATAACTGACGTTTAATATTGTAATCATCTACAGGGAAATTTAAACATGCTAGTACCTACTTTGAATTGACAGCCAAGGAATCAGCCAATGAGGTGCAAGCTTCTATCGGCCCATAAGATCGTCCGTTATATAAAAGTCACTTTTGGAAGAACGTATAAAATAAGCTAAGTGCGGATGGTAAAACTAAAATACAATTTCTTTTGTAATTTAAAAAGAATAAAGAACCCATCATAATAGCAACTTAAAAAGTAAGCCAAAATATAAAGGATCGAGCATAATTCAACTTAAGTCAAAGTTCGATTGCATTTAAATTGAATGTCGTGAATGTTGAACTAGATAATTGAATATTGTTTGAATATTGTCCGAATCGAATTCACATACAGCAATTCGAGCAAAGCGACAAAAATAGGAAATCAATATTCTACCTACCTAATTTAACATGATTCGTAGGAACAGAAATACCTACCCCACCTACAGTATTATTGAGTTATATAGGGAACTAGCTGACCCGGCAAACGTTGTTCTGCCTAAAATAGTTATTTTAAATATTTCAAGATCTAGTTTGATATTTTTTGTCCAATTAATTTTTTTTTAATAGAAAATGAAGGCGGATAGCTTCACTGCACTGGTTTAGCGGCCATTCTGAGAACGCCGGCTACTGTTACCATTGTCTCTTCTTGGCATCGTAACAAATATCGAACTGTACCTAAATGATCATCACTTTGTATAAATCGCACATAAATTTTTCACTATCAATTTCACTATCAATTAACGAAGGAAAAAGATACAATTGAAATTTGGAAATCAATTTGAGAAACAAAATAAATCGATTACTTTAGCGTTTTTTTTTTCCTAAACCTTCGGGTAGCAATTACGAACAAACTCGTGCCACGCCCTTTGTCCAATTTTGTCCAATCTTCACAGCAACACTCCTGAGCCAATACCCAGGATTGTCTGTAAGTTTTAACTCAATCGATTCGGTGGTTTTCGAGATAGGTATAAGATTTTGAATATTTTTTTTTGTATGGGAGGTGCCACGCGCCTTTGTCCAATTTTGACCAATCTCCTTCAGTGCACTCCTGGGCTAATACCTAAGATTATCTGTAAATATGGGCGCAATAGAGTTGGTGCTTTTCAAGTTATACGTATCCGAACACATTTTAGAACTCATTTTTATATATATAGATAATAGTACATATTGGAATGACATTTCTATAAAAAATCCTTTTCAATTTTTCACTTTGACCGTGGAAGATATATCACGTTTCATTTTCATGTCAGGTTGAATTTTTTAAATCACAATCTGTAAGTTATGAGGATATCTATATCGATGTACACAGTAGATATATAGTATTACGTGTAAGTACTTGTGAAGATATCCTCTAAAATCTTTTGAGAGTGTAAAGTATACCACTTTTGAAATTGAATTAAATTTGAAAGCAAGAGAAGAATGCACAAGCGTATTGTATATCTACAACAAATAAATATGTAATTGATTTTCGTGGGGAAGAAAGGAGCTTTACTGCAATTCCCACTATCTGGTGGATTCCTCTTGATTTTTTATTGGCTAAAGTATAATACATATGTATGTGCATAGTATAGACGTAGTTTATAGATGTGTAGGAGTATATCAAACCGAAGGTAGTTAGTTTCGTGAATATTGAAAAGGGAATTTAATAGCAAAAAACATTACTACATGTAGGATTTTATTAAATTAAATGCCACTTCCGAATTTTCAATTCAAATTATTTATTCATTTTTATTTAAATTACTTTATACTTTACTATGGGTTAAGAATTCTTTTGTAATTCAGTATGCGAGACTGCGAGAGCTACAATCTGCTCTCGGAAAACGTTCATCAAGCTCAAGCTGCTTAGCTCTTGATTTTTAGTACAGCTTGAGTACCTATCTTTTTAATTCAACGACTTTGGAGATTTAGCCACAGTAGCGGCTACTAAACAAAGCCCACATACAAGACAAGATAAGCTTCATCAGCTATACATGTGCTATACAAATGCCGCCCTCTGTATTAATTTGTGATAGACAAGGTCAGTGCGGCCTTGTAGTGCCGACCTTGATTTAAATTAGCTAGTCAGTTCCTTCTTAAATACCGAATTCACGCCATCAGAATTCAGAAATATAATCGTACGCTACTTTCTTCTCCACATCTTCTAAACTCCTTGGATTCGTCAGGATTGCAATTGCTGAGGCGGGCAGTGGCATTCAATCCTGGCCTACTTAAACCTATAGTATTTGCGCTCCCTTCCTGCAGCTGAATCATGACGTTTGTAACGAAACTTCACCACAAGGCTCGAATCGGAGCTTGAATCGGATGCGGGTAGCACGCCTTGATATGCGCAAGCTAAGCTCGTCGGAATGGGGGAGTTCTTTGCACCGTCCAAGTTCTCGCTGTCGTCCACAAATAAAAATATTGCGTGCTATCAAAAAAAAAAAACTGAACCGCGTCAAGATGTCAACCACTTCACTATTCCTATATCTCTCTATTTTTTGTGCAATCACTTTACTTCAACCCTTACTTGATATGAGAAACCAGGTGGATTGTCTCTCTTCTTCATATCCCTCCCTACCGAATGCAATTCATACAGTTAAAATGTTTACTGAATTCCCACACGAACCCACGACTAAATCTTAATCAACCCTGGTCCATAGGATCATTAGAAAACGCTTAGGTATTCATTTTCATAAAAGACATTTATTGAAAACTCGTTATGATCCAATTCATTTTATATCATTAAATTAAAGAAAACAATTATTTCAATTCATTCAAAATTCAAAATCTAAATGTACTAATTCAAGTTTTACCGTTCGTAAATTCATTTGTATCCATCTAATTATTACTTATTTAATATCTTGCCACAAAATAAATTAATGCCTAACAAAATCGTTTTACGCCAACAAAAAAAAAATCTGATGTGCACCAAAAAAAATTCAATCTGAATTCAAAAATGATGCTTTTCTCAATTTAAGTAATTAAACGGTACGTACCTTATTAATCTCCGTCGACAGGCCTGGCGATGTAGATGCGCGATGTTGAAGATGTCAATTGTCCCCTCTTTTCACACTTACTTCCCTACCCCTTTGATTCCAATTTCCCTGGTGCACCCAAGATCACTTTCACACATTTTTTTTCTCTCTCTAGGCAATCAATCAATACTTTACTCGGAACGATATGTCAACATTAGTACACATAAAGTAACAAACGGTATATTCTTTACGTTAAGCAAATTCTTTTAGTTTTAATTAAACCCTGTCTTTAGAATGCAAATTTTTTTTCCTATTATTGCAAGTAGATATACAAACTGTTTAACCGCGTTTATTCAGTTACTGAATAATTAGAACGGGTTTTCCGAGCAACTATGATAATGGGCCGATAAAGGCCAACCGTTCAACGTATATAAGTATATAACAATAGGTGAATTTTGGTATTTGTGACACAGCACACTCGTCGCGATGCGATGTATAGACCGACACTGATCTGCATGCAGGCTAACTAGCCCACGAGGAGTGCAAGTTAGGCTCGTATTGGCGGTATGAGGAACTGAGACTCTCAATTTTCGGAGTAACGTGATCGCACTGGAAAACTTATGATGACGTTGATGAGCATGAGGATGAATTATTCTCTCGCCGTTTCCAGGTATGGGAGTCAATGTTGTTAGACGGGGGATACGGGCACGATGACGACGATGACGGCAGGGGGGTGGAATATGTCAGATGGCAACCCCTTTTTGCAGTTCGATGACAGGTGGGAAAAAAATCAATTCCTCCACCCCTTTTGAGTTATCCTCAGGCACAAAACCACCAATTGGTTTTTCTAAAGGCAAATAATTAATTACACAAGGTTTTTTTTTTCTCTTTGAGAGGAATAGTTACCTTGGACCTTCAAATAAAGCACCAGATTAATAAACAAATTTTACCAACAGAATCGAGTATGTAGGTCACTATGCGATTCCTTTTTTTTTTGTATGATGCTGGGTATTTTAACCCTAACGCCCTTTTTATTTTTTTTTTATTTAGCGCTAGAATTCCAATTTTTAAAGAGAAACCACAGTGATTTGAGACGTTATATATGTCAGATTGACCACAGAAATATGGGCTCAACAGTTCCTGTAGCTATTCACGAAACCTCGCCAAGCGTTTTGAGAACCGCGTAGTGTCTGATGATATTCCCGTTTAGAGAAAAAAAACTGATCTCGCTTATATACACTATACTACAAATACCTGCCTTTGAAAAAAGCTATCGGTTCATTTCCCACTTGGTTCAACCTAGGGGAAAAGTGGGTTCATTCGGGTTAGTTTAGGGCAAGTAGCACATTTCTAGGAAAAGTTGAGTATAAAACACAAAGTTTCAGTGCAACTGCGTGTCCCCGTTTGCTTTATATAAGTTTAGGACGTAGTCTGTTTCGCATATTTCGTTCAGCTCATATCACTCTTCGTGGAGCAGCAAGTCGCCTTTTTGGGCCTGATGCTCGTTATCGACTCATGCAGATTCCCAATATTGATATATAAAGCCTTCAATTTTCGAAATTTGTCCGCATGGGAAAAATTGTTTTTTTTTTGGTTGACACCACAATTGCATTAGACCGGGTTGGTGATGAAATCTCCAAAAAAACGAACAAAGCTTTCAATTTATCTGACAATGTCTGTAAACGGATCGACCAATTTTTCATATTCGCATACCTATCTGCCAACCGTGTGAAAACACAATTTTTCAACCTGACAGCGTTTTCAGAAAAGTCATTGTTAGACATCCATTTTAGTGACAAAATCTTACAACCGTGTTAATGGACATTTTTGCATTATTAGTAGTTGACTATTGTCAGCTGATTGTCAGATCATTGACAGATCTGACAATAGTGTGCCAATAAAAAGTAAATTTCGCAGGATTGGACTATGGTCGATTTGATGATGATTTAAACGAGTAGATAATTTAAAAATCTAAATTTTGAACCTGACACAAAAAAAAAAAACAAGTTTATTTTAATCTCCTTTCATTTTCGTTCTCGCAAAAATCGCGTGTATTTTCTAATCTCCAGGTGCAACAGAATCTATATTATAGCATTTGCATGTCAAACACATAGAAATCACTATCCTATCCATAAAAAAAAAAACAGACTTCCATAACCGTTATCCTTAGAACAAAGAAACAAACATCACTTGGAACTTTTCGCAATAATAATTACTTTTCATTCGGCTGTGCTTACCTTTTTCGTGTTTCCTTCTATTCTGCACCACACAAATGAAAACTGTTGATTTTAATTTAGTACCACATGTATCCCTATCTACCCAACCCAACCACCTATAACCACCTAGCATTCGTTATGTTTCTTCCCTTCCGAATCGTGCACATCCAAGAATTCTAGCATTTCGTACACGTATTGTAATTTCAGACAGAACTGGTAATTGCAGTACAATTACATACAACCCTTGAAACATCATGCCCCCCATGGCCCGAACAATGCATATAGCAATAACATACGTGCTTCAAAGCATCAGGTGTATCCGCATGAAGGTGCACCATGCCAGATAGAACCAAAGATAGGATGCAAGGTCAGCAACACCCATAGAGAAGTTCAAGCTGTGTTATTAGACATTTGCCGCATGTCTGTATGTGCGGCTCGGCGTTGCTGCTGCGGTGCAGTATACAATAACAATTATAATCTGCAACCACCTGCAGAAATTCTAAAGTGAAATAAGCGCATTGGGGATGTATTCTGGTGTGGTATACCGACAGCAAAATGAGAAAAATAAATGGGCGAAAAACTTCATCATCCAGATGAGAGTCGCATAAAGAATCCTCCTCTCGATAATTGGTTTGATAATAATCTGAAATGACAACACAGTCGCCACGCCAGTCACCCTTTCTCGTTGAACTGTCAAATTGACACAAAAAATTTATTTAACCGAGAGATAACTCATCGGATATTATGACAGCACTCAATGGAGTGTTTAACACGACCACCGCATCCAGATAGTGTAACATATGCCCCAAGGGTGATGATGATGATGACCACAAGTAGCAAATGTCAGATAATGCTCAGTTAAGGGTATTTTGTTATGCATAATGTAAGAAGCATAGCAGTTGTGGATTGAAATGGTTTGCAGGAGAGGTTTTTATTTGAATTGTGTATTGAAATTGAAAAAATCTTGCATCGATAAATCGGTTTAAGTGACAGATAAAGTTTGCGGATGAGATGTAAAATAAAAATTGTTCTAGAAATGTCGAGATTGTCATAATTTTTCACACATTCTCAGACATAAAAAAAAGTGCCCCATAATACCTAACCTATATAGATATAGGTTCATTGGTAATGCTCTAATTTTGATCACAGCTGTATTATTAGATAAATGTCTAATCTAAGGTAGGTATTGCTTGTCACCTCGACACGTGATGATTAGGACTTTTTTACCGACTCACTGCCACTAGCAACTAGTCAAAAATTCAGCGTCTGAGTATGCAAACTTGGCCCCCAAAGTTACATAATTTTTCCATAGTTTTTAGAGGTACAGTCAACTCTCGATTAACCGGGGTGCTCGGGACCGAGCTCATACCGGAAAATCGAAAATCCCGGATAATCGAAAATGATATTCTCAAAGAGGAAACCCACTTTATGCAATATTTTACCATTATTAGTAAATCGATTTACATACTGAATGAGAAAAATTAACAGAAGAATGCAAACAAAAACAAACAAAACCTTGTATGTTAGGTTTTGTTGGTTTTTGTTTGCAAGAATTAAAGAAATTTATTGAAAATGATCACGGATAATTACGGTGACCATATTTGTCAAAGGAAAATAAAGGACACTGATTTTTCTGCTTAAAAACTGTTTGTATTTATTAAAAAAAATAATAAGATAGCAAAAAACATTAACATTAATAATAGTTCTTTAAAAACAAAAAAGTATTGAATTGACATTCACTTATAGCCGTATTTATTAGGGTAAAACTTTACAATACGCCCCACTTTTTTAGAATCTTCAATAAAACAAAAAAATAAACAAAAATAGTAGTTCTTTTATTAAATAAATAATTAACTGTATTTTTTCATAGGTTTGGCAATTTCATTTGTACAAAAATATGTCAGCATATATTAGGTATATATATTTTTTTAAAAAAAAGTTTAAGTGGGGCGTTTTGTAACTCGATCGTTGGGTAAAAAGCCCCGCATTAGTTAGAAAACGCCCCTAAGGAATAAGTAGGAACAAATATTATAAAGTAAAGAAAATTAAATTATTTGGATTTGTAATATGGTCTGTCGGCCTTATTTGCATTGTATTTTAAAATGTGTCTCCTCAGGGCTCTGGATGGTATGTTGAACTCCCTACATGCTTCATTCAGTCCCAAAGTTTTATTTGTTACCTTCTCCATTGCTTCTTTCATTTTTTTCGGACCATAATTCCCGCATTGTCATTGTGTAATTTCGTGGTATTTCTATAAACAATATTAAGTAATAAAATTGCTCTGATGAGTGTTATATTTCAATACAATTACTGGGGCGTATTATACTTGCTTTGTTGGGGCGTTTTGTAAATTTCGGCGTGCAAAACGCCCCAGAAAAAATAAAGCAACCCACCTGGTTTAAAAAAAATAAACAAAAACGAACTAAAAAGCCAATTTTATGTACTTTCTAAATATATATATCATTTTAATATAATGTGCATTTTTTCTGAAAAAATGAAATTTTTTCTGCACTCACCGCAATATGTTTTGGCCCCAAAATTCTTTTTTGTCGTTTTTTTTTCGACAGATCACACATAACACTACTACTCAATAACACAGTTGAGGAACGACTGAAAGTAGTTTGAACAGGTCTGGTCGTGATTGCATAACAACAACAGTGTGCGTGCCAGACCACTGGGGCGTTTTGTAAACTGGGGCGTATTGTATAGTTTTACCCTAACAATTAAGCAACGAGCGAGCCGCCTTACAACGCCTCTACGATATTTTTTAGCTTTCCCGAAAATGTTATTTAAAAACATTATTTTATGGTTAGATGTCGTTATTTATGTGTTACTATGCAAACGAATCTTTTTCGAAGAAAATTTCACTGATTTGTTTACGTTAACATGGAAATTTTCATCTGTCGTCGGCATGGGGCGTCGTGGCGCTATCCTTCGCGGCTGGCACTCGTATATTTCCCTAGCATTCAAAATTAAATAAGAATTTTTCAATTAGTACGGGTCGTTGCCAGCCAGATTCAGCGGGAGCACTACCGCGGTCCATGACAGTGTACAGGAGAACCCGAGGCAGTCAATTTCTCGCCGTGCATACGAAATCGGCCTTTCGCAGATTCCAACTTGGCGAATTTTGCATCGGGACTTGGGCTTACGCCCGTACAAGATCCAACTAATCCAGAAGCTCGAAGTTAATGAACATAGAAAAAGCCGTTTGTTCGCTGACTTGGCTACTCAGCGTTGGAAGAGGACCCCGATTTTAGCCGAAAAATCATCTTTAACGACGAGGCGCATTTTTAGATAAATGCGGGTATGTTAACAAGCTAAATTACCATATAAATATCTATGGGACGACGATATTTCAACGTAGACCCGACTTTATTGAAAAAAAAAAAAAAAAAAAAAAAATAATAATAAATAAAAAATTAGTGAATCTTCAGTAAGATCAGCTTCTAATCACATATCTATGCTTTTAGAAGGGCGTCGCAAAAATATTTCAACCTCTCTAGGGAGTCGCAGTAAGAAAAAGATAGGAAACCCCTGGAGTAGGTAGATACGCAAACCGAGTTTGAAGTCGATCGCATGAAAAATAAGAATTTTCCCATACAAACTTTGATACTTCGTAGAGTTCAATTGCCCAAAAATTAATTCTCTATGCATACAATATTTTTGTCAGTGTTTTAAAGGACAGTTTCAAAAATAAAGGACAAAATCCGTCATTTATTAAAAATAAAAAAATACAGGACAGAGGTAAAAAAGAAAGGACTGTCCTTTTAAATAAAGGACGGATGGTCAGCGTACGGATAATAGAGTAAACCCTGGATAATCGATTTCTAAATATATAAATTTTAATTAATTTTTGACAAAAAATTTCCCGGTTAATAGAATGCCGGATAATCGAGAGTTGACTGTATTTATACAAATTTTGAAAAGTTCTTCGGAAGATAAAAAGTATTTTGGGAACTGTTTTAGTTTTCCGACTTGAGCGCCATTTTGAGAGCACGTCTTTTGAGACCTGTAGATACATAGGAAGGTATGTAAAGCCAGTATTTGATGTCTGAGATTGCAGATAGGTTTGCCTTTGCATAGAACAGCTTACAAAGTGCGCGAAATCTGGTTTGCCGTAAAGTCTTCCTTGAAATAATGCAGTTCGTCAGATTCATCTAGGAAGATTTCTCTCTTTAGGTAACCTAAATTGCCAACGGAGGATAATCTTTCTCCGCAGATGTTACGCAAAGAGCGTAGTTACGTCTGGTCTGGATCTCTGGGCAATTCTTCGCCCCTCTCATTTCCTTCAATGTTCTATTGGGTCTTTCGGACCATTATTTGGATTCTTTCAATCAAGCTACGCTACACGTTGCATTGTTGCAATGGTTTTTATATTATGCAGATGCACAGGCACTATTAAGAATCAAGCTGAAAGCTTCGATTGGACTTATTCGCAGGGCCTCGTGGTTCAAATTTCAGCTCTTCTTTAAAATCTGTTCAATTTTGGTAATGTTATAACAAGCTTTACTTAAGGCAGACCACCATGTCAAAGATCCATAAGTAAGAAGGTTCTGTGTACATTCAAAGAACCATTTTTGGTTGAAGTCCACACTTTCTGCCCAAAAGATTTGCTTATGGGTATGAGTTTGACAAGAAATACAGTCTGGTTCTTCCCGAGTACTGCCATAAAAGGTATACCCATCTTCACAGATGGCTCAAAGACGGAGAATGGAACGGAAACAGGAGTCTTCTCAGAAAATTCATCAGCCATTCTTACCGACTGGCAGACCAGTGCAGCGTTTTCCAGGCGGAGATCTACGCAGCGAGGGAACTATCACCAATGGAAATCACCTTCTGCGTGAACAGCCAAGCATCACTTAAAGCCATTAACTCCAATATGGTAAACTCCAAATCCGTAAGGCAATGCCTCTCGGCATAGAGAGCACTAAACCATCACGCAGTAAGGCTTTGCTGGGTTCCTGGACATGTTGGTGTAGAAGGTAACGAGGCAGCATATAAACCGGCCAGATGCGGCTCTGAAATGGACGTACTATCAGCTGACACTGCATAATTGGGAACATGGGCAAAAGACTAGGTATCTTCACAAATGACTTCTGCAGAAGTTGCAGATATGAAGAGAAAATAGATTCTGTGGAATGTCTCCTGTGTCACTGCCCAGCCCTCCAGGAACGCCGCCACTCTTGTATGGGAGCACGGTTCTTCGAAGGCTTGGAAGATCTAGCAACGATACCTGTATCAGTAGGTTTAAAAAGATTCATCAACAGATCCAAATGGTTTTTTTAGATGCATGTCCTGTCATGTACTACAAAAGGGTGATCACAATGGGCCTCAATGGTTTCTGGGTGAAAATTGCTTATACGGCAAACTGCCCCTCTAACCTAACCTAACCTAACCTATTGGCGATAGTAGAGTGAACTTTTAATTTGACGCACTATTTCAAGGCAGACTCTGTAGAGTGTAGATCTTCCCTTGAGAATTTGAGATAGACGTATTGGGAATTATAAAGGGGAAATTTCCATGCCAAGAATATGTTCCAATGTATTCGGTTTCTCAACCATTGTTAATATAGAGAACTTTTAAAACTCTAGTTTACTAAAGGTGCTAGTAAACGGCATGTAGCAAGCCACATATACGTATGTAGCTCTATCGTCAACAGAGAGTGAGCACAAAGAGAGCTTTTACATGGCATGTAGCCATTGGGACCATGCGCTGACGTAAAAATGACGTCAGTGCTACATACGTATGTGATTTGCTACATGCCGTGTACTAGAACGTTAAGTTTGACAGCTGGCTGAAGTGTTATGCCTGAGTTTTTATAGGCTTGATTGGTTAAGTTTTTTCTGTCGACCGACGTTTATGGAGACAAATCTGGTCAAGAATTTCTGATGTAGGAAAAGTAATGTTATAGTGGCCTTTAGTTTTTTTATTCAGTTCAGGAAAAATCTAGTGCAGACAAATCTTTAAATGTGAGGTTGGTTTTCGCTGGAAAAAGTGTTGCCAATTTGAAAAACAAATCACTAAAAAAAATACCCAAATATGCACTCAAAAATTCGATGTATACGATATGACTTTATTATTAAAACAAATTTAAATCCGAATTCATTTTAAACTTAAACTATTTACCAAATTCAAATTTGTACGTTGGTTGTCCCGTTTTTTCCGAACTCATTTGCATTGGTTGCGTTTGTCCGCTTTTGTTTACGTATTATTGGCTCCATACCACACTGTATATAGACGACCAAAATCTCCTGTCTCAATTGCCTGAATCAAAGTCATACAATGCACTTGAAATAAAAATCAATATGTCGTTGTACAAGCGATTCTTTCCAAACATCGAGACAAATCTATGCGGATTGGCATGCATTTCCTACATCTGCTTCGCATCCTTTTCTGTTGGCTTCCATACGCCATATCGCCTGGGGATGTGCCAGTCTCTCCAGGGATACCATTACTGGAAATCGGACGTGTTTATGCATACAATAAGCGTATAGTGTGTCGTGTATAGCTTTTGCCTGACGCTATCAGTTCGTGTAAACAACGCATAGACATGGAATACACTGGAATCGAACGAGAACGCTGCTTCACATTCATGCCATCGCATCACGGGACTGAACATATTCAGATGAGTTTGGATGTAACTATATATACCGTGCATGCTTCAGCCTCAGCCTCAGCGTCAGCCTCATGCATCGTTACTTCATTTGTACCTCGTTAATCATTGTGGGTGGTTTGGCTTTTTGGACATTTTGCGCTTCCGAATTACATTACACCACAATGCGTCCGCATAAGGTATACGGTCCAAGGAGTCCTTTTGTTTTTTGTCACCATACCAACGCCAAATCTGTGATATCAATGAATCTGACAAAATGACGGGCCTTTGTATAGTGCGTGTATGCAAAAGAGATCCCGATAGCGTAAAACCCTCGACTCGGAACTGGATGTATGGTAGGTATGCTTGTTTGTTTCTGCTACTATGTGCGCCTGTGCTTGAAGGTGCTTAATAGGCATTTTGATAAAAGGTCTGAAAAGAGGATACACTTGCCATCACCTAAGGGAATAGAATTGAAAACTCGGACTTTAAAATCCTTCTCTTATGAGAACTAAAGCAGTTAATGGATATCTGTAAAGTGCGCAAATTGAATTTGGCCCTTTGACAATTTGGTGATTTTTTGTTTTAGCATTTTACACTCGCGACCGATCCTTGATATGAATAGACGGGACATTTAAAATGATAGATAATGATTTTTTTTTTATATATCGGTTTTGTATGTTTATTACTTAGAATATCGCTCAACCGTTGGGTTCGTTTTTTTTTCGGCCAATTCCAGTTGCCAAGTCGTCTGGCATCCGCTTTGGCTTGGTCTTTAAAACGAAGCTTCGGTCTTCATAATCTCGACAACTGGAGTCTCTGGAATTTAGAGATCCACCTTAGGGTGGAGTTCGATGTGGCCTACTCAATGTAAGTAGTCGACTATATTGGCTTTTTAAACTACATCTTTCTACGCAGCTTGTGAAGTTCGCGGATTCGAGGGTTCGAGCCTTTGGGGGGGTGACTTTCATTGGAATGCCGACTTATTTCAGGAACTTGCCGACTGTATAGAAATCATGAAGATCGGCCCAGCGGTTATCGAGTTATATCTAACGTCATCGAATTTCACCCCATAGAATATGTTGTTTGTATGGGAGGTCCCACGCCCCTTTGTCAAATTTTCACCAATGTGCCAATACCTAAAGGACCATTCACATGTGAGCGACCAACGATCTACGAACGAACAAATAATAGAGAACACTAATAGAGAACACCGAACATTCTCTCTAAAAATTGATCACCACACGGTGCTGCAGAATTATATTATGTGCTCTAACACAAATATTCGCAAGTTTTGAGAGTCCGTTCACATGAAGACTTTTCTAAGTCGCGGCAGTTCGCGAATTTCAGCCATCAGCTGTATTAAGAAAACAAGTTTATAAACAGTTTAAATAACGAAATTTCGTTTTCCAAACTTTTTTCAGAAAAACACACTTTGCCGCGAATTGTCAAAGTTCGCAATCCACATCAATAAGCCGAGTTCCACAAACAAGCGAATAACATATTCCTTCGAATTTAACCTCAAAATAGAAATGCCGCCCGTTTTTTTTTTAAATCGAATCGAAACTTGGTAAATTTAAAGGATTTCAGTCTGCAAATTCAGCGATGCCGACCGTCCTTTTTCAAATCGAATCGAAACTAGCTAAATTTTAAGGATTTCAAACCGATGCCGTCCGTCCTTAATCGAATCGAAACTAGCTAAATTTTAAAGTGGAACCTTTGAAAATGCCGACTTTTAGGTATACATTTACAAGTTTAAAACCTACATAAACCTAATGGAAATCCAAACTTAAGACCTAATTTTTGAAAATTACTCGTTGATTTGCCGACTCTTGGAAACCCTCGCTACGCCTCTGCCTATAGGATTTTTATTTACCAGATCTCTACTAGAGTAGGTATCATTCGTGGAGTTGATGTTTTCTCGTTGATAGTCGAATTTTTTAGCTACCTCAATGGCTTGTAGTATAGGTGAACAGATGTCGTTCAAACAATTTTACCCAATCACCCGTGGAAGCAGCTACCAAAAAGGTTTATCTGGAAAGCTGTTTGATGTAGATATCACAGTTCCTGCTTTCAAAATATCAAGGTCAAAAGGCATTGTAAACCTGCGAAGAAATTAACAGTGCTTTAGACATCTTTATCTTTACATGCTTAGGGTCTATAGAAGCTTCCATTTAGCAACGATGATAAAGCGCCATACCCTTGTTCATCAGCACTGCTTTGATCCACAATGGAAATCTTAATTCCACGCCGTACTATAATATCTGGACGAGAATATGATGACTCTTGCTAGACTGGGCAAATTCAGGTCCTCAACGAGTCGGTGCCAACTTTGCTCGAATTATGCCCAACGAGCAACACACTTCCTTGATTCGCTATTCGGAATTTTATTCACTTACAGTGCACAGTCAGGTCTAGCCTATTGAAAAAAAGCAACAGAAAACTACACATCGACTTTAAGGGACCACTCGAAGGTCGGCCATTTCACATTCAGTCATTCATCCGGCACGTTTGAAGTATGAGCGGTCCATATAAGGTATACGCGAAAACCATTGACGGAAAGTGAATCATCCATTGTACTTGCTGTCAAAACTTGCAAAATTAGTAGGTACATACCATACATATGTACTTTTGCAGCTCAGTTTTCCTTCATTTAGTGTAGTAAGATCAGTCTTAGATGTCAAAATCTGGGAGCGTATAGTCAAATTCATTGGTATAAAGGTCACTCTTACTCTAATGCTAATCAGCTTCTAAGAGAAGGGAATGAAATGAACATTTTTCGGTGTGCTCCTTAAGTCGGTTGGTATCCGTAATTACCCATGTACGACTGAAAGTGGAAAACTCTCAAGAGGTGTAACTGTGACAAAACTGATTAAGAGTTTCACAAATTAGAACGAGAATGAGAACCCGTTCTCCAAATCTCAAAACCAGCATATCACAGAATGTCTTTGCTTGCTTTACTTGCAACCACACAAATGCACGCTAATTACTTACATCCTTCGCCATAACAACACCCAAATTAAGTCTAATTGAAAAAAAAAAAGAACAGGATCCCTTGAAGGAAGTGAGAACGTCTGCCCAAACTATAAGATGAAGACAACACAAACTTTACGGCTTAAGAAATTCATCACCCACTTTCTAACCAATCAACAAACTTACATTCGCCACATATAGGTACACACACATGCCGTATCTATACATTGGATATATAGAAAACGCTCCTGGCTGGTGTCGTTCTGCGAACTACTCGTGTGCCTTCGTTTGTGATTTTCCACCCTTGTGCCTTTCAAAAGCACTACCGTAACACATATAACAATCTAACATCTCAATTTATTCTTACCGAGGAGCCCGGTGATGACACATCTAGGTACGTGATTCCAATAATAAACGCGAAAAGCGTAAACTTCGGTTCCTACTTCGAGATCTTTTCCTATCCTCGAGCGTCGTCGTGTCGTCTCGTTGGTTGAGCCCCGCCAGCCAACAACACACAGAAGGTACAATTACCCGCTTGACTTCATTTCCAGGCAAGGATGCGACATCCTAGAGTACGAATTAAGGTTTCCTCGCAGACATGCCCGGGCAAAAGTGTGCGAAATTGTTTTTATTATTCTTGGTCCTTTTCTCTTTTGGCGCGCCGCGCGCCGTGTCGTCTTCGTCTAAAAATTTCTCCTTTGTAAGTTCCCGAATTTGTTCTAAGAGGATGAATAGAGAGCCATACGATGGCTCTCGAGAAGGTGAGGGACAAAATTGCATCCTTTTATTTCAAAAGAACTATTTGTACGTATATTCCTTACAGATGTTCCTTCCATTTGGGGGAAAGACAAATCAGAGGTGCACGCCTCAGAATCAGTTCACCCCAGCACACCCACCCCGGCCTCAAACGCCACCCGCATATCTTTGTCACCGTTCCGATATATAGAAAACCGAAGAATGTCAACAATGCAGCAGAAGCCAGGGATAGTGTGCAGGATCCTTTTCGGCATCCCAGAGGCAAGTCAAAGACAAGTCTAAATATTTATTTGCACGGTAGGACGCAGAGAGTTTTTGGCCAATCATTTGAATTTGAACTCGCAATCTATATCCTCACCGTATACCTATGTATATAGGTATGCGTACGTATGCTGTTATATAGAACTTTGACCGGTCGACTGTGCGGTGTCCCGATGGAATTCGATTTTCTTTGCGTTTCCTGTTTCTTCGATTCGTCCGTTCTATTGACCATTTGTGTTCAGCCTGCTTGGGTCAGTTTCGCACTCTTTAAAGTTTCACTTGTGCAAAGCCTTAATGGCTTTAAAGGATGAATTGAAAGGATAAAGTGTAAAGGGCAGCACTGGGACATTGGATGTATGGTGTGTCCGCATGTGTGAAATACGGAAAGTGATCCAAACCCGGTTCCATATAACTGAATTTGTTTTTCTATTCCGGAAAAGTATCCGAAGAGGATACGATTAATCTAGTATTTAAAAGTTGTTCGACCGTAAAAATGCCAAAGTGATATGTAGGAGGTGTGTAGGCATTTATTCGGAGCATGTACAGAGAAGGCGATGAACACAGAGGAAAAAGATTAACTTTTAGCTTAATTTCTAGGTATATGTTTTAAATGGGGCCCCGGTGGAAGTTTGCCCAAAATTGCAACCTCACAGGACAGGACGCAAATATCCGCACTGAACTCTGAACTCTAATTTAAAAATCCTCTTTCGCAGTGCTGAAAAGATTGGAAAACAATATTGGTACTTTACGCACACAGTACCTACAGGGTCTGTTAAATATCCTAGAGATATAGACCAACATGTGCCAATGCAACTGCCGAACACATGGAGTGTGTTCCAGGCAGGGGTTCTGGCCTACTCAAAGCTACGGAACAGCTTCAAACGGGATCATTATCGAAGAAGTATATCTGTATATACACCGATAGTCAGGCTGCGACAAATGCGATATAGTCTCACATCATCAAATCTGAACTAGCTCAGAGCATTATGCTCGGAGAACCATGGTAGATTGTGTTAGGTACTTGGATGCTGTAAATATTGAGGCTAGCGAAAGGCCCACAAATTGCCTTATAAATAAATAAATAAATAGGTGGCGCAACAGGCGGTAGTCTAGTCACCCTAGGCCTAGTTTCTCGCTATCATTCGTTTGTGTGAGTTTACATTTTTGGGACGAATGGAAGGGACCTACAGTTTTATGTCGAGTCCGAACAGCTGAATTGAGAATTTTGTGTGCAATTGTTCCGGAATGGCCTTTCGAATGGAAAAATATAAAATTCTTAGTGGAAAACTCGGAAAATTCCGGAAAAACCCGAAAATTTGAATTATTTTCGACGAAATTTTGATATTTTCTTTGATTCTGGCAACAATTCGGTCAAGATCTCAAAGTGCGTTGGCTGTTGCATCATCTGGCATTGCTGCCACATGGTTGGAAAGCGGTCGAATTGCACATTCCGCTTTGAAGCTGCCGATGAATCTTCTCACGGTAGACAAGCCAACGTGCACAATGACCAAGAATTCGGCGATAGCTAAATTGATGCGAGAATAAATCATCATTTGGAATGAATGCACGATGACTCATAAACGAGCTTTGAAGACAGTTGATTGAACGATGAATGATTTACGAGGTGATTTGAGACGATTTGGTGGGGCTATGTTATTGCTCTCCATAGATTTTCGTCAAACGCTTCCCGTCATCCCGAATTCAACCGCTGCCGATGAACTTAATGCATGCTTGAAATCGTCGTCTTTGTGGCGGAATGTCAAGAAGTTGAAATTGACCACGAACATGAGAGTCGCATTGCAGAATGACCCATCTGCTTCTGAATTCTCGAGGCAACTGCTGGCGCTTGGCAATGGTCAAATTCCCGTTGATGTTTCGACGTCGATAGCTTGAATTTCCTTATTCAAAGTCAAATCGCTAGAGAACTACATTCGTACAAATCAGTTGACAGCGTGACCGACGAGGATGGAGCGACCAACTATCCGACGGAATTTTTGAACCCGGCGAAACGAAGAAGAAACTCTATATAGAATCCTCATCGTCCCAGTCCTTGTACATATGTATAGCGCAGAATCGTGGACATTTGCGAGGGCGGATGCAGATTATCCTCATTCGTTTTGAACGCAAAGACCGATCTAACTGGCGTAACTACCGATTGAGGCCCAGGTCCACCCCGGACCAAGCAAGGAAGGGATGCTGCCGCAAGTAAAAATTCGCGAACATTTCAACTTTTACGACTTTCCTCATGTTGCTTTAAATTGAACAACTTTGTATTTTCTGTTAAAAAAAATGAATGGCCAGTAATTGCTTAATGCAGAATGAATGACATCCCTGCAGTAATTGACATTATCGCATTAGTTTAGCGCAAATTAAATTTATACACAATTTGTGCGCATTGCATCGAAATTAATCACGCGAAGGCTATACGTACGTAGATCTCTGATCTACCCCCCCTCCCCCCCATTCCTACTTCACAGTATTGTAACAAGTTTATTAGCGATAAAAAAAACGTACACAACTCCAACTACGCGCATTCATGTTGATGGCGTTTCCTCATGAATTCATTATTTCACCCAGAGACGGCGACATCATGTGTACAGCGAATACAAATATATTTAAACAATAGAAACGGTTTTATTGTTGAATTTTTAATTTATCCCCATCCAGAGGGCGTTGCATTATTTTTATGTGAATACAATTTTCAAATTGGCTGCGTTCTTCCGCAATGAAAAAAAAAAAAGGAAAATAAATTTCGCGTTAAATGCGATCTGTCTCCTTCCTGAGTCCTGACACACCGGCCGGCGGCCGCCCATCAGAGTATATGTGTTCCCAAACACCACAGTCGTCGACACGATAGAAGCTATTTTGTGTGTACCCTGTACCAGTACTAGTGCCACCAACCAACCCCCCCCGGATCGGGGTGAGGGAAAATTATTGATTTTCAATACGATTCGAATTATCGCACCTCTGGGACAAGTCGGACAAATTGAGTTAACTGTTGCAATCAGAAACATTAATTGGAGCTCTGATATTAATAAATAACCAACTATGCGGCAGTTTGAGTTCATTCAGTGGAGGTGCGGCAATGAGATGGTGGAACGTGGAACAACACTGGAAGGACTGTTGATTGTGATGATGAGATGAGCATGTTGAGGCAGCAGCGGTCCAGCGTATTATATATAGGAGGATAGGTATCGTGGCCAGTTTAATACAGGCGCAACTGTATGTAGTTTGGCTTCCTATAATTAAGAACCGATGATGCGTTTTTTATTTCATCCCACTATGCCGTAGCTGAAGGTGAATGGATGATGATTTTGTATGATCGGAAATGAATCACTGTTGGCCAGGAGACACTGAAACTATAAAGGGAGGCGGTGGGCATGGGCACTGGGCAGTGAGAGTGGACAGCAGCAGCTGGGCATTGTTATTGCAGATGATATTAATTCATCACACTTTGATTGAAATATTTATTTCGCAGACATGCGAGGCAGTGGTTTTTGGTTGAGGGAATTGAAATTAAACCTGGACTGAGGGTAGAATTATAAGGATGTGTGAGCATCGGAGTGCCTGAGGCTTTTACGCCAGATTGAAGTGAAACTTGACGCCCGAATGCATTCGTATTCGTTACCGACTTTTGGATAGTGGGAAACGTGAAGTTGCTGTAATTTAATGTTTATCTGCGGGATGGTTGCGTTTAATACGTACGTAAATACATATGTACTTGCTTATGTCCTTTGCTGAAAACATGAAAGAGAGAGCATATCATAAGTACTAGTAGCACCTAACTTTACTTAATTACATACCTACTTAGATGGCGCTACAGTCCGGGATGCACCTAGGCCTCAACCAACACGCCTCTCCAATTAGCCCGATCTTTGACTAACCGCCTCTAGTTGCGCACTCCAAGTTGGTTGAGATCCCCTTCTACTTGTGCTATAAGGTGAGGTCTTCCTCTACTGTGTTGTCTCTCCGGGTAGGAATCGAAGACTATTCGTGCCGGAGCATTGGTGTCCATTTGCCTGACATGTCTCCGCCATCTTACTCGATATGTACTTTTCTGACCAAGTCGATGGCGCTATACAGCTCGTAGAGTTCGCTGTTAAATCTTCTCTTTCAAAGCCCCTCACCGCAAACGGGACCGAAAATCATTCGAAGAATTTTACGTTCAAAACGACCAAGGAGATCTTCATCCACCTTTGCCAACGTCCATGCTTCTGCGGGATAGAGCAGGACTGGGATGATGAGGGTCTTATATAGAATCTCCTTAGTGTTTTTTTGACAAGGCTTTACTAGTCAGTTGGATAGAATGAAAGTTTTAGAGCTAAACCATTCTTTTAGCTCCTTCAGACGGCCAGGTAAGGTCTGTCGTATATACGATATACCTACTGATAAATCGGCCCTGCCGGGATGGATTTTTAATAGCCTAAAACCATCTAACAGTCTTAAGAAAAGTTTGGAAAAAAGTTTCATTGAAATCTGCCCAGTAATTTTTCCGCTTTGAGGTAACAGAGAAAATTCCTACAATTTTACATATACATATAAAGAAGATACAGGAAACCTCACCCCCTGAAAAGCCAAACAAAAAAACTGTAGAAATGGTAACAAAGGACAACTGAAAAAGTTACCCTAACAGGTCTAACAAGAAGCAATTCAAAACGACCAAGAAAACAATTTACTAAGAGAGATACTGACTTCCGCCTAGTTTCTATAGGTACGAAATGATGACACCTCATCCAAGAGGCAACATTCAGAGAAAGAGACAAAGGAAAGTTGACCAAGACCTCAACAAGCCTAGCCCTAAAAAACAGCCCGAACCACCTAATATCAGCAGTAATTTGACGAGTAGGAACATATGGACACACGTGACGTTAAGATCGCAGCTGAGCACTGTGGGTTGCTGGATGAAAATGTCATCCTCAAAGTGATGATGGACAATAACTGGATATCCTTTCGGTGAAGTCGGATGGCACAAAAGAGTCAAGATAGTGGAATGCAACGAATTCTCTCCAAAACCATCGGCAAGCTAGTATTGTCGAACTTTAGGAGGGAGCAAAACTTAAGGTCAAGGTAATACCGAAGTTTGCACTACCACCTGAGACAGAAAGTTAAGGTCTAGATACCAACCCCCTTCGATAAAAAAGAGGACGAGAATATTGCAGTGAGAAGTGAACACAAATTTAGAAGTAACAACGAACAGGTCAGGATAGAAGACTGATGATAGCCTGTCCATAGAACTCCTATATTCGGGTCACAATAGAATACTCTTTACAATCGACCTACACCTACACCTACACCTATAACGAAACTTTAGAAGCCCTAGAAAAACGAGTAGCATAGTGAGCGAAAATAGTTAATGAGAAGATACAACATCCAAAAACATGACAATCTTACTGACAGTAGCCCAATCGACAACTCAGTGACATTCAATTGACACTAATAAGATGAATAAAGCCAATTTTTAAACATTGTCCCATTTCTCGCAACCACAAACGCAAAAACGCAAGACGGTTAGACAGCGAGCTTAAAAGCAGCAAACAATTGTCAGCAAGCCAGACTAGAACTGAAGAAGACGGAAATGAGTATAAGTCCGAACTTGGTCTGTATACTAGAGTAAGAAGGTCAGAATTAAATCTTGAATCTTAGAATTTTTAGAGACTTAAAAAACCTTTAATGGACACAATCAGGGATCGAATTACCGAATCACTCAATTATGCCGGTTTTTGTTTTGTTTTGTTAATTCGACAGCAACTGATGCTGCCCTCATTCCTTCTAACCTAGCCTAACTATAAATTTATATTTCAAGACCCAACTAAATTCACATCAACTAACTTGCCATATTATGCACAATAGCTAATACCTAATTATGTGATGAAAATTAAAGCTTTTTTTATCATCGAAGCTCATTAACCTCTTCGAAACGAGATAAATTCCGACGAATTCGCTTTGACTCACTAAATAAAAAGACAGCGACCGACCCACACAAGTCCTCAACGATACTCTACATAAAAAGCTACAAATTCATTTATATTCTTAGCCCCGAAAAATAACATAAGAACCCTTGTGCTGCCATCCCCAAACAACCGCACTTGAGGCAACAACCGCACAACCCTTATACAAGTCCGTCTTTTATTCGAATAGTATAGTCGACGTAACTCCTCCTCCGCCCATTCTACATCAGCCTTTCAGCACGAAAATTATGAAATAGATACTCAGGCCAGAGGCAGGCACTCAAGCATCAACTCGTTTGGAGGGCTTAAGGAGCCATTTCTTCCCGCAGGCGAGTCGCATGTCTTATTTACCATATCAACAGGTCAATTACCATGGGAGAATAACAGGCCACAAGTTGCAGAACGAGAGAGGCAACAAAATTTATGAGCAATGCCCGCTTGAGGAAGCAACTTTAACATTCGAATAGCACTTGTGTGCGGGTGGTTATAGAAAATATATACCACCCTGTCAGGGATAATTTTTCCTTTCCTGTCTTCTCAGAGGCTGTGTCATGCTTTTCGATAGAAAGTGAAGTGATACTGTTTGAGTTGAGATATACGCTCCAAAGGTGTAAAGTGATACAAGTACACCTGAGATACCAACGATGAAGGTTAATTTACTTAGGACACGAATCTTGAACGACAAACAATGACCAAAGAAAAGAGGTCCTGTGCGTGTAACCTAATTCCCTTATCATAGATGCACACCATGTTTTCCAATCAATCACTTCTGCTTAAGCATTGAAACGGATATGTCGGTATTTTTTTTCGTAGATACTTTGTTTTGTTTTGCGTGTCGTTGTGGGTGTTGAAACAAATCAAGTTGCTTATCTGGGGTGTAAAGGTGACAAAGGCTCATAGCCATAACAGCGTGGATTCTTGCCGCAGGCAGTGGGGAGTCAATGAAATTTTGTATTCCATCACGTCCCCGGACTGAGGTACTTGAGTAAATAAAAATGTCAGCATGTGCCTATAGATATGGGATTTTGGGTATGATATGACCGAAAAGGGAATATTTGAAAACCGTTGAATAAAAATTGTGACTAGGTATACAAAAATTATATCCGACTCTGTAATTGTGGAAAAGTGCTTGCAAACGTGCCAGAGAATGTTGCTCAGCTACGTTAAGTATTATTAGTGTTTACTCGCTCTTGAAATAGCTTGGTTTTTAATACATATCTCAATGTAGCTTTGTTGGACTTCAGGTTGAATATTGTTTGAATATTGCAGTAGGGTTCTATTGAGGTAACCAGGAATAGTTACAATTAAAAAGCTATAATGTGGGCTATTGACCTCAAACTATCCATCTACAGTAAACTAATATACTAAGTAGAGAATCTGCTCGCCGCATAAAAAGCAAGCACCCTGGTGAAACCCCGGCAGACTTTGTTAATGCATATATCAGAAAGGATTTACATATGCTTCCCAAGATGACAAATTCGGAAGTAGAGTACAACCTTTATAATTATTTATAGAAGCTAAGGGATTTAAGATTATATGTCGAAAAAGAGCATCCCATAAGGAACTTTGTGACCAGTCCAATCAGTCCAATTGGTAGGTTAATAAACACCTTGAAAAATTACATAACATTCTTCAAACTGAACTTTCAAAGCTGGCAACGAAACTATACTACTTGCAGGATTATCGGTGCAGTGGGAGGTAGAACTGTAGATAAGTGTTTGCAAGTTTGCTATCCTACCATTCCTGCTAAACTGCGCATCTAAACCTTGACAGGAATTCGCTATAGCTATAGGTATCGTCGTTGACAAAATATGAATTTTCGACAGATCAGAGCATCTTTTCAAGGCAGTGTTAATGAAACGCTATCTAAATCTAAGCTGTACTCAGGACACTGTACCGTATATGCAGAGATGGAATGCGACAAATGCAACATGACAGAAATTAACTTAAGAAGCTGTACGCAAGGCTGTGTTTTGTCTTCTCTATTATGGTGTATGATATGATAGTTGACTGTCTGCTTACCACACCTAATTTACCTACTGATGTCTATCCATACTAAGCCTATATGTATATGGTATATGCGGATAATGCAGCTATACGTTTCTGATACCTGCTGTGGAAATTGCAGAATATTGAAGTGGATAATATGAGACTCTATATTATAAAAAGCAATCCATCCAGAACCTCTTCGCCTTGTTCAGTAGACATCAAATGTATCTAGTCGATATTTGACAGCTACCAGGTCTTCCCCGTTAGCGAAGAGTCGATGCTGTTCTTGAGAAACCCTAAGTCAATTCCACTGCTACTTCTTTTGGTTTATAGCACATCCCACTGACCAATGAGTAATTGCTTCCGAGATCATTGACGAGATCATTTTGAGCTAACCCCGGTGAACCTATAGATGATACTCGACCTTCGCTAACGAGGAGATCAGAGACATGAGAGAGCTAAAGTAGCGTATGAGCAGAAATACAACCTCAAAACACTTTTATAGCCAAATACATATCCATGTAAGAAACTAAGGTAGATAAATCACTTTTTTTTTTTTGTAATAAGCTTTGACTATCTCCGGTTTGTTTCTTGGACTAACGCAGAGTTCAAACGTAGGACCTAGGAAACAAATTACCTTGTATGGCCAAAGTGAGTACTTAGAAGCAATTTGGGAACTAGATACTTCTGTAGGTAACGGAAGCGAATGTTACAAAAAATGCAAGTAGCCAAAAAAGAAAAAGAAAACAAGTAAAAGTGTTATAATCGGGCTGGCCGTAGCCTTGATGAATGAACCATTCAACCTGGACGATGAAGACCAACAATTCCGTCCACCCGACCTGGACGAAGTGAAGATAGCCATATCTAAGCTTAAGTCCAACAAAGCCGCTGGAGCAGATGGCCTAACCGCCGAGCTATTCAAAGCCGCAGGCGATGACTTGGTTAGGAGTATGCACCAACTCATCTGTAAAATATGGTCGGAGGAAAGTATGCCCGATGAATGGAACCTCAGCATTGTTTGCCCGATCCTCAAATAAGGAGACCCTCTGAACTGCGCCAACTACAGAGGGATTAGTCTTCTTAACATCGCCTACAAGAACCTATCTGCCGTGTTGTGTGAACGCCTGAAGCCTTTCGTCAACAACCTGATTGGTCCCTATCAGTGTGGCTTCAGGCCAGGAAAGTCTACCATCGACCAAATATTCACACTGCGGCAGATCTTGGAAAAAAACCAGGCAGTCCAAATCGATACCCAGACCCACCATCTTTTCATCGATTTTAAAGCCGCCTATGACAGTTTTTCTAGTTTTGGCATCCCTGCCAAACTCGTCCGTTTGTGCAGGATGACAATGGAGAACGCACGCTGCTCCATCAAGGTCGGTAAAGAACTCACCGAGACCTTCGATGTCAAAAAAGGATTTAGACAAGGCGATGCGCTGTCATGTGACTTCTTCAACAGCGTTCTTGAAAGAATAGTGCAAAACTCAAACGCTAACACCAGAGGCACTATCTTTCAAAAGTCCGTCCACCTACTCGCCTACGCCGACGACATCGACATAATCGGCAGAACGCAGCGTGATGTCACTGGCGCGTTCCTGGGCATTGAGACGGAAGCGGCGAAAATGGGTTTGGCGGTCAATGAGGGCAAGACAAAGTATATGCTGTCATCAAGAAAGGACACCCAACACCGACGTCTTGGACAGAACGTCACTATAGACAGATATAACTTTGAAGTGGTAAAGGACTTTGTCTACCTAGGCTCCGCTATGAACTCAGACAATGACACCAGCGCTGAGATTAAACGAAGAATAACTCTTGCCAATCGCTGTTTCTTTGGGCTAAGAAAGCAATTGAGTAGCAAAGCCCTCTCTCGAACAACTAAAGTGACCCTTAATCATCCCAGTCCTACTTTATGATGCAGGGGCATGGACTCTATCAAAAGCGGATGAGCTTTCTCTTGGTTGCTTTGAGAGGAAAATTCTTCGAGTAATTTTCGGTCCCGTCTGCATAGACGGTGAATGGAGGAGGAGATACAACGACGAACTGGACATCGACCTAGCCAGAAGAGTGAAGGTCCAACGACTGCGGTGGCTGGGTCATGTAGAGCGAATGGAAGTGAATGCTCCGGCCCGGAAGATCTTCGAATCCACACCCGAGGGACGGCGCAGTAGAGGAAGACCGCGACTCAGGTGGCGCACGCAAGTGGAAGGGGACCTCAACCAACTTAGCGTGCGAAACTGGAGACAGCTGGCCAAAGATCGTGCTGGCTGGAGACGCTTGTTGGTTGAGGCCCAGGTCCACCCCGGACTGTAGCGCCACCTTAAGTAAATAAGTAAGTAAGGCCGTAGCCTTGATACCCTCCACTGCATACAAGTTATGCAAAATGTTTGCCTTGTGAATTAGTATGTTCATTGTACACGCATATGGGTCTAATATTAATTTTGTGTGGTAAATTCCAGAAATATTTGACCGACACAGCCCATTTCCAATACCAACCTGACGACGGTAAAAAATAAGTGCTCTTACAAAATTTCATTCACCTAGGTCGATTCGTTTGGATTTCGACGCTATCGTGTTTTCAACAGACAGACAGATAGACGGACATGGCTATATCGGATTCATAATTTGATAAACTTTGTGGGGTCTCCGGTGACTCCTTCTTGGCTTTACAAATGTAATGGCAACATGAATATACCTTCGTGTGGAGGATATAAAAAAAAACTCCTTCACTATGGGCTCTAGAGTGTGTTTATCATTAATACAAGTAACTTCATTGAAACGGGCATCACAATGGGTCAGTATTGACCTGAGTGTGGCACGGAGAAATCCTCGCCAGCCCACAAACCTAACCTAACTTCATTGAAATAAAATTCCTAAAAACAAATGTATAGCATGTATAGCAATAAGATAAGCATAACATGTTCAAACGTTCTTAGCATAAATATAACTTTCTTATCATGTAAACATTTTTGTTCGCCATGTGAAATTTTTAAAAGCATTTCTAAAAATAAATGCCATTGCAAATACAGATAAAAATTGTTAAAACTATCGTTCGCTATGTTTTCTACATTTTCTTTTAAAAATATCTTCATTTTCCCCGCAAATGTGGTAATGAAATCTTCTCACGATAGTGTAAAATAGCGACCGCATAGCGAAAAAGAAGATATTTATCTATCACACTGATTGTAGTGGCTAAGGTAAATAATGTAATTCCAATAAGTGGCCATTATTGATCGATATGCGAATATTGTTGAGGCTTAAGTTACAATACAATACAACCCAAATTGGTATTACCACCATGTGCAACTTTAAGTTCATTCACAGTATTTTCTGAGTATGAGTGTGCATTCTAATAAATGCGAAGTAAATCTGCCTGCCTGTCTGTTTGTTACCCTTTCACGACTAAAACTCTGAGGTCGTAATGTAATTTGACAAGAGAGATAGCCTGATTTCTGATACCTGAAGAAGAACACCTGTGACTTTTTATATACTGAGCGTTCCCTTCAAATTTACGAAAGCGTAGTGCCGAGATGAAGAAAACGTAGTGTTTCGAGCTAAATCGTAGTGAAATATGAAAAATAATTGCAATCTCCATAATGCTTTAGTTTTAAGCCAAGTTCGACTTAACTGGGGGTCGATTCTCGTTCTATGATACTGTGAAGTAAAAAGAGTTGACACAAGTTCGCGCTTAATTCGATTCTCGGTCTATGAAAAAATGAAAACAAATTTCAGATTTTTTTCATATAATATTTTTTTTTTTCACAGCCGTTTCACTTCTTCACTACTGTGAAAAACATAGACAAGGCTCTATGACTCACAATGGAAACGAAAAATAAGGGCGGACAAAGGGATTCAGAAACCCAAAATATGGATATATTTAATCGAATAGTATCTGGAGAATAGCCCCGATTTGGCCAATGAAAAGTATTATACCTTCAAAAGTTCGAAAATTACAAATTAAATTAAATTATTATCACTTCACAGTCACAGAACGGAAATCGACCCCTTGTAACCACCATTATTGCGTTGAAAAGTGAATTAGTTAAATTAATCGCCCTGTTGTGAATGCGTTCAGACAACTTTTCCAAGGGAAAACATTTTAGAAATCAATATTATTACTTACTGAAGGAATTTTATACAAGAAATATAGGGATACGCAGTCGGACGGAGAATCGTAGTGTTTTTTTTCCAAATTTTTAGTAGTGACGTAATGATTTTGTCGAACTAAGGCAAAATCGTAGCGAAACATTACGATCGTAGTGAAAGTGGGAACGCTGAATTACTGAATATTTTTATTTAAGAGGAAAGAGAGTGGAGAAAGGTTTTCGTCAAACAAAAAATTATTTTAAAGTCAATTTCTTGAAAATTATTTTGGGAAACGGTAGTGGCACCTCCCATACAACAAAGTTATTTATAACGTTATAGGTACCTTGAAGTCCGAATAATTGCAGATTTAAGCCCCGGTTATACCTATCAGTTAGTAAAATGCAACCGAAAAATATGTTTTGCTTCTTTGTAACACTTAAACTTAATAACTAGTTGAACTCAAGCTTGGTCTTAAGAAAAATGTATTAAATTAATTAATAATTAAGCAATTGGTCTCAGAAAAAAAAAATATTTTATAAAATTTCCCGTACGTAAAACTTTTTCTGTTCAACTTCTCAGTCAATTTACAGCAGGTTCCACTGAATTCCTATGAAATGCTAAATGTTTCAGTTTTGTTCTGTTTCGTTTTTTTACGGATAGCTCTATGTATAACTGAGACCTTATGGAAGGTTTCAATTTGGTAAATTACAAAATATAGGCGGGATTTAACAAAGGAGCGTGTCAGCTTTCATTCAAAAAGCACTGCAAACGCTATTTCTGTAAAGTTATAAAACTTGGAACATTGATGTGCATTGCCCTGGTAGACAAGAACTTACTTATTTAAGCAATACATAATTCCTGGAAACTGTCAAAGTCGGGCAGGTCTTACGGGCGAGTTCTCCATTTGTTTGCGCTCAACTTTAAAAAGGCGTCGAAAAAATTCCAAGACAAATTTAGTACAAAAAAAAAATGTATTTCCTTTAAAATATACAAATAAATCGGTAAAATAATTAATCAATTAAAATGGGATTGTCATATTACTATAGTTAGCACGAGGTTTCATAATCTGCGCTATTTCAAACAGTCTTAATTCCTTCAAGCTTACGCTTGGTGCATATGTCACAGCAATCTGGGCGTTCTGTCAGCTTGCTGCAATCTTCCTCGAATAGCGTGAATATGAATCGCCTTCTGCACTCATTAGTGATAACGTACCTCTTTATGTCAACCTTGGGGAATGGTGCTTCACTCCATGTTGGGTCATAAAACATGACACATTTCGTCGGCTTACCATCTCGCCCTGCTATGCCAATTTGTTGATAATAAGTTTCAACATCATCCGCCACTCCATAGTGGATAATTAATCGAACATCGGTCTTATCAAGACCAGTACCAAAGCATGCCGTTGCCACGATCACATTATTATTACCAGACATAAATTCATCTTGTGCATTTGTGCGATCATTCATTAAAACATCGCTATGATAGACATCACACTTAACACCGTTATCGATTAACACTTTTTTTATCTCGTCAGCTTTAACTTTTGTTAGACATTTAATAATAACCGATTCACTAGCAACATCTAGGTATGGGCCGATATCTGCCCATGGATCTGAACCAGATATTTCCTTAACGATAAATTCCAAATTGGGACGATCTATGCCATCTAAGTAGATCTGCAAGGAAAAAAAAAGATCTGTGAGCGTCTGTTCAAAAGTAAAAGAGTTTAAATTTATAATGGACCAGTATTTCAGAATTTTTTATTAAGATACAAGTTTTTGCATATTTTTGAAACAGTTCTCAGTTATTTTTACTCATATATTCGAAAAGAAGCTAATAAAAAACACCACATCAATAGCTTGGCTCAAATTAAATCCAACGAAGTCTGGCTTAAAACATAGATCGCTGGCTGGTTCAAATCCGGCTCGAAGGACCATGTATAATTTCGAGTCACTTACACTTGAGATTTTTTTTTACTCAACAGAAAGTAATTAGAAAACGCACCGATTCGTTATAATTTCTTCGATTTATTGAGATTAAAATTTTCCGCCAAAAGTTGGCTTTCATAATTGACATTTGTCAATGTTTGGAAAAGTACTGGATCAATTATTTGCACCAAATTAATAAATATTTTTTCTGAATACATACATAAATCAATCTTTAATACCTGGGCAGAACTGAACAGAACAATTCTTCCCAAAATTCTCTTCCTGAAAATCATATTTTCTCATTAATATTATGTAGAAAAATAAGCTGAGAGTCCTGATAAGTAAAATTAGAGGCCATGGCCGCAAGAAAAAAAAATTTCCCCGAATTGGCGTCTTATTGGAGGACCCTACATGTCGACTATGTCTGGAGAGTGACGAATCCTCTCTTTACATACTCATGGAATGTCCGGCTCTCTTTCCTGTCAGAAAGAATAATATCCTCGGCAAGGAAATCGTTACTCCAGGTAAACTTGTTGAAGAAGATCCTTTGTCTTCCTGATTGCCTCCGGAGTGAAAAGATGGCTCTAGGACCTCACCAGGGAAGGCACAATAGGCTCCTTTAACGAGGCCCATGAAGACTCTTCCGACTTATAATCTAATCTAGGCTAATAAAAGGACTTCAATGGAGACTTAAAGAAAATACATTCCATCGCAATTTTAATAATAGATTAACGATATGCGAATGAGTCAGGCGAATCGATAGGAGTAAAGTTCAAAAATGTAAAAAAGGATAGTTTTTTTTGCATTTCGCTCTTAACAAATTTTGTAAAAACTAACAACAGATGACTTGCTTTATTTAAACAAAAGTGGTGCACCGAAGGGGTGTGGCAGTGGCGTGGCAGTGGAGTGGTGTGGCGATGGAATGGCGGCAAAGTGACATGACAAGTGATTTAACATGCACTGAAGTGGCAAACAACCGATTCTTCAGCCTCTAATAAAGGATATGCCTCCAGAATTCTACGCATGGTTGCCGTTTTGGTGGAATCCTACTGAACTTGGTAGGTTTTTTTTAGCTTTGGTAGGCTTTAATTCGATTTGGTAAGTTTTTTGTACAACTCTAAAGCCTCTGAAATGAAAAATTTTTAACGATTGACATAAAAAACTGAAATAATTTCCAATCAACTCAAAAACATCTGTGCTTAATAAAAGTAAAGACACTATGTAAATGTAAATGTAGACTGAATCAACTCGTGTTTACGAGTTATTTTTTTAGTTGGTTGCCTGGATTTGACATTCAAACTGGACAGTGACAGACCAAATATGCTATGTATTTGGAGTTTGTGGGCTTACAGTTCAAAACACCTTTTTTATTGTATGTTAGCTAGCCCTGATATTAACGGAAAGTTTCAGTTTTTCGAAAACGGCAACCAAAATTGATATTTGGCTAAGGGATGGTTAACATGTTTGCTGAAGTGACTTTGACATTCAGCTAGATTCGCTATAAACGAGACAATTTCGTCCTACTCAGTCTTGCAAAGCTTCACGTTATATTAAAATATCCTTTGGGTAGGTTCTTCTCTGGTACGTTTTGTTTGTGTGGAAAATTACGCCAAAAGAAATTACGCCAAAAAATTGAAGTGGAAAAAGAGCCCAAAAACCTCCACACAAATTTGTGGCATTTTTACCTAGGAACAATCGCCCAAATATTTTGACACAAATGCCGCTAATTTTGCCATTTTTTCCATTTAAGAAAATTGAGAAAACGCCCAAAAAAGTGTTTCGGAAAAAACGTGAAATAAGACCCCAAACGAAAAACGAAACCGTAAGCAACCCCCCTGCTTGGGTTTACTGTCAGATTTGGTAGTAGGGGAGGCGACCGTAAGATTACCTACCTCATCGGGTTCCTCAAAAATTTGGACTTAAATCAATAGTTTAAGAACCGACATTTACAAAACCGTTGGTCGGACAACGTTTTTCTTGCCGGGTTACGCCAAAAATGGCCACTTCCGGTAGGTTTTTTTTTGTGTTTTGTTATGCCATAAGGTGCTCGAATAATTTTAATTTCACTGGAAAGGGATTGATAAGTAATTTCGAAAACAGTTGGTCGGCCAACTAAAAACTTGCCGGAAACCCTTGTCCGACCACACTAATAATCGTGTTTTTTTGTGTTTACCTACCTCATAGTGTGCCAAGATAAATTTGATCTTAAATGAAAGGTCATAACGTCGTCTTTACGAATTCAGAGGTCGGACAGACCTTACCTTGCCGAAAATATGTGTCCGACCACTTTTAAGGTAGACTTGTCAATATATATTTATGCTTACTATGCAAAAAAAATTATCTTATTTCATTTGCAAATCGTAACACATTTGGTATCAAATGAAAGCCTACAGCATCCTCTTTTGAAATTGAGAGGTCGGACAGATCTTACCCTGCCGAAACTATATGCCCGACCACTTTATAGACATACCTTAGACCCAATCCCATAGTTACTCATTACTTGCTGATCTTTTACCAAAAGTCAATACCCACCTCATTGAAAACCTTATCATATTTGATATCAAATGAAAGCTTACGATGTCCTCTTTCGAGATTAAGTGGTCGGCCAGATCCTACCCTGCCGAAAATATGCGTCCGACCACTTTATAGGCCAAATAACATTGTTACTCATTACTTGCTGATCTTTTACCAAAAGTCAATACCCACATCATTGAAAACCTTATTATATTTGGTATCAAATGAAAGCTTACGATGTCCTCTTTCGAGATTAAGTGGTCGGCCAGACAGCTTTAGGCTAGAGTTTATGTCTATCATTACCAGCTTTTCATGCGTTTACAGGCTGTGACTACACTGCATGTTTCTACCGAAAGGGTAAGGCAAAACCTCTTACAATTTTAGAAAAAAATGAGCGTTTCCAATTAGCGTTTTCAAATTTAAATAATGAAACTGATTTTTCAAATTCTAATAAATTAGACTTAGATCAAGAATTTACTTCACTATTATATGGTATAAAAAACTGTAAGAACGTCAACTCAGCTAGACTTCGAATGTTTCATACTTTTTATGCAGAAAAAGAATAATCACCCCTATTGTCGTCGTCGTCTGTCGCAAACGACTGGCGACGTTTGTCGTGTCGAGTCGTTTGGAATTTGGTATTGCGTAACTGAAACGACTCGACTCTCTGAACTCTCACATCCCACATACATTCCACAAACTATGACACATTGGATTTGACATAACAGTCGACGAATTTATATTTGGACTGGTGTTTTGTTTGTTACTTGGTTAATTATTTAATAAAACAAATCAAAAATGAATAGTGTGACATGTTTTTTGAAAGCAGTGACCAGGCAGTGACGAAGAAGAAAACCAGAAAAAAGTGCTGGTAAAGTTAAGGAAGGAAATTCGAACCAAATCCAATCCATTGGATTTGCCCGACATTAAGTGGGTGGTAGAAATAATTTAAATTGCATACATTGTGTTAATAACAATTATTTTCAGATTTTAAATGTATTTTAGACTATCGAAGTCGAAGGTGGTCCAAGACAATTCAGAGATAAGGATATGCCTATTAAAATCACTTGTTGTTAGTCCCTTTTCTCCATTTCTTTCACTAAATGTTGAAATTGTCTTTTATTTGTGATTTTCATTTTAAAGAATATGTAACTATCTTTTCGTTAGTTAAATATTAAATACACAAACTTTTCTTTAACACTTGATCACGCAGTTGTTAAAACTTATTGCAAACTATATCAGTTGCAGCTCTTTTTATACCCCTGTGGTACATCCGCAAGGATACAAAAATACGATACCCAGGTACTGCATCCTTCCGCTTTCTGTGTTTTTAATCATATTAATGATTTTATGGCTTTAATTAGGGTCGTCGTGTAATAACTCATTACTTGAGCGCGTAGTTTTATATGGTCCAAGACAATTCAGAGATAAGGCTATGTCGTCCCATTGCCGATTAACCTCACTTTTGTTAGGCCTTCGTGAATGATTTTGCCAAAGGAATATTTTTCTGCATTTCGGTCACTAAATGTATAAATTGCATTTTATTTGTTATCTCCATTCTGCAAAATAACTATAATTGTCTTTTTGTTAACTAAAAATTAAGTACACATACTTTTTTTAACACATTTATCACACAGTCGTCCGCAAAATAGTCGACGACAGAAATGTATCATTTCCACGACAAACGTCGTCACAAAACGCCTCACGCAATACCGACGATCGTCGTCGAAAAATACAATCCACATATTTTGACATTTCAGACGCCATTTGTCGATAGTCACCACGACAAAAGTCGTTTATTTTCAGTCGCCAATACCAAACAGTCGTGTCGCTTTTTTTTTAGAGTCGTAAACGACGACGACAATAGGGGTGAATACTTCAAAGAACTTTTTTAAAAATAAATCCCTTCTTCAAAAAATTAGAAGAACAATATATATAAGTCCAATGTGGTTAAATGCAACTGATGCAAATTGCATACATTTAAGGGCAGATCAATTTGGTTGGGTTTTGAAAAATGAAATGTTGTCACCACTTTGGTTTGACGGCGAACCAACACCTTTAAGTGTTGATGATAAATTAAAAAAAAAAAAAAATAAAAAAAAAAAATTGAACCAGTTTAAGAGTTTGCAAGAGTTGTATTCATTACGGAGAGTGAGAAATGTGGGAAGTGGTCGGACGCATATTTTCGGCAGGGTAGGATCTGGCCGACCACTTAATCTCGAAAGAGGACATCGTAAGCTTTCATTTGATATCAAATATGATAAGGTTTTCAATGAGGTGGGTATTGAGATTGACTTTTGGTAAAAGATCAGCAAGTAATGAGTAACTATGGGATTGGGTCTAAGGTATGTCTATAAAGTGGTCGGACATATAGTTTCGGCAGGGTAAGATCTGTCCGACCTCTCAATTTCAAAAGAGGATGCTGTAGGCTTTCATTTGATACCAAATGTGTTACGATTTGCAAATGAAATAAGATAATTTTTTTTGCATAGTAAGCATAAATATATATTGACAAGTCTACCTTAAAAGTGGTCGGACACATATTTTCGGCAAGGTAAGGTCTGTCCGACCTCTGAATTCGTAAAGACGACGTTATGACCTTTCATTTAAGATCAAATTTATCTTGGCACGCTATGAGGTAGGTAAACACAAAAAAACACGATTATTAGTGTGGTCGGACAAGGGTTTCCGGCAAGTTTTTAGTTGGCCGACCAACTGTTTTCGAAATTACTTATCAATCTCTTTCCAGTGAAATTAAAATTATTCGAGCACCTTATGGCATAACAAAACACAAAAAAAACCTACCGGAAGTGGCCATTTTTGGCGTAACCCGGCAAGAAAAACGTTGTCCGACCAACGGTTTTGTAAATGTCGGTTCATAAACTATTGACTTAAATCTACATTTTTGAGGAACCCGATGAGGTAGGTAATCTTACGGTCGCCTCCCGGACTATGGGGCCTTATTTCATTTTTTTTTTTGGGCTTAATTTCCATTTAACTTTTTGCCTTTTTTCCCAAAAATATGGCGTAATTTCCTGCCATTCTGGTGAATTTTCTTTTTTTTTCTATACCCGGTACCACACTGTGGTGAGGGTATATTCACTTTGACATTCCATTTGTAACGCACATAAGGAAGCGTTGGAGGTATGACAAACTATATACATATTATTATTGATCAGCATAACTTTCATAGTCGATCTAGCGATGTCCGTCTGCAAGATCGAATGAAAACTACTACTACCTCCCATACAAAAATATCGGATTTATATAGTTTTTTGATGTTAAAAATTAAATTTAAATAGCTACAGTAAAGATAGCAATTTTAAACTTTGCACATATTGTTTTAATAATATTTAAAATTTGTTGACAAAAAATGAATTTTGTCGAATAAAAACTACTCATACCTCCCATACAAATATGTATTTAATTTTTTAATACTAAAATATTTTTTACAATAATATAGTACGGGGTATTTGAGCTTCGGCTTAGTCGAAGAAAATTGTCTCTGGTTTTTGGCGTTTTTGATGAAAATATTACGCCGCAATTATTTTGGTATTTTTTTGCAAAACACTTTTTGGCGTAATTTCAGGGAGCCACCCCAAACCTTCGTGTTTCATTAAAAATTGATTATTCTATATAAAAAAAATTGAATTCATTAAAATCTAGAAGTTGGTTAAGTAATATGGTTATTTTACTTTTTAAAAAATGTAGAACCTATTCAGTTGAGCGGGAGTGTATACTGTATATACATACACAAATAAATTCGTTTTCTTTACTCCTTCACTGATCTGAAATATACTTTCATTAGTAAAGGTCCACTGTTTTCATATAGGTAACTATCTTTTTCTTTAAATTTGTATTTTGTGTTTTGGTTTCGGCGAGTAGCTATTATAAGACAAGGGGTATTTTTGTTTACACGGACACAAAAAACATGCGAAACAACCAATAATTTAACATATGACGACATTTTTTAAGAACTGATTAATCGGTAGCACCATACGTTGTTTGCCTCTTCAGTGTTCGTTAAATCACTTTCATACCACTTCGCCGCCATTTCATAGGCACAACACTCCTATGCCACCTGCCACCACCACCACCCCACCTCCACACCACTGCGGTGCGCGCCTTGCCTTAGAAATGTTAGAAATGTTATTTGAATAATTTTAAAAAAACATATAATTCGCTGTTAAAATGGTACAGTTTATCGGTCTCGGTTTTACAGCGCTGATCTGTCAAAGAGTTGGACACGTTAGGTATGCCGTATGCCATATAAATATGTCCAATTTATATGGGAGTAGAGCGTTGATTACTATCCGAACGTCAATTAATAGAAACGTCAGTTATCCGAACCGAACACGCATTCGAAGGCAAATGAATATCAGTTTTTCGAACGCCAATCAGCCACAGATAATTTTACGAACTATCGAACACGATTGTCTCTGTTTCAAAGTTAGACACACTTTTAAGCGATTACACTTGAAACTATTTCAGAGGCTACCAGCCGGGCCGCCAACTGGAGGAGCTGACTACACCTCAACAATCTTACCCCGTCAGACGGGGGTTTGGACTGCTACGATCTCCCCCCCGTCTTTAACCGAAGACAAATCGCGACATTTACTCTCGGTCCCAAGCAGCAGGTTGGAGTGATTCAATCAAGCTTTCCTGCCCATCACTAGTCTCTGTTATGTGGACTGATCGTCAAAAGGAACTAAACGGGAGGCAGACTGCTAGGGTTTCCCCCATCCTTTCTCCAACTGACGACCCATTCACCGACTTTTTGGTCAAGCAGCAAAGCAGACTGGTTCAATTAGCCACCTCTGCCACGCACCAGTCTCCTTCCTAGTGATGGCCGCGTCAGAAGCAATAGGCAGGGGGCAGAATGTTACAAAAGGTTGCAATAGAATTCCCAAGGTAATGTCCGTCACAAAAAAACCGTTCAGGCCACCCAGTGTGAGTTTTATTTTTGGTACGAATGGAAGGACCTACAATTTTATACTGAGTCCGAACAGCTGAATTGAGAAGCTTTTTTTCAGGACAGTCATTCTCTCGGATGTTTGTCAGACATTCGCGAGAGGTGGCCCAGTAGAAAAAACCTTAAGATGTAATTTGTCTTTTTCCGGGGATTGAACCTGGGATTACTCGCACAGTAGTCCAGCACACTAAGCTTTAAGTATGCACGTAAAATTTCTGATTTTAATCACTGAATAACGTCGGTTTTTAAAATTTCTTCAGCGAGAAGAAGGAACCGAAACCGAAAAAATACTAAAATTGATTTTGGTGTAAGTGCACAATAATAATGAAATAAACGAATACAGCCTATGTTTGCTTAGTTAGTATTAGTACATACCATTGGATTGTCCATTTGTAAAGTCTCGATGACATCATTTCGAACCTTCTTTGTCGCAGGAGATGCAATCGCAAGAATAGGCACTCGTGGACATGTTGATCTCAACTTCCCGTTCAGACTGCGATAATCGAATCTAAAATCAAACCCCCATTTGGTGATGAAATACGCATCATCGACGGCAATTAACGTTAAACGATCCTTTAGTCCATTTAACACTTCTTCCGCTATAGCGCATTCCGGAGCCATATACACAATATTGTACATCCCAGCCAAAACTTCTGTCATTATTTGTTGATGCCCTTTCTCTTGTCCACTACCAAGCAAACATGCTTGGATTCCACGCTTGACGAGCGAGTTCACTTGATCTTTCATTAAAGATATAAACGGCGATATAACCATAGTTACTGTGTTAAGATAAACCGAGGGAAACTGATAGCAAAGTGATTTTCCATATCCCGGTCTAAGTCCCAAAAAATTGTCTCTAACATCGTTGAGTATTGATGAAATCACTTCCCATTGTTCTTTGTAAAATTCTGAATGACCAAATCGCGTTTGTAAACACTCAAGATACTTTTCCGGCACGGACGACTTCCACTTGTGTTCGCTCATCTCGAATGATTTAATTCAACTAATATTGGGGTTGACATTTGCGAGTTTGGGACCTGCTATGCGTATGCACTGTGATATCAACATTGAGTAGGGATATAATACTACCTATACAAAAAAAAAAAAAAAAAACAATTAAAACAAAATGTACCCAAAATGTATATAAAATATTTTTGTCCCTCTTTTGTGTGTGGTTTTTTTTTAGGTACCTAGATTCTTTGTATTGTATGTTGATAAGAGTAAAAAAAAAAAAAATGTCTAGAAGTATCCCTCGCTTTATCCGATATCTTTTTGTGCGGTTTCGCCTTTCCCCGAAATGGTTTTAAAATTCGATTTGGAAATATCACCTAGAAATGGTTTCAATGGTTTTTTTTGTGTTAATTTAGAATTATGACTACTATGACAAGTTGAATGAAGTAATGCCATGAGTGGTGGGACCACACCAGGGGCCTATAACACAACATGACAAGTCTAAATTGACTTGTGTAACTATTCTTTTCAGACAAATATCTAGAAAGCCACCGATTAATAAGCGACAGGCAATACGGATTTCGGAGCCGTCGCCACTGGAGACCTGTTAAGCTACGTAACGCACTTATTGACGCAAGCAATTGAACATCACGACGAATCCAGAGCCGTAGCCTTGGTCATATCAAAGGCATTTGACCGAGTGTGGCATAGAGCCCTATTAGGCAATTTATCGTCTTATGGTATACCACAACAACAACTCTGCCGATAGATGCAACATTTTCTTTGGGGAAGATCGATCCAAGTTGTTGTAGATGGTGTATCATCTAAATCGTTTTCTATAAATGCAGGAGTGCCCCAAGGATCTATTCTTTCTCCAACTCTATTTCTTCTCCACATCAACGATTTGCTTGGATCAACAAATAATAATATCTACTCCTACAGTTTTGCTGATGACAGCACTCTTATATCCTCCATCTCGAACAGTGGGCCTGTGAATACGGCTACATCACACAGTCAGACATCCAATCCATCCCAAGGACTCAATGCACCTTCTAGGAAATCTTCGTTCAATTCAGGAATCACATGGCAGGACCACATATTCTATATCGCAAGATCGGCATCCGCTAAGTTGATCTACCTATTTAGAACAAAGAGGTACTTTAGCCCCTAGCAACTTCTCCTTACCTACAGAGCACAGGTTAGACCAGGCCTGGAATATTGGAGCTCGGCCCCAAAACATTCACTTAATCTACTTGACAGCATACAGATACGAGCAGTTCGACTTATTGGAGAGCCTGCACTCACATCGATTCTACAACCGTTGGTGCACAGAAGGCAAGTCGCTGACCTATGCTAGTTCTATAGGTACTTCCATGGTAGATGTTCTGAGGAACTCAAAGACATTATCCCTCGAAATGCAACTTTTGGGCGCCCCACAAGACAGGCTACTAATGCTCATGACCATACAGTACATTTGACAATCGCGAGGACATACATTTTCCAAAACTCCTTCTGTTACATGACAAGCAAACTTTGGAACTCGCTTCCTGGGGATATATTTCCAGAAGACTACAATTTGCAGCAACACTAACATACATCTGCAAGCATCTTGGGGCGCTGCTGAAGCGTTATAGGTTCGCCTTTCCCGGGAGAAGTATTTAAAAAAAAAAAAATAAATAAAAATTGTTGATGATTGATGATGCATAAAGATTATCTTCGTCGCAAAAGGCGTCGTTTATTGTTTTAAGTAATGCTGACGTTGGGCAATGCAACGTCGCTGGAGGTGGCCATACAGAAGTGTTGATTTCGCAGAAGGCGACTGAATTATATAAACAAAGTATTAATTTGATTAAGGCAAATTGATTCTTAGAAAATATGAAAGTTTGATTCGTTTTCTTTGTATACAGAAGTGGATATGTCACTATATCGCTAGCAAAACCTGTTTTGGGACTAACAGAATTTAAGTTTTTTAATTAAAATTGCGAGCTGAGAACCATTTTGAGAAATCTTTCCAATAGAGTCCACATCTTGACTACGAGCAAGGTCTGAGGCTTTAAAGCGCTATAGTCTGAGCAAGTGGTCCTCCAACTGAGCTAGCAATCCAGGACCATATAACATTACACATTACACATTAAGGCCCCATTGAAAGGGGTCATAAACTCATAACTTGGGCCCAAGCAAAATTTTCAAAATCGGAGAAATTGATTTTCTTTATTTCTTATATAGAGTACAAGTGAAGTCGATCGAATGATAAATAATAAGGTTGAATTTCGAAATATCCTTCCTCATTTCTTGTAAACAATATAAAGGCAACCTCTGTTGAAAATTTAAGGTTTCTAGGGCAAAGAGTTCAAGCTGGGGGTCAGCTTGAACCCTTTCCATTTCTATTTATGAGATTTGTTTCTTCTTAAATGATTTTTTAACTTTCTCGCATAGGTAGATATCTACGTAGCAAGAGAATGATTATTTTCGTACAAAATTTCGAACTCGAAATTGTAGTCAATTCTGATATTAATAGGCGAGGGGTACTTAAAAAAAAACTCTTGTACGGATTTGTTTCAAACTTCGTACCTTATTTAGAGTTTTTGCCATTTTCGATTTGGATAAAAATGTAACTGGCAGGTAATGCTTATATCCTGAATAATGCCTCGTAATCAGTTATCATATAATTGAAATCACTATTTTCCTTCTCATCGAAATTGTAAAACGAATTATCCCCACCAAAAATGAAATCCATTTCCTATTATACAATCTCATCAAAGAAAAAAGTAAAAACAAGTAAAAGTATACACCTGCGTACTGAGCCGGCATGCATGCCTAGCGTTGCTTTTGCTTAGCTCGTCGGATTGGGGGATTGTTCGTTTCGCAAGCATCCAGCTATGCATAGATTGGCGCCCAACGTGGGGCCGAAAAGGTAAGAGCAACGTGCATGCTCGCTCCAGTACGTAGGCGTCTACGGTTGTATTCTGATTGCAGAAATGCACCTTGAGCTAACCCGTCCCATTACAGAATGTGAATCTGATTCAGAATTGGGGTCTCTTTAACTTGCGGCTGATATTTTTTTTATGTTTTTGGATCCTGATTTGTGTTCGGATACGTACCTATAACTTGAAAACCACCATCTCGATTGAGCTCAAATTTACAGATAATCTTAAGTATTGGTCCAAGAGTGCAGTGAAGGAGATTGGTCAATATTGGACAAAGGGGCGTAGCACCTCCAATACAAAAAAAAAAACATTCAAAATCGTATATCTCGAAAACTGCCGCATCGATTGAGTTCAAATTTACAAATAATCTTAGGTATTATTCCAGAAGTGCACCTGTGAAGATTGGTCAAAATTTGACAAAGGGGCGCGTCACAGCCCATACAAAAACACATTCAAAGTCTTATATCTCAAAAACCGCCGAATCGATTTGGTTAAAATTTAGGCATTGGCCCGGGAGCGTTCCCATGAAGATTGGTCAAAATTGGACAAAGGGGCGTGGAACATGATTCTTTTTTGTTTTGTTCGTATTGCTGCAGGTATATCAGGTTTACACAGAAAGAAAATTCCAGAAAATCGATTTATTCTCATTTTTCGCACTTCACGAAAGAACATTACATATTATCTAAGACCTAAGCAATACAATTTCTGTGCACTGGCACAGCCGGGCGGGTACAGCTATAGTATATATAAACGTTGGTGCGTATGTAAGTCCGATAATGGCCGCTGAACCACTGAAGCTATCCGCCTTCATTCCTATTCAACAAAAATATTGAACAAAAATTTCAAAATAAATCTTGAAATATTTAAAATAACTATTTTAGGCAGAACAACGTTTGCCGGGTCAGCTAGTATGTATTTAAAAAGTAATATTTTATTTAATCCCATTCAATTCGATTTCGATTGCCTTGTTTGTTCAATTAGTCAAAGTTTGAATTTGAAAATACCCCAAACAAAATACATCAACATCACTTTATAGCAGCTTAAATATAGCCCCAGCATAAAAACCCACTCAACAATCCTGTTTCAGCAGATTGCCTGATTTAACACTAGCGCTCTCTTAATACTGCATATAATATCCCTTTACGGTATATTCAACCTTAAAGCGAACATAAAAAAGCTTTTATTGCTCCACATCCAAATCCGGCCCATACACGTTCACCTGTCTGTCTTTTCATCGAACTGTTGCTACCGTTACCATGTCACCACTGAATTGCCCATGTGCTGCATTAACTTCGCATATATAAAAACCTGTTACACCCTAAGGTCATGTATATACCCGTAGACCAGAACCGGAACCGAAATACAAAAAAAAAAAAAAAAAACAACCAAAGAAAATGGTGCTCCGTGCAGCCGCAACAGACTTGCAATTTCAATAACCATAAAACAATTTCTTACCGCTTAAAACTTTTCAAATAATGTTATTCTGATGGCAAAGAAAAAAAGTTCCAACCAAAACCAACCCTGATTACCTACGTGTGTTTGTTTGTGTTTCTCTAGTCCCGACGCGACGTCTTCTTGTAGTCGCCGGCCGTCATCGTCCCCAGAGAAAGTTTCATTTTGCGTTTTTTTTTTTGTTGGTTCTTTGTCGTTCTCAATGTATTTCTTTCAAATTTGCCGCCAACTCAAGTTCTTAGACGGCGAACAACTTTTCTTTTTAATGACTTCCATGTTGGTTTGCATGACACTTTGTAACGGGACTTAGATTCTCATTGCTAAATGTCATACTCATAACTTTTGGCGCGAAATTTATGGAAAGGGAGACCCTCCTATACCAACTTGAAAAAGTACAAACATCGCGAAACGGAAACAAATTCGTCGAGAGATTTTCATTTATTTTACCAGTAAACACACGAGGGGTATGTTCACAAACTATGGCACAACATCTCTATTATTGTAATCATAACCATCACCGTTATCATTATTCTCATAACTAAGTGAAATTGAAAATCATATTTCCCGCTGCTATTCTCAACAGAGTGCGAATATAGCTTGCTCTAATAATACACAGAGAGAAATCCATTACACTGTTATGTGCACATTCCGACTGTGACTGTTATTTTAATTGAATTAATCATGCGATGTAGTACAGTAGAAGCACCACCACCGCCCCTCCGCCAATGACAACAGCAACAACAAACGGTAACGGAGTAGTAAAGTTGGGTTAAGTTGGCCAATGCACTCAGAACACGAAATAACTGACAACGACGGCCCAGTCGGTCGTCGTTCGGGCGGAGCAGTGATTTTCCGCTGACTAGGTGTTCATTTTGAGAGAGGGCCTGGGCCATTCTTGTGTACCTAACCTTTGGCATCCATGATTCCATGAATATTTCACTTTCCAAAAGGAAGGACGAACAACGCAACGTTGGTGGAGCAGATGCATTTGTGTACACACTGTACAGTGTATGTACATATACACCATCATTGTCTGGGGGGAAAACATTTGTAAATTTGGCGAAAATGGGATGTAACGGTGAAATGGAATGAAGTGCTAAGCATAAGGAAATATGTAGTAATTTCTTGGAATTCGGTTGTCCCGCAAAAGTGGTGGCACACACACAAACACACTCACAATTTGGCTAAAAGGGAATCGGGTGGAATTTCTAATTGTTTCACATAAACGTTATTTGAGGTTAACTTTAGATTTAGACTGATCAGGCTTTAGTTTTAATTGGCCAAGTAAAGAACTTGAGATTTTGGTATGAAATATATACCTTCGTTATTTTTGTCGCCCAGTTATTAAGGCATATTTGCCACGGTCGGTGTCGTGGACCTTGAAATTGTAAATATTTTTGGGGATGAACCACGTCCTTAACTAACAAGCTTCTCCAGAGAAACGGGTACTTCCGCAGCGCCGTTAGATAACTCTACCATTTCCGAAGACTGAACAGATTGTCGGGGTGGGGAGGCTTAAGTAGAGAAACCGGAAGCGGAGGCTTGATCAGGGAAGTGGTTGAAAATTTTCTTGTGTAGCTAAATGTGACTCGAAAGTTGAGATCCAATAATCCATAACTAGAAGTTGACAACGAAGCCATAACGATGGACCTGTGCATGTAATACCACTGGTTTCATTTACCATGTGCATTCTGAATGCCCGTCGTGCGAGTAATCATTATATGTATTTTTAGAACGCAATACAAAACTACCCCTACTAAGCACAACTGCAATCCAGAAAGCTCTATTTTCAATTTGTTATATCTCACCCTCTGGATGTACCAGAAAGATGAATTTTAGCTCAAAATACTCGGTAAAGTAGTTCCTAACAATTAAAAGCATACCTTGAATTGACATACATAGATTTATGAGTATAATGGCTAGTTAAGCGTATTAAGGTAGAAATAGAAAAGTTGTTTTGAAAAGTTTTTCAACCCTTATAGGACGAATTTTGAAAAACGATGAATGAGGCATGTAATAATGTTTGCTTATCTATCAACATACAAACTTTCAAGTTCATACGGCTAGCGGTTCTTGAGACCCCCCTTAGTCCCCGTGACTCATTTACTCATGAGCAATTCTCACCCACCCTACGGCCTAATTTGGCCATACATCTATAAATCAGAAAAAAATCATGTAAATCGGTCGAATGGCTCTCGAGTTATGGAGGGACGAACAGACGGACGTTGCATTTTATAAGTGGTATGGATATGGATATAGATATGGATATGGATGAATGTACCTTTCTGCCAAAGGTGTTTCTCTCTTTGTTCCACGTACATAATACGAAAAAAAAAAACAAGAAATAAAACGTAACTCTTGTGCGTCTAAACAAGTGAACCGCACTGTATGTTTTCCACCTTCTTTTAGAAAGAAGAATAGAAAAGGCGAATAAAATTCAGAAAAATTCCTTCAGAGTTATCGGGGATATTCGATCTGAACCAACGAACTCCAATCAACAATTTTTACTCTTCGTTTTTGACGGCAGCAATGGATGTATTCTTTTTGAGCAAGATTTATGATCGGCGATTCCAAATCATATCAATACATCGCCATCGCTCATTTTACTATACATAACAAAACAAACAAAATATTACTATTATATGCTTCAAAAATTACAATTAATAAAATAAGTTAACGAGTTTATGCCGCAGTTTTCCATTATGAACACTGAGAAACATTTTTTTCTGGCTTAAAATGGCCTAAAAACATAAATATAATATTTTTTTCTTGAGGAAATGATTTTTTTTTTATTTTTAAATTTTTTTATTTTTTAAATTAAACCGTGTTTATGTGACTCAATCCAGTTACACAGCTGAATAAGTCTATACCAAATACTGTCAGATAGGTGCCTGTAAGAAAGTCAGATGTCTTTAAAGTATGGGGTGGGTGGTTCGCTTCGCTCGCTAAAAGGATTTTAACCCTTTTTTTCGCAGGGTTTAGCCGCTCATGTGACTTCGTCGCTCCGCTAAGGGTATGTCAACAACTATGTTTGGCAGGCGCCTGGAGCTAAAGTTTAATTATATTTATTCTGGGGTATTTAGCAGTAGATATAAAATTTTCAGTCAATATTGAAAACTTTAAAAGTACCTATAAATTTGCTAGTGTTCAGAATCGAAACCTAAGTTTTAAGCTTCTTCAACTGCCGAAACACTTTCAACAAAATCAAACACCAAATGTCAGTTTAGTGCACAGGGTGTCACAGAGTTTCATTTATTTGCATTTGAAGATTTTACTGTAGATACGTTGCTCTGCAACTTACACGACATGGCTTGGATAGGGTTATATTGTAATGCTTTTCATTTGTACTTTTTAGGTAAGTACTGATAGTGACGTGCTGTACATCCCTCGCTGGGTTTTCCCCGCTAACACTTTTCACCTCGAAAAAAAAAACGTGATAACCTGCAGCTCATTTAAAAAAATACAACCGGGGTGTGTCTTTTAATGTACCTAAACTCAAATAAAAAAAGCATAAAGCCCATTAGGTAAAGGTCTGTAAAAGACTTCCGAAATATGAACCTTAAATAATGTATAGTCATCTATATTGTGGCTTAAGCTAAGTCACACTTTAAATAAAAATTTACGAAATTAATCGAAATTGAAAACACGAATCACCCCTAGAATTTCCATATACACTCTCAGCAGGACATACTCGTGCCAACGTTACTATCAGGCAATTGGATACAAATATGTAGAAAACCATCAGAAATTGTTTACCTCAATATTTCAAAAGCAAATTTACTTGAAATTATTATTTGAAATTTTATCTAGATGCTATTTTCCCGAAAACGAAAACAAATTAGAATAACAAACAAAACCTCAAAGGTTGCAGTGTTGCAAAAGGTTACCCCAATTTGCTTAATTGCATTGCCCTTACTGATGTAATCGATAATAATAGAATGAGAACACGAATGGCAGTGAATAATAATTTTAAGACCTCTTACAGAGTTTCCAGGGAATCTAAACGAAAAACGTACCATACCCGAACGGCAGCGAAAGGACATCGAAATGCAATATTGTGTACATACAATAAAACGTTGTGAACAGGAATCTGGAATGTTGACGTTTCCAGTAATTAGATGTCGTGTTGAATAATTTTTAAAGTAGCTTGCACCTGCGTTCGAGTGTTTGTTTTATTTGTAAACAGATTATCGTCAAAAAAAAAATACTTAGCTGTGTTTTGAAATATTATTCGAATGTCTAGAAAGTTGCGCGATTTATTTGGAATTTCGCGTCACAAATTTGAGCTATACCTAACGTCCGAATTCGCATTATATTCCTTTCTATAATGACAATGATGTTTGTGCTGACTGAACACAGTGCAGCTGGAATTTTACAAGTGGATTCCAAGCCCAGAAATATGTGGACACGTTTTTAGTTTTATTAACTTGGCAGCACTTATTTGAAACTGAGATCTTTACATGAAGATAATAGAGATGACAGTCTATAATCTATATCGAACAACTGTCTTCATTTAAAGATTATCTCATTTACAAATAAGTGCTGCCAAGTTAATAAATATATGACAGTGTCACTCTTGAAAGATGCGCTTTATGAAGCTTTTGAATTAAGTAAATTTTGTGATTGTGGATCGAATTTCATTACCGACTCGTGTGGATTTTTCGAATCGAGCAAATTAATTTACCGAGTGTTTTTTTTAATTCGCATGTGGAAATTGTCAAATTGTGAAAAGGATTTAGGTACCCGATTTTCGAATGATGCACTTGTTCGCCAAAGGACAATAGATGAACTCACTATTCATCTATTACTATTGATTGCGAGATAAATGCTTGAGATGGACTCTGAATTTAAACACGCTTTGCAACCAAACGTCTCTAAGTCAAAACTGTTTTCTTAAGGCTGCCTTTAACGGCAAAACCACATCCAAACTAGGAAGCTGTTATTTTGAAACAAATTTCCTTTTATGGCCAAGGCACTTAGAAGCGATTTGAAAAAAAAATTCGATCTTTAAAAGAGGGGTCAATGTTTGTATAAGAAAATTCTTATTTTTCATATGATCGACCTAATCTAAATTTTGTTCATGGCTTACGAACTCACCTTATTGCTATATAAAGTTCCATTGGAAGTTTGACTACGCTATCATCTAGTTTTCTCTATGTTAGGGAAATTCAGCGCAATTTTCAAAAAATATTAGAATTACTTACTTACTTACTTAAAGTGGCGCTACAGTCCGGCGTGAACCTGGAGCTCAACCAACAAGCGTCTCCAGCCAACACGATCTTTGGCCAGCTGCCTCCAGTTTCGCACGCTAAGTTTTTTAATGTCCCCTTCCACTTGCGTGCGCCACCTGAGTCGCGGTCTTCTTCTACTGTGCCTCGGGTGAGGAGTCGAAGATCTTCCGGGCCGGAGCGTTTGCGTCCATTCGCTCTACATGACCCAGTCACTTCAGCCGTTGGACCTTCACTCTTTTGGCTAGGTCGATGTCGCTTTACTGCCCGTACAGTTCGTCGTTGTGTCCCCTCCTATATTCACCGTCTATGCAGACGGGACCGAAAATTACTCGAAGAATTTTCCTCTCGAAGCAACCATGAGTCATCCGCCTCAACCACTTTTGATAGAGCCCATGCCTTTGCAACATAGAGAATGACTGGGATGATTAAGGTCTTATAAAGGGTCACATTGGTTGTTCGAGAGAGGGCTTTGCTACTCAGTTGCTTTCTTAGCCCAAAGAAAAAGCGATTTGCAAGAGTTATTCTTCGTTTAATCTCAGCGCTGGTGTCATTGCCTGAGTTCATAGCAGAGCCTACCTTAAGTCTTTAACCACCTCAAAGTTATATCAGTCTATAGTGACATTGTCGCTGTTGGGTTGTCCTTTCTTGATGACAGCATATACTTTGTCTTGCCCTCATTAACCGCCAAGCCCATCTTCGCCGCCTCCGTCTCAATGCTCACGAACGCGCCAGTGTCATCTCATCACGCTGCGTTCTGCCGATTATGTCGATGTCGTCGGCATAGGCGAGTAGATGGACGGACTTTTGAAAGATATCACCCACTCACGGATAGTTAAGTAAACGTTCCACTTGCAGATTTGTTAATCCTTGTTCGTAAAACTTCGTCAAAAGCGTCAGTTTTTGTATGCACGTCTTTCCTTCTATATCGTAACCTAACAACAACGCAAAGTTTAGATCTCTAACCGATTGCTTAAGGCCACCACCTACTCCTTAACTTAGAAGAGGACTTAAATGAAGAAGTAAGTTCATATGATAAAGTTCATAAGGGACTCTACGGACTAGGGCCGTCTCGTTTTCACCCCTTCCTAGTTAAAAAATAAAAAATATCCATTCAATTACTATTGAATTACTAAATATTAACTAAGCCCACTTAACTATGCGGGTTCGAAAAAAATTGACATTTAAAATTGGGGCCGCCATTGTAGTTGCACTTTTATATTAAATGCCCTTTACACCTTATCTTCATGTTATTTAACGATTTAACATCAATAATCCTCTCATCGCAATTTCAATTCAATTACGCGATTGTAACTAATTATTTCATTTGTATTCACAGCATTACAAACAAAGAGACAAGCACATTATTCACAGCCGGATGGTTCTTAAACAATCCGGTATACCGCTACCTAGTCACACATTAAACCAAAAAAAAAAACAATAATAACTCGAAAATATTAAATCCGCAATCAATTAACACCACCACACGCATCCCATCCACAACACTGGTCAATTCAATTTTAAATTATCATATTAATTGTTTCAGATTAAAATGTGTGAAACCCTTCTACATGACAACATCAAAGCAGCACGCACGCATATCCTGCCACACGTTGCGCACTATACGTTTACGTTTCCACTGCAATTAGGACCAAAAAAAACTGCCAATAAAAAGTCCAAGCAAAAAATTGTATATACACATAGCCCCACCGAGCACGAGGATATGAATTTAATTTGCTCCACTATTTGTGAAGCGTTCGTGCCTGCAACAACCTCAGCTACTACAGTTAGGCCCGCCAGCTAGAGCACTGCAGGCAAACAGTTTTTACATATTGCGGCAGTTAAATTGATAAAGTGTCCTTTTTGCAGATGAGTTGAACAATGCCAAATTAAAACAAAAAAAAAAAACGCAAAGAGTAATCGCTGCTATAAAAAATAAAAGAATTCGAGTACTAGCTACTGTCAGAATGTCACAGCTACAGATAGATAGATACATTTCTATATCAGTTAGCTTCACTTTAACCATCAATAGATGGCACAATACACCATAGAGCCACTCGTGCGAATCTTTTTCCAGAACTCTGATACCACCATCACCACTACCACCGCTCCCCGTTTCAGAGGACAAACTCTCAGACTCTGTGGGACATTTGGGACGTGCCGGTGTAATACTTCTGGGAATTAATTAGATATTCATGACATGAATGAGGGAACATCCAGCCGCAGTACTCGTACTACATTTGCCTACGCCCAGCCTGGACCGTCGCCGCCCTTTGTGCAAACCCTGTACCTCTGTTCTCCGTTGTCGGTTTTAGTTGAAAGATAATTTCAATATCAAAGAGGGGATTGAGTTAAATTTTAATTGTGTTTTTGGTAAATGGGAAAACCGCTATAATTTGTAAAAGCCACATGGACACGCAGCAATGCGTGTAGTTCTGGTTTTTGTGGATTTCGTAAAATTATTGATTTTCTTTGTTGTAATCGTTTGGTCCTCTTTTTTTTTGTTTTATTTGATTTTTGTTGGCAAAAGGGCAAATTTAATGAAATTAGCTTAGATTAGCATTTAATTAAAAATAAAAATTAAAAATTTGGCTGGCACTCAACGATCTCCCTTAATATGGTGTTTAGGTGGCTTTTGATTAACCAAAGTGGTTATGGATGCTTGAAAATAATTGCTTTGCCAATTGAGGTATACCTGAGGGATTTCTCATAAACATTCGGGGAGGGAAGGTGTCTTAAATACACGTGAATTTGACATTGCGAAGTGAAGGTCATTTTAAGTATATAGCATCGTCTATCATAAGCACCTATAAGTAGGTTTAAACAAGAGAAATAGGACTTTTACTTTCTTCTAAAATTAGGTAAAAAAAAATATATGTCCCGTCCATATATTTATCGAGTTTCCAATCCGTGGAGAGTACCTGTACGAGATACTGCAGCCTTTCACCGATTTCGGGTACATTACTTACAAGTGCTGTGACATTTTTTCTTACCGCTTGGTCTTTGAAACGGATGTTGCTTCCATCCTTGTCGTCTCGAAGCTGGGGGCTATGATGCGGAGAGGCATTTGCCTGGAGCATTCGCTCGCTATGGGGGCGCAGTGGCTGAGTATGCTGGACTACTGTGCGAGGGATCACAGGAAAAACACAAATTAAGGTTTTTTCCACTTTTAAGGCTTTTTCCGCCGCCTCTTGCGAAAGTCTGACAAACATACGAAAGTACTAATTTCCTAAAATAAAAAAAACTTCTCGCAGCAATTCAGCAAACTCGGCATAAAATTGTAGGTCCATTCCATTGGTCCCAAAAATAAAAACTCCCACAAACGGATACGGACCTGTTGCGCCAACTACATAGTTATATTTTTATTTTTTATTCGCTCGATGTTGCCGAGCCAATGTAGTTAACGTGTCTTGTGTCTTATAGCCTTCTCGATAGTCTCCTTTTCGCACCAAAAATTTGTCAAAGAAGTTTGGCTTTCGCTCAATAGTCTCATTCTCGCACCAAAAAAATTGTCAACGAAGTTTGGCATTGAAAGAAGTCCAGTTCGACGCCATAAAATGGAACTGACAGCATGTGAGGGTAATAGATCATACATTTTGACCTTCGAGTTAAAAAATTCTGTACACATTCGTTTTGCCAAACCAAAGTAGCAGCGGTTTTTTTAGTATTATTCGCTGAATCTCCACTAGGATGTCATTTTTGGAGTTGACATATATTGCGAAGTAGATAAACTCCTCAAATACAAATAGTATTAAAAATATTAAACTATACGCGACTGTAGGCAAATTGAACTTCGATTTTTTAGTTTTGTTCACTCGGGCGTATGTGGGACACAATTTTTTTTAAATTTGGTTTTAGGAATGCTAACGTCAAATTTGCTTTTATGCAAATTAGTATTTTCATATTTTTGACTGGTGAATGTTTTTATATATGTACTTTTCATTTTATTTAATAAGTGCACTTTTCGGAATTTCTCAATCCAAACTAGGGAATTGAGGATGACAGATCCATCGCCTTAAGCAGGACGGAAAATAGTCCCACGGTAGAGGAAGTCACTTTTGCGATCAAATCGATAAAAGCTGACAAATCTGCCGGAGTGGATGAAATCCGATGCTCAAGGCCTTAGGTGAAGAGGGAGTTAAATGGCTCCCTCCTGTCATTAGAGTGGCCTGGGAATGCGTCGAAACTCCCAGCGATTGGCAGATTGGGGTGATTGTGCCCTTTTTTAAGAAAGGGGATATAAGGGATTGCTCCAATTATAGGGGTATATCACTTTTAAGTCTCCCCCGAAAAGTCTTTGCCAAGGTGCTGGAAACGCGTTCCAGAGCTGTGGTCGAGTCACGACTCACGATTAGGAGATGAGCAGTGTGGTTTTCGTCCCGGCAGAAGCACAACCGACCAGTTATTCACTCTCAGAATGGTACTTGAGCCTTGGGAGTATGCTACACCTGTTTATGCATGCTTTGTAGATTTGGAGAAAGCATACGACCGAGTCCCTCGAGGTAAACTCTGGAGCGTATTACAGGAGTATGGAATTGACGGTTCTCTCTTGAGAGCCATTCAATCTCTTTAAACAAACTGTAAAAGCTGTGTTCGGATAAACGGTGTTAAATCAATACCTCTCACAGTGGGCGTTGGACTTCGCCAGGGATGCGTCTTGTCTCCTCTCCTTTTCATTACTTATATGGACTAGATGTTACAACGCAGTCTTGGCGAAGAATGTTTTGAATTGGGAGATCCGAGGATAAGTCATATGCTTTGCGCTGATGACTTGGCCATCCTTGGGTCCTCTCAGACTGAACTCCAGCGCGCACTCGATCGGTTTGTAGCCGTTTGTGTAGAAGCTGAGATGAAAATAAACGTGAACAAATCTGAACTAATCATACACATACTCATACCCATAACGCCTGTTCAATGACTCTGTATGTTAGTGGAGTCCCATTGAAACAGGTGGAGAAGTTTAAGTATCTCGGGGTCTTATTCTTGAGTGATGGAAGGTGCAATGCTGTTCCTGTAGGATTGGTTAGGCTGTATCAATTTTGAGACAGCTTAGCTTAGTCATTCTGTTATTAGGAGGACAGAACTTGGTGTCAAAGCTAACCAGTCTTTAATTCGGTGTTTGTTCCAACTCTTACCTATGGTCATGAGGTTTGTGTAATGACCGAAAGAATAAGATCGCGAATACAAGCTGCCGAAATGAGATCCCTCCGTTGTATTGCTGGTGTTAGCAATAGAGATCGCATTACATACCAGAGGAACTCAATGTCGAGCAGCTACTTATCCGGACAGAGCGGTCCATGCTTCGGTGGTTTGGTCATTTTAAACGCATGTCCCCCGCATGGATCCCACGACAACGTTCTGTGTAATCCTTACCATCAGACAGGCGTCTGAGCAAGTGGCCTGGCAGTGTCGGGGTGACCAGTGACATGTGGAATCGCTAAAACTTATGTAAACAAATGAAGACAGGCGCATCAAAGCGGAGTTGGGGCGACGGGGTATTTCTCAGGTATGGCGTAATGCCACTAATTTCGAACAAGCTTAATTTTTGAGTGGCAAGAGGCTGGTGATGCCGTAGATTTTGCACAGCAACTGCGTACCTGAAAACTAAAAACATGCAAGACGACGAGGATTCAACATAAGTTGCTCGTCACTTCAATGTGCATTGAAACACTTTCATACCACTTCGCCGCGATTCTATCGCTACGCCAAATGTTCAACATTCCTATCCCACCTGCCACTTAGTCACCACCCCATTATCACGTCACTTGCTCATCACTTGAGTGCCCACCTTGCTTAATCTGCTGCTGAATCATAATTTGTTTGTCATAGTTTATAAGTAGTGGCGCAGTTCCTCTTCATTGGGTAGATCACATTATTGAACTAGAAGCAACGGTTTCAATCGCCAGAAAGTTAAAAACATATCCAGCGAAATATCTCAGATACAACTGTCCATCTGTCTTAAGAAGGTTTTTTAAAGTTAGACCTTATATGCTGCCAATTGATTTAAACGCGACCAATCTACTGGGTTTCCTTCATCGGCAGGAATTGGAAACCGGCCGGAGAGTTAATTTATATATCCTACCCCCTTTTACGACTGATGGTCAATGTCGATTGTTCAGCCAGCACGTAGTGTTTGCTATTAATCCTCCGCCACCAAAGCTCTTCCATACGCAAACCGGACCGACAATTATTCGCCACTAGTAACAACGCTCTTCGAAGTTCGAATACAGTATATCAAATTTTAAGCCCCTCGTGCCAAAATAAATGCCACTTATACGAATGGCTGAGAGAATCTGAGACTACGGTGCCGTCCGTATTCACATGTTGGACTGAATATATTTTTTAAATCAATAAGCAAATAGCGCATGTTATCTTTTTTTATTTAATGACTGCTCGGGAAATAGAATAAATTGAACCCTCCTAAATCAATTTATTTTATCCCGAAAGAATATCCTTCCCTCTTTCCGGAAACTCTATATAACAATTTAAGTGATAAGTTTATCAAAAATTCACACCACGACGAAGCAGAATTGGTTCAGCTAAATTTAGGGCGTTCAAATCATTAAATTTTCGGTAATCCGTACACGATCCTAGAACTAGAACCGTAGGTATATCTATACCTCGCCTTTGAGAATTCAATTCCAAAAGGAATATATAGTTTTCGAGGACCAACATCGAGCAAAACAATAAAAATAAAAATTGTCTTCCTTTCGAGTAGAAGGGTAATAAAACTGCTGCAACAATAAGACATTTGACCATACTGACTTCACCTTGTCGCGTCGCATCCTTTTCGTCATGTCGTTTTTAATAATCATAACACTGACATATTTGTCGAGGAAAAATTACCATGTATCGACACGTATCAATACTACGTGACTTGTGTGGCCAATTGTCAAGCAAACAACACTCACGGAAGCGATGATATGGTGTAGGTTCTGGAGTAGAGCTGATGGAGCTGGTATACGACGGAATGAGGTTGAGCAATAAAAATCTGGGTTGTGATGGGGGTAACATACAAATTTTTCAAATGCCAAAGTACCTACCACAAGATACTCTATATGCACTGCACTATGCACACTTACCCTTAAGGCTTAGACCATGGGTATACGCTTTGGTGTGCAACAAGGGGGGATGACGACGAGGAATTTTCTTTGTTTTATTCTGTCCCTGTAGGACAGTTTTCGGAGGAAAAAAAAACGCTGAAAGGAATTCTCATCTATCCTATCATTGTGTCAAATATTTTACATTTGTACAGGACCCAATCTTTGATTTTTCTATTGGAATCCTACAGAGGTCGCTTTATGTGAATTTCCTGATTTTGAAGTAAGGCTAGGCACCCACATGCATTTTTCGTGACTGTTGTAAAGTTAGGAACATTTGAACACATCATTGTCAGTGTGAAGAAGTGTGCATGACACCTTCCACAATTGAGACGCTTAAGGCCAATGTCACACGATCTTCTTTTTCACAAGTAAACACCAGAAAACATGAAACAATTTGTGCAACTTAACAGTGATAAGTGGGTGTGGGATGGACTACCAAGAAAACCATACGAAATACCACATGACGCGATTATTTTTTACTTCGCCACCTTTCGTGAACGTCTAACAAAACTCCGGGAATATGTCTAATAATTCAGAGAAAGCTACTCAATCAACCCGTTTGGATACCGACAATGCATAAAATTGTAGGTCGCTTCAATTAGTATGAAAAATAGAAACTCGCAGAAGCGAATAGTTGTAAAAAGATAGGCGTGGTGCCCTAAATGTTCCGTCACATACTTCTAGTGGTCCGACAGAAATTGTAAGTGCGCGCCTAGCCTTAGGTTAGGTTAGGTTTACGGGTTGGCAGAGCAGGGTACATCCTGCCATGCCACACTTACGTCCTTGTGGAGCCATAGTGATGCCCTTTTAAAAGGGCGGCAAGCCTTACGCCGGCCGTGTTGTTGCGTTGTAGCTTTTTTGGCCTAGAAAATTAATAGATTGTTATAAGATAAGCCCGAGTTGTTCCGTGCCAATATTTTGAAGATCAAACACACACAATGTTGCTTAGAGGAGCTTATGACTTACTTGCAGCAGCTTAAATAAAATTTGAACGGCTTTAAAAACTAGCTTGGAAACTATCTATCTTGGAGCACTAAGACGAATCTCGGTCCATTGTACTACCAAGCAGAAACCCCTTTTTTTGGTGTAGTGGTAGAGAAACTATGATATTATTCGTTTCTCTTTATGGTCAGTGGCAGAGTATTGCTGTCCCCCGCCGGGTCTCGAACCAATGCCGCTCGGGTCACAGGCAATCACCCTTTTTTTTACTTTTAAATTCATTTTGATTAAATCATTATTTAACTTACTTACTAGACAAAAATTACTAAATCTAATTTAAAACTAACATGTATCTTAATCTAGCTTACTGATGGCTTTTAACGAGCACTCTAAACTTAACTATATCCTTATAACTATTGCCTATCGGCATTATACATCTACTGGTACATTAAATTCAGGTAATATCCACCGGAAATCAGATTATTAGTGTTGGCCATCGCCCTTGCAACATGCCTTCGAATCATCTTAATTAGGAAATTCAATCGAGCCCCATAGTATAGGGTATTGTTGGGATAATATTTTATGTACTCAGAATCGGGAGTTCTAAACAACCCTAGGCAGATTCTGAGACACTGTCTCTCAAACACCCGAATCTTTTCCATATAGGAAGGCGCTATATTAAACCAAATGGGACAGCCATAAGGGATGATGGGCCTTATAAGGGCCACGTAGCATATGACCTTTACTCTGGCAAGTTGACTGCTGCGAAACAGTCTCCTTGTCAAAGCATAAGCCTTCTTGGCCCCAGCAAGTCAAGCATCTATATGTTTGTCAAAATATAGATTCTGGTCGAGCCAGATTCCAAGATATCTGACCACGCTTCGCACCGCCAATGGTTGTCCATTTTGTCCAATAATGGCTAATTTTCGCCAGTTTTTTCTGGTATCCCTAGCCCTAGCCAATGGAGTTCTGAGTAGGATTGACTCCGATTTGATTTTGATTTTGGTTCTTGCATTTGTGCCACTGAATGTCGGACACAAATTTCGACGCGGCATGAATCGTTTCATGACCCGCTCTAAAGCCAAACTGATTTTCCGGAATAATCTTATTTTCTTCAGCCCACATCAAAAGAGCTCTATTAACGACCTTCTCGAATACCTTGCTAACATTCGGGAGCAAACTAATTGACCAGGCAATGACTCTAACCACTACACCATGGCCACCGCCTGGTCGCCCATTTAAGTTTCTCATAAATCATAATTGATAAGGTAAGTATATACATATAGAGATTTTGTGCAGTGACTTTATACGGCTAGTCTTTGACGAGTACTATCAACCGTGGAAAAGAGAGTCCACAACGCAATGATTCAATTTAAAATTTTGCCCATGATCAAATATCAGAACATTCAGAAAGAAAGGTGTTTTTGAAAGGACTCTTCGTAACCCAGCAGATGAAGATACACTTTACTAGAGGTTAAATAAACATTCACATGCAAATAAGCTGACATTGTTTAAGACCGGTATACTGGGTATACAGTATACTATATTATAGAAGCTTGCATGATCCATGATGGACTTATGGTCCAATGTTAAGGTGCCGTATTCTTACCAGCAAAGACCACCTTCATTTTCGCCATAAATCATTTCAATGTCGAAATAAAGACTTAACTTACCTATTCTAATATTCGAACTATTCACTTTTTGTTGGTGCAAGAAAGGATTCATGTCAAACTCGAATCCCTTTCATTAGCTTGGAGCGAAAGTTATCCATGTGATCTTCTTTCCTGTTTGTATTGTTCTTTTTGAAGGAGATGGTGGAAGGGGGAGTTGTTTGGGTTAAAGGGCAATATTGACCTAGTCAAGAAGTTGAAAATAAATCGACTAAGATGGGTAAGACATATTATAAATTTATAAATAGCGAATAAATGTCAATTTCGCAGCCTTGAGAATCTTCGACTTTCCCTTAGAGGTATAGTCAGTGGTGCGCCCATTTCTGGAAGGGGAGCTCAACCAGCATTTTTTTTAGCAGCAGAAGGAATCAAATCACCACCACCTTCCGTATTTGCATCGTAAACCATAGGTACATTTCCAATAAATGTCCTTTGAGTGATGGATGAATGAATTTATAACTCGTATAGTATATAATATAATATATAATATAAAGTCCCATAAAAAAACTCCATACTCTCAATGATTTGCTTAACATTTCATCGACATCAATCAAACATTTTAAGATTTGAAACATCTGTTAAATCCTTTCACACGCCACCTCATATATGTATTGTGCCAATGCCCATCATCATCAATGTTACCACCTGTACCAGCTTAAAGCATTCATTTTGCAAATCACCACTGCGACATTTTTCTCGATTCGACAACAACAACAATTGTCCAAATTCTCGAAATATAAACACCGCTATGCAGATTTATGATGGCAAGGCAACAACCTCGTAACAAATTTGTATAGCAAAAAAAAAAAATCGCAAATCATCGACCGGCGTGAAGTGCAAAAACACACACACAACGACAACCAGAACCACAACAAACCCCAATGAATGAGGTGGCAAACTGGCAAAAAGGATATTCTTGCAAAAAGAAAGAAAAGAACACTCGTCGCAATCAAATTGAATCTTTTACATGCCATAAATTGAAAAATTCACCGCCGGCATGAAAACAAATCTCTCGCTTCCAAAATAAGTTCATCCTTAGTCCATCGCCGACGCGCCGTAAAATATGCAAAAACAAGTCCTTTAAGCGGTATAACGTAAAATTGAGAAAGATGGATTTGTGTCTGTGCGGCGAAAAAT